>JACEFO010001019.1:0-89577 GCA_015342445.1 Digitaria exilis
ACGGACATCCCCGCTCGAGGGTTATCGAGCGGAACGAACGCCGTGGCGAGGTTGGTCGCGAAGGGCTGTAGGTGATGACAACTACTCTTTTGGTCCGAGATTTTTAAGTTCAGCACCCAAGTCTTGAGATTTCAGTTGGGTGTCCAAACAACCCTTGTTTTTGAATTAGTAATTGAATTTTTGAATTTCAACCCAATGCCCTGTTGCATTGATTTTAATTGCACTTTTTAATTCTTTTGACATCAGAGATGTCACAGCCTACCCCCCTTAAAAGGAATCTCGTCCCGAGATTCGATTAAACCTAGAGATAGAGAGGGGAAAAGAAATACCTCGGCTTATGAAAGTATGTCGGGGAAATTCTTCCTAAGATAGTCCTCGGTTTCCCACGTGGCTTCATCTTCGGAGTGATGACTCCACTGAACTTTGTACATTTTAACTCCCTTCCTTCGTGTTTGTCGCTCTTTCTCGTCGAGGATCTTAACGGGATGCTCATCATAAGAGAGATCCGGTTCAACCGAGAGTTCCTCTTGTTCAACAACCTCGGTCGGAACACGAAGACACCTCTTGAGTTGAGAAACATGAAATACATTGTGTACCGCTGAAAGTTTCTCGGGAAGCTTCACTTGATAAGCTACCGGCCCACATTGCTGAGTAATTTCATACGGGCCGATAAAGCGAGGTGCAAGCTTTCCTTTGAGTCCAAATCTTTGTACACCCTTGGTCGGGGAAACTTTAAGATACACGTGATCACCAACTTCGAACTAAAGTGGCTTCCGCCGCTGATCGAAGTAGCTCTTTTGCCGTGACTGGGCGGTCTTTAAATTCTCCCGAATGATCCTAACCTTTTCTTCTGCTTCCATCACAAGGTCAGGGCCATAAGTGTACCTCTCGCCTGCCTGGGACCAACACAACGGGGTCCGACATCTTCTACCATATAAGGCTTCGAAAGGTGCCATTTTAAGGCTCGCTTGGTAGCTGTTGTTATAGGAGAATTCAGCCAGAGACAAACATTTCTCCCAATTCTTCCCATAATGGATAACACAAGCTCGAAGCATATCCTCAAGTATTTGATTTACCCTTTCCGTCTGCCCATCGGTCTGTGGGTGATATGCCGAACTACGGATCAGTTTGGTGCCTAGGGACAATTGCAATTGCTCCCAAAAGCGGGCTACGAACGGAGCACCACGATCTGAAATTATCGTCTTGGGTACCCCATGTAGGCAAACGATCCGCTCCAAATAAATTTCTGCGTACCTCTTAGCAGCATAAGTGGTATGGACTGGAATGAAATGCGCGGTCTTGGTAAGGCGATCCACAATCACCCAAATAGAATCGTGCCCCGGAGGGGTCCGGGGAAGTCCAACAATAAAATCCATACTTATATCTTCCCACTTCCATGAGGGAATAGGTAGAGGTTGAAGCGTGCCTGCTACCTTCAAGTGGCTGGCCTTAACCCGCTGGCATGTGTCACATTCCGACACATACGTGGCAATTTCTCGCTTCATTCGAGTCCACCAAAAGTTTTGTTTCAAATCTTGGTACATTTTGGTGCTGCCGGGATGGATAGAAAATTTAGAGAGATGTGCCTCATCCATAATCTTCCTCCGGAGTTCCGTGTTTTTGGGCACCACGAGGCGAGGCCAAACCACATCACTCCCTGCCCATCCAATCGGAAACACTTGTATTTCTCTTTTACCTTCTCCTTAGACAATTTCCTTCTAAGGATTTTAATGCTCGCGTCATTTAATTGGGCTACAACAATCTGATCGTGCAAGGTTGGTTCCACTGCAATATGGTTGAAGTACCCGTGTGGAACAATCTCTAAATTGAGCTTTGCCATTTCGTGACACAGGGTGTCGGCATAGGACTCCACGGAAAGACAATGACAACGAGCCTTGCGGCTTTAGCGCATCCGCAACTACATTAGCCTTCCCGGGGTGATAATGCACACTAAGGTCATAGTCCTTTGCTAACTCCAACCATCTTCGCTGCCTCATATTCAAATGTGCCTGAGTGAAAACATATTTGAGGCTCTTGTGGTCTGTGTATATGTTGCAGGGAACACCCATCAAATAGTGTCTCCACATCTTGAGAGCATGAATAACCGCTGCTAACTCAAGATCATGCGTGGGGTAGTTTTGCTCATGAGGCCGAAGTGCTCGAGAAGCATAAGCAATCACTCGGTTTTCTTGCATGAGAACACAGCCAAGACCGTGCCTGATGCATCGCAATAGACATCATAAGGCTTGGTGCAATCGGGCTGAGCCAAAACTGGGGCTGAAGTTAAATGTCTTCGCAAGGTGTGGAAAGCTTCCTCACATTTGTCATTCCACTCAAATTTAACTCCCTTCTTCAAGAGTTCAGTCATGGGCTTTGCTATCCGAGAGAAATCCGGAATAAACGACGGTAATAACCGGCTAAACCCAGAAAACTCCGAATCTTGTGGACAGAGGTAGGTGGTTGCCAATCTAGCACCTCTTGTACCTTGGTTGGATCCACGGATATGCCATCCTTGGAAACCGTGTGACCTAAAAACTTCACGCTCTCTAACCAGAATTCACACTTGGAGAAACTTGGCGTAGAGCTGGTGATCTCTCAGCCTTTGAAGAACAATGCGAAGGTGCTCAGCATGCTCTTCCTCATTCTTAGAATATATAAGAATGTCGTCAATGAAAACCACCACAAACTTGTCTAGTTCAGACATGAAGACCGAATTCATGAGGTACATGAAGTAGGCTGGGGCATTGGTGAGTCCAAAAGACATAACCAAAAATTCATAAAGCCCGTAACGTGTGGAAAAGGCAGTCTTTGGAATGTCACAAGGCCTGATTTTGATTTGATGATAGCCAGAGCGTAGGTCAATCTTGGAGAATACTCTGGCGCCAGCTAATTGGTCAAACAAGATGTCAATACGGGGAAGCGGATACTTGTTCTTGATGGTTACCGCATTGAGAGACCGGTAATCAATACACAACCTCAAGGAATGGTCCTTCTTTTTTACAAAGATAGCGGGACATCCCCAAGGTGAAACACTTGGACGAATGAAACCTTTATCTAGCAATTCTTGGAGTTGAATTTTTAATTCAGCCAATTCATTGGGCGGCATTCTATATGGTCTCTTTGATATAGGTGCTGTGCCAGGTTGAAGTTCAATCACGAATTCAATGTCTCTATCCGGCGGCATCCCAGGTAAGTCATCCGGAAATACATCGGCATACTCACATACCACCGGAATGTCCTTTAGTTGGGTTTCTACCATTGTGTAAGCACACGCATCGACGCGAGTCCGTTGTGGCAGATATAGCACACTCGGGCCCTGCGTAGGCGAGTTTATCTCAACAACTCGTTCCGCAACATCTAGGACAACCTTATGTTGAGTCATCCAATTGGCTCCTAACACAATGTCAATTCCTTCCATTCCAAGCAGAATCAAATCAGTAGGAAATGTTTACTTCCCAGCCTGATTGGAACCTTGTGGGTGACTTGGTTGGATGCAATTTTACCTCCCGCAGTTGATATCACGTATGATGATTTGGTATGGTAAGATTTTAATCCGCATTTCACATGAAACCTTGTGCTTATAAAACTATGTGTTGCCCCGGAATCAAACAATATCACAGCAGGTTGAGTGCAGATAGGGAAAGTACCAGTCATGTCTGGGGCTCCCTCGGGTAAGTCGGCCAAGGTGGTGTAGTTGAGCCGTCCTTGGCAAACTTGCACACGCTGCTGCTGCTTGCCCTTGCCTTGCTGATTTCCCGGGCGCTGGTTTTGCTGCTTGTTCTGCGGGCAATCCTTGATAAAATGATCTTTGCTTCCACACTTGAAGCACTGATAGCCGGCTCCAGGGCGAGCTGGCTGCTGTGCATTTTGCCTTGGTGCTTGCTGCTGCTGCGGCGGTGGAGGGAAACGAGGCGCATTAGGCTGTGGCGGCCTAGCAACCCATCCACCTCCCTGAGGTGCCCTGGACTGTCCCTGCGGTGCAGCCGGGGGACCAAGCGGAACCTCTGTGGCTGCGCGCTCGACGGTCCAGCGGGAGTCTTCCTCTTCTTCTCCGCCTTGTGCACCACATTGGCGTCTTCCTGGGTGATGGCAAGGTTCACGAGATCGCCGTACGTGGCAGCACGGGTGGTGGCCAACTGTGCCTTCAACTTGGTGTTAAGGCCACGTCGGAACCTCTCTAGCTTCTTCTCGTCGGCGTCGGCGTGATGACCCGCATAAGGGCACAGACCATTGAAGGCCTGGGAGTACTGGAGCACTGTGCGGGTACCCTGGGTCAGCGCCAAAAACTCATTCAGCTTTCGCTCTACTAGACCGGCCGGAATGTGATGAGCCTTGAATGCAGCCTTGAACTCATCCCACTCAACTACATGACCCTCCTGCTGCAGGGCCAGGTAGTTCTCCCACCAAAGGAGAGCTGGGCCGCGGAGCTGTTGCGCCGCGAACACTACCTTGCGGCTGGAAGTGCAAGGCGTCGCCAGGATGGTAAACTTGGACTCGATAGCTCGAATCCAGGTGTCGGCCTCCAAGGGCTCATCAGCTCGTGAGAAAATCGGTGGGTGCGCTGCCAGAAAATCCTCATATCTGGCCACCTGAGGCTGAGGGGCCCGTTGACCTCCCTGCTGAAGCATCTGCTGCCGCATCATCTGCTGCTGATGCTGCAGGTTCCGGAGAATCTCCGTTTGCGTGGCATACAGCTGCTGCCACGTCGGAGGTTGCTGCGGTGGAGGAGGTGGCGGTGGCTGTTGCTGCCCCTCTGGCCCCTGCTGGTTAGCGTTGGAGCCACTAGCGTCGTGACCGCTGCGGGTGATTGCCATCTGCAGTAGGGACTTGTATTAGCCACATTCCATAAGCTTGCATAATGAATGACAAGATAGAACGTGACAATATATTAAGTGTACTGCGCAGAATGACAAATCAGCATGCAGTTCGGGAGAAAAATCATATCTCCCAACAGGAAACAAGTCAAATGCTCCCATTCGGTCAGTAGCTCGGAAATTTTATGCTCTACAACTTTCATGTTGGGCTCGGAATCAAATTCGGACTGGAACTAAGCCGAAAAATTCAATCTTTAGCTCTCTGCATTTGCTGTTTTTCAGCAGGCCGAGCTGTAGTGTTTTGGTTGCCATTTTTATTTCGCTTAACCAATGGGGTTGCAATTTGGTGATCATTTTGTTTGACAAATTCCAAACAACTTGGTAGTTCACATCACAGCCCAGAAAGGATTGGAAAACCCATCAATAATTAAAACAAGGTTAGCTGCAGAATGTTTTCAACACAGCTATTACACTTCATCAAGTTTTACACCACAACCACACCATTAATTTACATTGCCACCAAAAGATAAAAGGAGAAGCTCAACTCCATCTATCCTATTATAACATGAAGCCAAAATCTAGGCCTAGCGGAGGAGTAAACTTGCTACTACCACTCTAAAAATCATCCAAGTTGTTAGCGGTAGCCTCGCTGCCCATAGGTGAAGGTGGAGCTGGAAGGGACGGCATGTTATCCTCGGTGTCCATGTCGGAATCGGGGGCCTCTCCTTCACCATTCCCTCCTTCTTGCTCAAGAAGGTGCTGAGCGTCATGGGCGGCAAGCATAGCATTGGCATGCTCCAAGGTACCATGTACCTCCTCAAGCTCATCTCTAGTTTGTGCTAACTCATTCTGGGTGTTGTTGTGTGCAATCTGGAGGTCATTCAATTGCCTCTCCAAGTCAGCAATCATGGCATCTCTAGTGGTCACCTCAATGGACAAAGAGGTCCTCTCAACCCCTATGTCACGGGCGCGAGCGGACATGTCCATAGCAATGTTGAGCATCTCGCTCTGCGACCGTCCAAGAAGTGCCTGCAAACGGTGATACGCCCGTATCCACCTCATCATCAAAGCGGCTGCTGCGACGGGGTTCTCCGCCATCCTCAAAGGAGAGCTAAGGTAGCGCCTCATCCAGTGGGGATCATCCGGCTGAGTTGGTGGAAACAGCCCAAGCAACTGGTGCTCTACCAAGCTCTGGTTCTGAGCACAAAAAGAACTGATGCCATTCAAGGCAGCTAGCTCACAAGTCGTCTCCATGTGGTGTCCATGAACTTCCACCGTCCAGGTGGGGGAACTAGGACACGGCGGGTGACGGTGTACCACCAAACGCACACGGGAACGAGTCACACCACGGTCTCGGATGAGGATTCTCTCATATTGTGGCGGTGTAGGGTAGCCAAGTGCCTGTAGAACCGACCACAAGATGCTAGGGAAGCCTTCCCATCCCAAGCAATCAGAGAAAGACACGTCGTTGGGGTAGCTAGCCAGGTCAGCGAGGGCGTCCATCTGAACCAAAAGGAAAAAGGGGCAAGGGTGAGCACCGGGTAGCGCCAAAGAATAAGAACAGATTCTGTGCAGGGTGGTAAAAATTACAAAACTAGAAATCTACAAGCTCAAAAATTCCCAAATTTGGCCAGAACATTGTTTAAGTAATTCCTAACAAGTTTCATGTTGGAGGTTCGAGCAGAAACTGTCGTTAAGATGGTGTAAAAATTAAATTTTTATCTCACTGTCCCCAGAAATTTCCAGCAGACAGGGGGTTACCATTTTTTGCATAACTCCAATTTTACTGAACCATTTTCGTTGAAATTTCTCCAGCATTTACTTCATAATATTTATGACAACTTTCGTGTTGAACACTTTTTCGTTCGACAACGTTTTCAGTTTCGAATTAAGGGTGCAAACAGATTGTTCTCAGCAGGATTTTTGGGTTGGGATTTCAATTCCTTTGACGGCGGTTCGATTTGGTCACTTATTAATATTCGATATTAATCCGGTGAGATGCAAAGCATGAGCGGCCTATTCGTTCTCGCCAACACACATGCCAATAAACTTTTGGCTTACGAAGTTAGTGCCGGTGGCTAGGCAATATCCGTCTCTCCCTATATTAACTAGTCGAATTTCTCTAACCGTTTCAACATACGGATTCGCGGTTAGTGTACCTGCAGAAAATTCCATTCCAGAGCATGTATAATCAACCTTTCGTGCCAGCACTCACGAAAGCGTCTCCATACATTACCACCCACTATAGAGGTGGCACCCGAACGTTTAACATTGAACGGGCAATGTTCATATGTCACCAAAGCAACATATTGACAGTTTCATACGCTATTGAAATAGCGTATTGACTTTGTGCCGCCATCATATTTGCATATGATGCCGTGGTACGCTACAGCAATCGCCGTACCTTGCGCCCACCATCCTATTCTAGTTTCATACGCCATTACAGCGTATTGACTATGTGCCGCCACTATATTTTCATATAGTGCCGTGGTACGTTACAGCAATCGCCGTACCTTGCGCCCACCATTGCGTAAAGTAAATGACAGAATGAAATGTGCTGGAAGTCAGTATAATATACTATTTGCCACCTATCATATCGTGATCCCTTAACCCACATAGGCTTCACGCTCTAGGTAACATCCTTAGCGGTCCTAACAACAACCTTCCACCGAAAAGCACGGCGGAAGTACGAGTTGGCAAATTTTATTCCAAAAATATTTATTTAAGGTTTGTTGGTCTCTCTGGTGCGCTGTTTCGGCTCTGATGCCAGCTGTGGCGGACCACTCCGAAATTATTCCAAGTTAAGTACCCCGGGACCACTAACCGAGTAGTCAGGCACTTAATCCGGAATAAGCTGGAGCGCCGTCGGATTAAACCCGATAAACCACGTTCTTTTCTCGATCGAAACAACAGCACGCCCACACGAAGGTGAGTTCCAGAGATTACAACATTCCACAAATTAACTTACACACATAGATATTACAAGTTATTACAAACCAGGTTCAAATTTAAATCAGAGTACAAGTCTTGCAGCGGAAATAAAAGTTCATTACAGCGGAATTTAAAAAGTCATAACAACTGAATTTAGAGGTTCATTGCAGCGGAAGTAAAACAATCTAACGACGATACATAATAACTCCGTGCTGAAGCCTGCCACGAAGCTACTCCTCCCGATCCTCGCCAGAGGACGGAACCCATTCGATGTGCCAGCCAGGTGGAACCTGGGCAGGCCAAGACAAAGCATCCACATCCAAAGGTATACCTGTAAAATATTGCCACAAGCAAGGCTGAGTATACTAATACTCAGCAAGGCTTACCCGTCTGGTGAAAACTACATCACCGACATCTAGACAATGAGAGGCTTTTGGCTGGTGGGTTTGTTTGCCAAAAAGCAACTAAAGGTAGATCCTTGCTTTCAAGTTTTAGCATCAGTTTCTAGTTTATTTAACCATTCTAGATTAGCATCCTCTCTAAGCATGCAAGTGGAGCAATACAAATTAATTCATAGAACAAATTCATAATCTCATAACTCCACTTATTACTCAATGTAGCAAGGCGGTCAAGCAGTCTCATTAACCGCGAGAAGCGGACAGTTCGAACCGAATTTGTGCTACCTGGCCAGGGAAAACCCAACACACACGGATACTCTGCCTGCTATAAAAGGTACAAGCATTTCCCAACCTTTCCCATCGATCCACAATTCGGAACCGGGTCCATTTCCTTAGGATAAAGGTTTACTGCTTCACTCACAGCATCACGCATATATCCACAAGTGTACGGCAGGGGAAACAAGTTTCCAAGGAGAGATGGCTATCGGCCCTAGCTGCTTCAATCTGGTACCGGGCTTACCGGCTCCCATATACCGGTATGCATGTGGTACGTTCAAAAACTTGACACACTCTACCACACATTTCGACCTTAACCAATTATCATACACGGACGGGAGATCTACATCTATCATCCCGCCCGTCAATCCTTATGATTCCAACATAAGTAAAGACAAGCAATCCCTATGTCTCGCGAGTGATAGGAAATCACTCGACTTGTAACGGACCTATAGCAATGCACTATCGATCCCTTTCAAACTAGTATTGCAAGTCATAGGTACTAGGAAATGTGCAGCTAAGGTATTCAATCAACTCCTTGAACGTAAATGCACAAACATAGAGAATTCAAAGTGCATAATTTGGTAAAGCTAGGTTATGCTCCGGGGCTTTCCTTCTTGCTTGAATTGAGAGTTAGCCTCCGGGTTGGTCACTTCTGTACCGGCACCGTGCTCCGGGACTCCTTCCTCGTCTGCGGGGATGAGGGTGTAGTCGCCGTCCGGGATAGCGCCGTCTACATGAGATGCATATTTTAAGGCGGCTGCCTATAGATGCTAAGATTAAGGCCTTGAAGGCCATATTCACCTAGACATGCTTAAGCATTTCTATTTTCTTCACAAAAACAAGTGTAGGTGTGGAAAAAGTTTTATCGATTTCGATGGTGATTGTGTACATATATAAGAGATTTCTTTTTATTTCTTCTCAAGGTTGGGTGCTGTTCTGGAATTTCAGATTCTATCCATTCTATATTAACCAATTAACCAAAAAGGTTTATTCTTTTATATAAATCAATTTCCATCTAGATTCCTTCTCATTTTTGTTCCTCCATTTCTGTTTATCAATTTTAGCTATAAACTTTATGACAGCTACTGGAGTATAAGAGCTAAGCTCACTCCAAAATTTAGCTAATTTTGAGCTACACATAATTTATAAAAATTATATCAAGTTGCTGCCAGCAGAATTGAAATTAATTCATATAAAATTGAAAATTCATCCATTTCAGGAGATTTTCCTACCAAAGCTAGGCATAAGCATGAGGAGGGCTCTGGCCAAGTGATGGCTCAAAATAACCCTTAGGTAGTCCTCAATAATTTTCCATCCAAAAACACATATTTAATTATTTATCATCCTAAACAGAGCAAAAATTAAGTTTCTCACTTTTCACAGGTGTGCTAACAAGTTTGTAGTCCTCTGGAGCAAAATGGCGATTTTTCACTGCCCAGATTATTTTTAATGATTTCTGCACTGCAAAAAGACAGAAAACCTATTTTAATTCATAACAGGAGCTGTAGTTCATATTTTTAAGTCCCCTTTGGACACAAGCTGTCCAAAGTCACTACAAACAACATATCCAAAGCTCAACCCTAGCATAGCTCTGGATTTGAAATGGTGCACAACTTTAGATTTTCATAGTTTGAATTTTAATTCAAAAACAGTTCGTCAAAAGTATAAACATGTCTAATAGAGATTGTATTTTAGACTCTCATAAATCCAAAAAGTATTTTTGTGCATTTTTCTGATTTTTGTACGATTTTTAACGGATTTTACAAGATTCGGGAAAAATCAAACCTAGACTTAAGAATTTTTTTACGCAGAGAACCCTAGATCTTTCAAAACTTCGCGAACCAGTCCTGCACTTTTGCACAGAGGCCCCTAAACAAAGGTAGACGATGAAGAAAGGTCCCTGGGACCTCGCCGGAGTTGCACCGGGCAAACTACGGCGAACTAGGCACGGGGAAGTGGGGGGAAATGATCCTGGGCTCACCACGAGTCGTTTGAGGACGGTTTGGAGGCTGGGGGAGGTCGGAGTTGTGCCGGCGACGAGGAGGTGGCGGCGCGGCCGCCGCGGCTTCTACGCCGGCGAGCTCGGGGTTGTTGCGGAGGGGGGGAGAGGTCCTTGAGCACCAGCAGAGCTTGGGGAAGCTAATGGCGTGCTCGAGGAAGCTCGGGGACGGCTCGGAGTAGGGTCTCGACGTGCGGGTGCTCCGGCGGCCGAAAATCGCGATTTGGGGGAATTCACGAATTCTCGTCGGAGAAGGGACAATAGCTTGGGGAAAATGGGGGAAAATGGAGCTGGAGTAGAGGGCTAGCTTTGTGCGGGACGAACTTGGGAATGGTGGAGTGTGGAGGGTGAATTTCTCGGAGAAGCTCGGCTCGGTTCGCGCGGCGCGAGGAAGAAGAAGACTGAGCGAGCGCGGGGATGTGGAAATGGCCAAAATGAGCGAGTGAGAGGAGGGGTGTGAGTGCTTGGTGGAGTGATTGAGCACGCAAGGGAGGCACTGTGCGGCCTCGGGAGCGTGCGAGCGCGTGGGTGGCTGTCGCGGTCGCCATTGATGGCGCGCGAGCTCGAACAGAGCGCACACGCGCGGTTGGGCGTCAAAGATCATCGCGTGATGAAGTGGAGATCCTCAGCAGAGGCTTTGGCGCGACGCGAATGGACTCTACCGCCTGCAGTGCGCTCGGCGCGGCGCGAGCGCGCGTGCGGCCACGGCGGCTCGCGACCGTATGATGGCGCTCCGCGGCGCGAGGCGAGGCGAGGCGACAGCGGCGAAGTGATGGCTCGGGAGTGGCCGGACAAGAGCTAGGCGACAAGCGCCAGCGTCCGCCGCGGCTTGGCCAGCTCAGCGCCGCCTGCGCCGCTCGCCGGCCACGTGGCGGCCGAGCTCCGGCCAGCGCAGCGCGCGCCAGGGGCACTGTAGCATGCCCGTGGAGCTCCGATTTCCAAATTCGAATTTTCTCCAAAAATTCGAACTGAACTTCGAAACGGGTAAAATTAAAAGTTGGGGTCTGAGGTGTGGGACACAACTTTCGAGCTTGGACCAGGCACTTCGACCAGGCGCTATGGCGCTTCGAGCTTGAACCGCAAGCTCGAGCTTGCGGAGCCTCGAATGGTCGGAAACGCCACTCGAGGGTGAGTGCCCCCCTCGAGCTTGGCTGCGAAGCCTCGAGCGTGACGGAACGTCGCTCGAGGGTAAGTGCCCCCTCGAGCTTGGCTGCGGAGCCTCGAGCGTGCCGGAACGTCGCTCGAGGCTGAGTCCTCGAGCTTGGCTGCGGAGCCTCGAGCGTGCCGGAACGTCGGGGCCTCGAGGGTCCTATCGTGCGGCCTCGAATCGTGACGGAAACTACTGGCTAGGATCGATCGTGACGGACATAGCTCGATCGTCACGGACATAGCTCGATCGTCACGGACAATACTGACTAGGCTCGATCGTCACGGACATCCCCGCTCGAGGGTTATCGAGCGGAACGAACGCCGTGGCGAGGTTGTCGCGAAGGGCTGTAGGTGATGACAACTACTCTTTTGGTCCGAGATTTTTAAGTTCAGCACCCAAGTCTTGAGATTTCAGTTGGGTGTCCAAACAACCCTTGTTTTTGAATTATAATTGAATTTTTGACGAATTTTTAAATTTCAACCCAATTCCCTGTTGCATTGATTTTAATTGCACTTTTTAATTCTTTTGACATCAGAGATGTCACACCTGCTGCATGTGGTTCTCGGGTGAAAACCCTGTCCAGTTATGGACGAGCGACGGTGGCACCATTGGCGTCGCACCCTTCGTGGAGGCGTCGCTATTGAGACCCACCCCGTGTGAAGCGATGTTGGAGCTGCGCTTGGTCCGTGTTGGCAGAGGAAGGTGCAGAGGGCCCATGTGTGCTTGTGGTCTTGAGCCGGCGTGCATGATGT
Source organism: Digitaria exilis (assembly GCA_015342445.1). Taxonomy (NCBI): domain Eukaryota; kingdom Viridiplantae; phylum Streptophyta; class Magnoliopsida; order Poales; family Poaceae; genus Digitaria; species Digitaria exilis. The sequence goes on from JACEFO010001019.1 coordinate 12,324, forward strand.
TGTGGTGACACTGTTGGCGGCTGATCGGAAGTGACGCTTTCATAGCGGTTTTTAGATATCTGAGTCCTTGGCAGAGGCGTTTGAAGCGGTGGGAGAGGCGAGGCCCCCACGCAGAGTGGCCAGGATCAGTGTTGTTCATTGGCGCGGCGACGAGAGTGTTCTGCTGATGATCCACTGGGACTGGGGGATTGACGTTCCTGTATGTGGCTTGAGGGCGACTTCCCCATGGTGGAGGAGTTATGAGTTGCCGCTCTTGGCTTGCAGCGGGCCGCGGTGGTGCGGCACAGCGTTGGTGACGACGGCGCAGCTCGCAGTGGTTTCTTCTGGCTTCTCTCCCAGTTGGTGGTGGTGTGTAGAGTTTTGTTGTGTGCGTTATTTTGTGTGGTAGTGGTGTTGTGGTGGTGTCAGCTTCGGCTTGTTATGTATGGTTGCTCTCCTTCTGATATGATGTGATAGTGCTCCTGTCTTTTATTTCAAAAAAAGAAAAAAAAAGCGCCACGATTAGGCCTCCTCGAAAGGTAGAGCCATGGGCTCTTAGCTATACTTCTAGAGTTTAAAATCTGTTTCAAAATAACTACATTTTTTCTGTTTCCAAGGTACAATGATTGCAATTTTATAGGGTAGTACTATTTAAGTGGGACCTGCAAATGTTAAGTGGGACCCACATACTATTAAGGTGGGTCCCACGTGGAACCCGAGTAATGTTTAGGCGGGACCCACGTGGGACCCGCATAATGTTTAGGCAGGACCCACACGGGACCTGTGTAATGTTTAGGCGGGACCTACATATTGTTTAGGTGGGACCCACATATTATTTAGGTGGGACCGACATATGTTTAGGTGGGACCCATGTGGGACCCATATATTTTTTAGATAAGGGACAATTTTGTAATTTTACATATAGCATTGTTTTATGTGCTCGGTCCTATAAGTATATTTATTTTAGGATGGAGGGAGTATCAGGCATAGTGTTTGCGCAGCATTGTGTGAGAGAGCCGCCTTTGAGTTGTCAGCGAGCTAAGCGTGGGTGAATGAGATTGGCTCTCTGTTTTTACACTATTCATCAAATAAAAATTAGAAGAGCTAGCTATGAGCCTCGTATTGGAGGAGGCGCGCATTATAGAACGTAGCCAAGGCACATGGAATCATCTGCGTGGAAGGAGTAAGATTCAGTTGCTTAAATCTTTGCCGAATCCACGCAGCAGTGCTGGAAAAAGCACCGGCCGGGCACATCTTCTCTGGTCAGGTACTGCATTACCAACACAAAGCATCCACACTACTAGAGGACCCTTGATTTGTCTCGGGTCGAAACCCTCGGTTAGTGCATTTAATACCGGTACTGCATTTTGGGTACTAATAGGCAGTCCACTTAGCACCAGTTGCTAAACATCAGTACTAAACGTGCCCTGCCTGCGAAAAAGAAACAATCGAGAAGTCCCCATATGCTTATGGGGTTCCGAACCTGCGACCTCCAGCCTCACGCGTAGAACCCACTACCATCCAACTCATATAGCATATGTGACTAAATGAGCGATGCTATCTTTTTGAAGTAACTCACGGTGGACCATTAAGTACCGGCTCATAACCCCACTTGGTGCTAAAATGGTTATTTAGTACCAGCTCGTAATACCAACTAGTACTAAATGTCACTATTTAGTATTTGGTGCTGTTACGAGGTGATACTAAATGCGCAGGGGGCCTCGGGGACCCCTAGTACTATTTAGTACCGGATTTTAACACCATCTGGTACTAAATGGTATCATTTAGTATAAGAAAGTGTTACAACCGCTACTAATGGTTCTGGGGCTGAGTGGGACGTCCGGGTCAGAGACGGAGACTGTGAGCAGGCGGAAGGAAGGAAAAGGAAAAAAGAGAAGGGAAGAAGTAGGGGAAAGGAAGGGCCACATTGCAAACCTCCAATTATTTGTATGGTTATTAATGAAAATAATCAAGGCCAATCGCCAATGTGGTGGGTCAAACCTAGTCCACGTCAGCACAAAACCGCCTAATACGAGCAATACGAGAAGAGGTGCCAAAGTTGAACGGTATTAATAGTTGGAGTGTCCATTGTGCCCGGTTTCATAGTTGGAGGTTAAAGTTGGACAATGACAATAGTTGAGGGGTCAAAATAGACCTTTTTCTGTTCTTTTTCATATGCAGTATGAATAAAATATTATAGCGAATATATGATATCATGCATGCTTCATTTAATAAATAGATCTATGCATACTATAGTTTACCTACAATGTCATTGCCCTTGATTGGCTCTACACTAAATCGGCTGCTTGGTTGTCAAAATTGTTACTGATGGAGCACATTACCACACATATAATCAAGGATCATGAATATAATTTCTAAATTAAGAGACTGCTATATTGTTTTTTCATACTATCTCGTCAATCCATCAAACAGTTACACAACAGCTTATTACAAAAAGCAACCAATCAGATATTGGGATTCTGATAGCCAGAACGTCAATATTGTAACACCAACTTATGTTACTGTAGGTCCATAAAAGTGTTACAAGGTCATCTAGTAACACATTTTATTAGTGTTGTTAAGTTCAATGTTACTATAGTGTGATCTATTGGAACACCAAAAATATGTTGCTTTGACATAAAAATTGTGTTACTGCTTTGTAACACAATTACGTATGAAGTGGAAACGCTTATTAAGTGTTACAAAATTCTCCTTTCTAACACATTTTTAGCTCTTGTAACACTTTGATATTTTCGCAGTAACACTTTGTGAACAGAAAACATCAGAATAAAATAGCTAAAAATTTTATGCACTATGTGGCTGGCAAGATTCGAACCCATGACCTCTTCCTCCTACACAACCTCCTGTACCACTACACCATGGTATCACTTGTGTCAAAGTTCTGTTTTGGACCCCCACATATTATACCAGGTCGAGTGTAAATTGCTTATTTGAGGCCCTAAAAGAATTGAAATTAAAAAGTTGTCAACTACGAAGTTTCATAATTTTCGGAGTTGTACAATTTTCTATTTTGGTAGTTTCTCAATTCGATGTCATTTACAAAATTTGAATTTCAAATAAAAAGGTTATCAACTATAAAGCTTTGCAACTTATTGTGGTCTACAACTCTCATTTTGTCCATTGCTCTAGCCGTGATCATTTAAAAACTTAAATTTCAAATTTGAGGAATTCAAATGTACTTCTGTTTGCCAAAATTAATTCAAATTAAAAAGAGTTTAACCACAAAGTTGTATAACTTCTTAAGATCTACAACTTTTATTTTGGAAAAACATTACTATCACTTTGTTGAAATCAATAAATAACCATTGTCTCATTTATTGAAAAGATATGTCCGAAAAGACAAAAGAGACTACTAGACTAACACTTGTTAATTGTTTGTTCAGACTTGTGTTTTTCTTCTCTATGGCTACTCTCCATCAATTGAGGTTACAATATGTTACATTGTACCACTTTAGTTGTAACAATATTTTATGTGTTACAATATGACACCATTTTGTAACACTTAAGGTGCAACATTAATTTTGTGTTACTATAACTTCTACTTGTAACACAAATTTATAGACGAGCATTATATGTTACTAACTTATTCTATAACTTATCCTATAAAACTTCTTTATAACACATTGATCAATATGTTACAAGAGTGTGTTACAATATATGTGTCTTGTAGTACTGAGAGGATCACAAATGTTGTATATTGTAAAGGCAATGTTTAGAAATAGAAGGCAGTATCCTGAATGTGTGCATTCCGAACATTTGTTAACAAGAGCAAGATAAACTAAGATATCTCGTTATAGAATTTTTTAATTACCCGTAGCAACACAGGGTACTATGTTAGTTCAATTGGGGATCTGAACAAGGTAAATGCAGCAACACAAAACACATCAAACAAAACATGATCCTACACTCCCTCCATCCCAAAAAGAAGGACGTTTTTTTTACTTTCACGCATCATGTTTGACCATTCATCTTATTCAAAAAAAATTATGCAAATATTATTTATTTATTTATTTATAACTTGTTTTATCATTAACTCTACTTTCATCCTGACATGTTTGTTTTAGTATTTATCAAAAAAATTTAGTAAGACAGATGATAAAACGTGATGTCTGAAAGTAAAAAACATCATTCTTTTTGGAAGGATGGAGTATTTTATTATGTTTATTTTATCAAATCATTAGTCCAATCGTATCATTAATGTCATGCATGCTATGGTTTAAGGCTAGTCTCAATGCAAAGTTTCATCACACAATCACACAGTTACCAAGACTACCATGTCACATTTACTATGTAATGAAACTCCCTCTCTTAGTGCATAGTTTGATGGCACAATTACAAATGTGTCTAAGGAAATACAAAACAACTCTCAATGCAAATTCATATCTTGATAACTGTACATTGTGAGTGTCATGGTGATGGCACTCCCTTCTTCTCTTCCCTCATAATTACCCTGCCACATAAGCAATTTTGCTGATGTGTCATGCCATTTAATGCCCATGAAACCCCCCACTGAGACAGGCCTAAGAATTACCAACAATGTTTAATAAATTAGATCTATGCATACTATAGTCCAATCCTATCAACAACACATTATGAAATAGCGAGAACTGATTTGCATGCTCGCATTAATGTTTTTTTGCTCCATTATGGAAAGACCTGGGAATTAGGGAATGTGAATTTTTTCGCACACTAATATGTCTAAAAAAATACAATTACACTTTTCATGGGTTAGGGAGTAGCTAATTAATATAAAGTACCACAGCACAACCTAGAGACTAGGAACAACAACATAGTATGTCCAACCATGAGACCATATCAACTATACTAAGAGTTAAATCAACCAAATCTAACCAGTAATAATCTAAAAGCTCATTAAGATAACCAAGAAAATGTAAAAGAAATATGTGTGTGCCATGGAAAATTATACTACTTCTACTTTTGATGCATGCCATGATAATGAGGTACCTAAAAAAACAAATAAATACTAGCTTGAGACACTAGGCGAGTCAATTAGGGCGAGAATGCCCCTTGATGAAACTCTAATTTATATAAAACGGACGATTGAACACTAATAAAATAGTAGTTTCTTTGATGAAAAATAATCAGTAAAGCTAGGCAACTAGGATGAACATTTACTTAGTGAATATAAGAACCAAACTTGCATATCTTGATCCACCAATACATAAATACGATGTAAATGAATGGGTGCAATTGGAAAAATAGTATCAAAAGTTGTGCTATCTTAGTGAGTGCATGTTTGACTTGCGGTTCAAATCAGTGACAGCTTGTTACTGCTCTTGATAAGACGTAGGTGGCCGATCTTCCGTCAGGTAAGGATAACTCTCGTTTGGGCGGAGTGAAGCACACCGATCCGGCTTCAAGTCAGCAACTCGAACCCTGCAATCTTAGCACCACGACTCCTCTGGTTATCAACCGTGTCACAACCCGGTGACCTTGCCAAGAAGGCTAATCCCTGCAAGTGAAACGAAGAACACAAGCAAGAACTTAAAAGAACGCAGCTCTCAATATTGGTGACAATCTGCGAATGAATGATTAAGCACACAAGTTGGGGTTCCACAAACCGAAGACGACGACTGTTCAAAGACAGATTAATCTAAAGCAAAACCCAAACCCTAAAGAAGGCGGCGGCTACTGAATTATAGAGGTTAGGGTCGTGGATGACCCCTGGACACGTCCCCTAATGGGCTCGACGACGATACAAGGCCCAAAGGCCAAAAGACGGTGACGCAGCACCGGGACAGATTCTGGACGCTATCTTGTTTGGATGATTCCCGACGCCTCCGGATGAATTTGGGCCCCAAACCAAAGCCATTGGAAGTTCTATAAAATCTTCTTTCCAACCATCTGTGGATCGTCGAAATTGGACTCCGTATGTGGCCTGGGCGTCCGTTTTACCGAAGGCAGCTGCTGGACTCCGAGGTGGACTCGAACTCGAGTTGTAATGGGCCTCCACGTAGCTTGGCCGACCCTCAATAAGAACATTTAGGAGAGAGCTCACCTCTAAATTTAATTGTCGCGCACGAGCTCTTGTAATTGGACCTTCAATGGTTTGGATGTCCAGCGGTGAAGCCTCGTGTATATCCGTAGAAGTGATGTCCTCATCATCCTCCTCCTCATGAATTGGAGTCGTCCTCGACTCAAGCGCATCTTCTTCTCCCAAATATGGCCGCAAATCAAAGTTCGGAAGTTGCAGCAATGGCGCGTGTGTAAGCTTATCCTTCAAAGTGGCAAAGGACTCCTCTTGTGTCGTTCCCCAATGAAACACCACATCTTTCTTTGTCAAGGCATGTAGTGGCGTTGCAATGGTGCTGAAATCCTTGACAAAGCGGCGGTAGAAACCTGCAAGACCAAGAAAACTCCTCACGTATGTGACGTTTTGGGGCAGCGGCCAGCTCTGAATGGCTTCAATCTTTGTCTCATCCACCTCAATTCCCTGTGGAGTAACAACATAGCCAAGAAAAGAGACTCGATTGGTGCAAAAGATGCACTTCTCAAGGTTAGCATACAAATGTGCTGCTCTCAACGCATCAAAAACAGCACGTAAGTGATCCATATGTTCATCCATAGACTTGCTGTAAATCAATATATCATCAAAGTAAACCACCACAAATCGACCAATAAAAGACCTCAAAACCTCATTCATCAAGCGCATGAAAGTACTAGGTGCATTGGTTAAACCAAAAGGCATCACTAACCACTCATACAACCCGAATTTAGTTTTAAAAGCTGTCTTCCATTCATCACCAAGTTTCATTCTAATCTGGTGGTAACCACTACGCAAGTCAATCTTTGTGAAAATTATAGCGCCACACAACTCATCAAGCATGTCATCTAGCCTAGGAATAGGATGACGATATCAAATAGTAATATTATTGATGGTTCTACAATCAACACACATACGCCATGTACCATCCTTCTTAGGAACCAAAAGCACAGGCACAGCACAAGGACTAAGGCTCTCACGTACATATCCGCGGTCCAAAAGGTCTTGAACTTGTCGCTGAATCTCCTTAGTTTCCTCGGGGTTGGTTCTGTAAGCGGCACGGTTTGGCAAAGAGGCTCCCGGAATCAAATCAATCTGATGCTCTATCCCTCTCAAAGGTGGCAGCCCCGGGGTATCTCAGCTGGAAAAACGTCCTTATACTCCTGCAAAATGTTAGTGACTGCAGGAGGCAAAGAGCTAGCAACATCATCAAGTGAAACCAACGCTTGTTTGCATAACAAAACATAGCAAACATCTCCCTTAGAAATTCCAGCAAGGTCACATTTTGTTGCAAGCATAACTCTACCCCCTAATTTAATTCCCTTGCTCTCAGGTTTATGTGTGGGTGTCTCCTTTTTAGGTGGGTATATGGATTTAGCAACTTGCTGATTTTCAGATTCATCCTTACTCAAACTAGCAGTTCTTTCTTTATCAGCTTGTACTATTTCAGCAGGGGTCAAGGGAACCAAAGTGATTTTCTTTCCCTTATGCATGAAGGTGTAATTATTACTTCTACCATGGTGTGTAGCATCTTTATCATGTTCCCAAGGACGACCCAATAAAAGTGAACAAGCTTGCATAGGTACCACATCACAATCAACAAAATCAGCATATGCACCAATGAAAAAATAAACTCTACAAGTGTATGCTATCTTTGCTTTACCAGAGTCATTAAGCCACTGAATGTAGTAGGGATGTGGATGTGGTCGTGTGGTCAAGCCAAGCTTCTTGACCAGATCAGAACTCACCAAGTTGTTGCAACTTCCTCCGTCAATAATCACACGTGCACGTCGGTTCTTGATGACGAAGAAAGTCTGGAACAAGTTGTGATGTTGCAACCTCTCAGGCTGCTGAACTTGCGTGCTGAGCACACGCTGAACAATGATGTTCAAGAAACCCGAAGAATTGTCTCCACCATGAATGACATGATGGTCGACATCTTCAGCAGCACGCTCTTCATCATCATCATCTTCTATGTCAGAGGTGCTGATGTAACCTCCATCCTCTGTCGCCAAATATGCCCGCTGACTTGGGCAATCCTTCTTCACGTGTCCAATGCCATGGCAGCGATGGCACTGAATACCAGACGTGCGTCTCGTGGAGGCTACAGATGAGGAACTCTATGCCGGTGCCTGTGAATAAATATTTTACCTCAGTCTGTAGCACGTGAGGAAGACTTGTTTGGTGTATTCGAAACACCGCTCGTCGTCGCTTTCTTGCTCACTGGTGGAGGTGTTCGAAAAGTCGAAGGCTTGGGTAGCCCAGATTGCGTCGACGTGTGGTGTGTGGCAGAAAGGATGTCCGGGGGGCGTTGCGCCTGTCCTGCTGCTCCTACAATTGTCGACCCTGCAATTCCTTCTCTGCAAGCATAGCAAACTGGAACAACTGGTTGACAGTATGAAAGCCCTTGTAATCAACTATATCCTGTATATCACGTCTCAGGCCTGAATAAAATCGAACAATGGCATCCTCCTCACCCTCAACTATCCCACAACGCATCAAACCCTTCTGAAGCTCACCATAGTAATCCTGTACACATTTATCTCCCTGATCTAAACGCATCAATTGACAACGCAACTCTCTATGGTAAGAAGGAGGAACAAATCTATCACGCATAGCAACCTTAAGTTGTTCCCAAGTATTTGGTGCGAGACCTGCAGCAACTAAACCAGTCCACCATATGATTGCAAAATCTTTAAATTCACTACTGGCTTGTCTAACTCTATGTTGCTCAGGCACAAGGTGGGCATTAAATTTTTGTTCTACCGTCTTCTCCCAATCAAGATATGCTACAGCATCATATTGTCCATCAAAAGAAGGTAGAGTAAATTTTACCTTAGCGTAAGGATCAGGGGCAGGACGATTACCACCTGCGGCGTTAAACCGAATATTTCTTCGTATGCGTGCCTCTCGTGTAGCTGCCTCATCCACGTTACCATGGATGTCAAGCACGACATCTTGATCGACTGGTTGAGGAGGTGGATGAGCTTCCAAGGCCGCAAGGCGGTTGGTTAGCGTGGTAACCTGTCCTTGGAAACTCGTGATGGTGTCTTGCAGTCTAAGTCCGTTGATGCTCTCAGTGACGGACCTAGCGACCGTGTCTCTTATCCCGTCTCTCATCTCGGTCCGTAACGCCTCCATGAACATCTGCAGCTGGGCTTGGCTAACACACTCGTTGAAGTCCTTTGGAGAAACTCCTTCGTTACCTGCCATTATATCCACAAAAACAGAAACGCACAGTGAAGGTTATCCCTAATAATCTAATGTTGTCTGGTGGAATCACACCCTCACACACGTCTTACCAAGTCCTTACCAAGTTCTTACCAACACTAGCAGTGGAACGGCACAACCGGTGGCTGGTTCGTGATACCTGTGAGGAGACGGCACCAAGATTGCAGGGGTCTTTGCTGTACTGATCTGAAGAGAGTATGTAGAGCTTTTGGTGGCCAAATATGGTAGCAAGGGTTAGCAAATACCGAATGTAGATTAGCCAAGTTTAATAAGTATCCAAAGTACAAGTCACAATTGCTGGCTAAGACGTGTTCTAGGCGTAGCACAACAAGTTGGATCAAGAACAATGGAAGAAGCTCAAAGAACAAGCACAATGGCAGTTCGGTAATTACATGCTCATACGACAACTAGTAGGAATCATAGTTGTTTTTTATTTTCTTTTTTTTTATTTATTTGATATTTTTCTCACAACCAGGAGCACCAAAATATTAACACCACCAAATATCACCTCAATCTGATGAGAGGTGTGGGCTCCACAAATTCAGAGGTGTTTGCCGAAAAGTGGGGCAAGACAGAAAGACAATTTTTTAATTATCTTCCTGATTTTTTTTTGGAAATCTGAGAAAAGCACATAGGGCGAAGCCGAGTGTGGGTCGGCCCGTAATAGAGTCACGAAGCTCCTGTAAAAATTTCAACCCAAACGGAGTACCGAGCAAAAAGTTATGCCCGTTTTACTGAAGGTACCTCAAGTTATGGTTTCAAAGAGGCAGATAGATCAGCAGCGGCTAGGGTAAAAAAATAATCGCCAGATGGATCCAAGAGTGGCTGCAATGCAAGGCGAAAGGCACACGACGGTTCGCAACCTATCTAGGGCTGGCGTGGAGTGATTTCACACAAGGCGGCTAGCGGGCAAGTCGAGTAATGGTGGTATCGACTTGTGATCTGGGTAAAGGTGGATGGGCGAGCGGCGGAACACAACACAGCAATGGTGCAGTTGGACTACGACCACAAACACAAACTAAACCAGCGACAAGACTCGATTACGGACACGAACTGAACAAGGCAATATGAAACGAAATTGCAAAGGCAAAAAGGGGATCTAGGACAGCGGAATATTTTTTGTAGGTTTTTTTTTGGACTATAGGACAAAGGCAAAAACAAGGATAAGGGTGGACCTGACGGTAAACCTTGCTCTGATTACCAATTGATAAGACGTAGGTGGCCGATCTTCCGTCAGGTAAGGATAACTCTCGTTTGGGCGGAGTGAAACACACTGATCCGGCTTCAAGTCAGCAACTCGAACCCTGCAATCTTAGCACCACGACTCCTCTGGTTATCAACCATGTCACAACCCGGTTGACCTTTCCAAGAAGGCTAATCCCTGCAAGCGAAACGAAGAACACAAGCAAGAACTTGAAAGAACGCAGCTCTCAATAATGGTGACAATCTGCGAATGAATGATTAAGCACACAAGTTGGGGTTCTACAAACCGAAGACGGCGACTGTTCAAAGACAGATTAATCTAAAGAAAAACCCAAACCCTAAAGAAGGCGGCGGCTACTGAATTATAGAGGTTAGGGTCGTGGATGACCCCTGGACACGCCCCCTAATGGGCTCGACGACGATACAAGGCCCAAAGGCCAATAGACGGTGACGCAGCACCAGGACAGATTCTGGACGCCATCTTGTTTGGATGATTCCCAACGACTCCGGATGAATCTGGGCCCCAAACTAAAGCCATTGGAAGCTCTATAAAATCTTCTTTCCAACCATATGTGGATCGTCGAAATTGGACTCCGTATGTGGCCTGGGCGTCCGTTTTACCGAAGGCAGCTGCTGGACTCCGAGGCGGACTCGAACTCGAGTTGTAATGGGCCTCCACGTAGCTTGGCCGACCCTCAATAAGAACATTTAGGAGCGAGTTCTCACTGAAACATTTTTCCCATGATTCATAATCATTTGCGGAACCATTTGGCTAATTAGATAGATTCTAATTTATGGATAGAAGATAATAAACATTTTTCTACATGAAAAAATATCATAAAATATGCAGGTCTTAGAAAAAATATTGAAGTCTTTTTTGGTGGCTGAAGAATAATTCAAATGCGACCCACTTTAATTTGTTTTAATTGATGATGACTAATAGAAATATGATTCTACATTTGGGGGACATAGGAAACGAAGAATCGAAAAACTATTTAGGTGGTGATTCTAATCTTTGGTACAAAAAAACACAAACATTATCTAGAATAATATCTACCTAATGCTCCAAGTGTTCTTTTGAGTAGAAACTGAGCAGATTTATACATTCAAACGAGACCTTTTGATGGGTACTGACAATTTACTGTAAATGGACTCTGATTTCATGAGTAGAAGTCCCCATGACAAAACCCAAGTAGCTACTAAGAAAGCAGCTTAACTCCCGAACCACAGACCCATCATGGCATCATCTCATTCTCGTGATCCGTAATACTCCCATTTATGAGTTGTTTAGTTCCCCACATTCTACTATTTCTCTAGTCTTTTCATTCCATTGAAAACCATAATTCCCCTCATAAACTTTTGCTACAGCAAAGTTTTGCTACAGAAAATTTTCTCCAATCTCCACCAACTAAACAAGTCATTAATCAGAATTATAAATTAAAAATCTTATTACAACACACATAAATAAACTTATATAATATGTTGAGAATCGGTGCCCCTAACCTTGGCACCGATTCCTTCTGTTGACCCTTACACATACTCACTTTGTGGATAACCTCACTTAACACCGATATGAGAGACTAACTCTATACTTAACTCAAGACTTCTATTCATAACTCAACTTGATACAACATGAGATGACACTTCACTCTTTATGTGGCTATATACTATGACACCTCTACACTATATGGCAACATTGCCATATCCTCACCTATGACTCATATGGCACTCTATGTCATGGCCTACATGAGGGGGTGGAGGACACCCTATTTATAGGAGACCAAGGCTCATGTAGTGATGCCATGTGTCCACCTTCTACACTTTTCCTAAGAAATATCTAACTCTTGAGTTTTCTCTCCTAATATTTAGATATTTTTGCCATACATAAATGTCTAGCTTTATCCTTATGCATGACAAAGTTTTCGTATCTTTCACAGCCTTTTAGAATGTTCGAAGTATGCATTGCAGATTCTCAACATAAAATAATTTTGCTTCCCTTAATCTGGATTTCTTCCAAATAAAAGAGGCGTTGCAATTCATCCTGGCATGGAGATAATAAGTCAATTCGATCGCTTCCATCAAATGAGACGATAGATGATATCACTTTAATTGTTGGTAATTATAGCCATAAATATTAAATCTTACTCGATTTTTTGAAATTTATTTCCATGCTACAGGTGATGATTTAAATTGATATAATTAGTCATAGGATGAACTAAGCCTCCCTAGCACTCTATGGTACACATATCTACCTCGGTTCAATCTCTGAGATGGACACCTCATTCTTTGAAACCGTGGTTGTAGATGACTGTTCATCGCTGATCAGCGGCGCTCCATCAGAGGTCTTGGCACCAGAACGATCTGTTTCAGTGAAGCCAGAGCTGAAGACGAAGGCAGGCCGAGATGGGGCTCGCCTGTCATCAGATGTGGTGGTCGGGCTGCTGAGCATGAGCACCACTGTGGAGGCGTCCGGCCGATCTGCTGGGTTGTCCTGGACACATAGGAGCCCGATCTCTACACAATTGATGACCTCACTTTCAGAGTACCCTGATTCAGCCAGTAAAGGATCTCCCACATCCGTCGTGGAACCAGCCCTCCACATGTCCCAGACCTGCATAGACAATTGATCAATGTACGTCAACGTGAAATGTAGGTGACATGGGAATATGAGTGTGACATTGCCCGATCATTTGTAGAGTGCACTAACATGGCTCAGCACAGACACAGAATCTGAAGTGTCGCTATATGCGCTGTTGTTCCTTCGCCCTGTCACCATCTCTAGGACAATGACACCAAAGCTGAACATGTCTGACTTCGTTGAGACATGCCCCCAGTAGGCATACTCCGGGGACATGTAACCCCTGCATATGCATCAATGATGTGCAATCAATAGTATTATTAATGACAGACTATACCAAATACACGCATTTCTTGGCCATCGATCCTTACAGAGTTCCAACAGGTCGTCTCGTTATATCTCTAGTTTGGTCTCCGCCAAAAGCCCTGGCGATACCAAAATCTGAAATTTTGGGGTTCATATCCAAATCAAGCAATATATTACTCGGCTTTAGATCTCTATGGATGACCTTTAGGCGGGACTCCTCGTGGAGGTATAGAATTCCTCGTGCAATACCACAGATGATGGCAAATCTCTCATTCCAGTCCAGTAGTTGTCGTCTTACAGGATCTACGAGAGTAAACAACAAGAACAGAAATGTAGTGGATGAACCCCCTGTAAATTCTCTGATTTATTTGAAATTTAACAGTAGTTTAGTGGATACCGGAAAGGAAGGTATCTAGACTTCTATTGGGCATGTACTCATAGATCACTAGCTTTTCTTCTTCGAGGCACACCCCAAGGAGCTGCACCAGGTTCCTGTGCTTGAGCTTGGCAGCCAGCACGAGCTCATTCTTAAGCTCTTGGAACCCCTGCGAGGAGTCCTGTGAAAGCCTCTTCACAGCTATCTCTTCTCCGTCCTCTAATGTACCCTGCACAATGATAAGGACATGTTGTTACTGCCTTCGATTGATTACTGTATATTACTATAGTTGACTATTATGCTGTTTTTGTTTAATTACACATGTGTTTTATGTGTTTTGTTACAATAGATCATTTACTAGTAACATTAAGAATATTAACACTAACAAGATATGTTACTAGCATGCCTAGTAACACATTTATTAAGAAAATGTACCTTGAATACTTGTCCAAAACCTCCCTCTCCAAGTTTGTTTTCTTCCGAGAAATTGTTGGTTGCAGCTCTTAATACCACCAGATTAAGTTTCTCAGGCTCAATATATGCCATGTCGTCATCTATCATACTTTTGTCATCTATAAACGAAGTACATGAAGAAAAGTTGGACTTAGGAGGTGTTTTAGCATCCTAATTTTCGAGTTTTGGTGAAAAACTGACATTGTTCAAGGGAATATTTTGTTGTATACTTTCTTTAGAATTAAGCATCTTGAATAGAAAGCTCAATGCGAAATGTAAACTTATTGAAATGGGGGTTCGATCAAAGATATTTTACTTATAAGCTATGTAATCACAAAATTGTTTTCAGTTGTAAAGAATTTTTCCCTTGTAACTGTAATCCACATCACTGATGACATTAACCAGCAGCGCAGGCTGAATAAGGTCTTATAGAAATTATGGGTCTACCCGGTGGTGTTTCTTTCCCGTTGATATTTCTCATGTACAGGAAAACACTAAAGACGACGACTGAGGTCTTATAGAAATTACTAGAAAAATACCGCGCCGTTGGCGCCCCTAAGAGAGGCCCGTCACAGATGTATATATTCGTGCTTATAAAAATTTATTGTGGTGGGTTTAGTTAAATTTATTTTGGACCACTGAAATATGTTTATGGATCGTCCATGTGTTCGTAGCAAGAAAGCTTGTATGTGGGTCGTATTATGTATATTTTCAAATTTTAAGAAACTTTTCTATTGGTCATTTTGTTATTTGAACATGTTCTCGTGTCATATTTTAGGGTACAACAGGTCGTATGTGAGTCTTTGTGCAAACGAATTGTGAACGCGTTATGAATTTCCAAATTTACTCTATAATAAAGTTGTAGTTTTTGAATTCTAGATTCAGTTTTATGTTGAACAACTTTTGATTCTAGCGTGTTTTGGTTTTAAATTGCACGTATAATATTGTTTGTGTAGGAATAATGAATAGAACGGGTTGTGCATTGATTTTATTTAAATGCGAGGGTTTTCCTAGAAAATCTACTGAGAGAGGGCTAGGACGGAGGGTTGATTCAACGAAAACTTAAGGTTTTATATGCAAATTACCCTGAACCGGTATGGCTGGAGTGCGGGTTGATTGTGGGAAAAGCAGAGGGCGTTTCCGAAAAGTTGTCTGAGAGAGAGGGCGGACTGCGGGTTGATTTCGTAAAAGATGGAGGGTGTTTTTACAGACTGACTATGATTGGGTTGATCTTGGCCATCGGTTTGGCCGATCGAACGGCTGAGAATAGAAAGTGACGTGGAGGGCCTCAGGTTTGAGGAAATGCACCATCTTTAGTATGAAAAGATGGGCCTACCTGGTGGTGTTTCTTTCCCGTTGATCTTTCTCATGTACAGGAAAACACTAAAGACGACGACTGCGCCGAGCAACGTTCCAACTGGGAGGGTGACGGCGAGAGTCACATCAAACCCCATGTTTTCCTGCGTTTGCCAGTCCGTTAGTAGAATCTCCTAGTGCTTTGTTTGTCTAAAATCATGTCATGTCAACTTTATAATTGTCATGCATCTATGGAACTGTATACAAGATGACTAGGTAAATTAAAAGATTCCAAAGAGGGTACGGTACTGGATACATAACTCACTACATCAACAGTTAATTTTATTCGGGGTAGGGACTCCTCATATAGTCATATCATACAAGTTATGTTATAACTGATCAGTTCAATCCAAATGTTCAATTAACCTAATGTGCGAAAAGATAGACTGTGCATGCCATATTTCTAGCAACTTATGAATGCAGTATTCTGTGTTAATTACTACTAGTAAGTAGTGACTCCCTGTTAAAGTGTTCGTCCACTCGCGTATCACAAAAATAATTGATGTAACTTTCCACATAAGCTCACCTCGGTTTTCTCCGACGAAGGTCGACGGAGCTGGCGCTAGAAGCGGCGGCCCATCGAGGGCCAGATCATAGTAGGGGTATACCTCCATGCGCATGTAGCAGTTGTAGGCGAGCACTATCCCGCCCCGGTGACCATTGCAGCAGTCTATCAGCGTCTGCACCGAGGTATTCAAGCACTGCTGGCACTCCGCCTGCGTCCGATCCCTCATGCACTGCATCAGCCCGTAAATAGTGCCGTTGGGTGCACCGGGGTCATACACAGCCGCCCCTGTTGCGAACATCGGCGCCGGCGAAGACGTGTCGGAAGAACCGTTGACGACGCGCGTGGTGAGGTTGCTCATCAGCGCGCTGTAAATTCCCTCGAAGGTCTCCTGGTCGGAGACCACAAAGACGTTCTGGGACGGCGCGCGGAACGTGTCCTCGTTGGCGGTGGACGCGTTGGTGTCGGCATAGCTGACGAAGGCGAACATCGGCGCCGGATCCGATCCGCCGGAGCCGTCGTCGTACCATATGCCTGCACGACGGCTGGTGTTGCAGCTAACCTGGCGGATCTCCAGCGCGGCATTCTGGAGGTACGTGGCGCAGTGGGCCGGCGTGGTGTCGCCGCGGCACAGCCCCCGGACGAAGGCGCCGTCGGTGCCGTTGCCCCGGGACAGGGAAGCGAACCCCGTCGGCGATGCGGCAGATGGGAGCGCGTCCAGGAGCGCGAAGACGTTGGACCAGAACGTGCTCGTGCTGTTGGTGGAGGAGGACGACGGTGACGGGGATGGAGCTAGAGAAGAAGGCGCCGCCGCCGGTAAGCAGTTTATCGTCGTGAATTGGTTGGTGGTCTGGGATGTTACGATTGCGGAGAGGCTGGCCACCATGGCAAGGAGGAGCAGGCGGCCTCTGCCATGGCGGTGGATGGGTGGAGGTGACGGCATAGTTGGGGTCGCGAATAGGTGGAACAAGCTAAGTTAATTGCACTGTGAAGGGTATCATTATATTCCAGCTAGGGAATCTCATGTCACACTTGGGTAATTTGCTGTGACTGTGAGGCGCAATTTTGGATGACGAGCGAGGAGACCCGGAGCCCAAGAGTCGCCGGGAAAACCCCTCCTGTTTCAATTAAAAAAAAAGAGTCGGCGTTCGGCAGTGACTGCTCGTCCTGGTTGATATGCACTTTTTTTTTTCAGTACATCTTTCCAAGAATTCAGCCAATGCAGTGTCCTCATGGAAAACATGCATGGTTGATGCTCAGCTGTCTCCTGTCTGGACTTTTCATAGAAATTGCAAACATAGTTTTTGGTGGAAGTGACCGAAAATATGTATTTTAGTTAACGTGTCTGGAATCCTTGTTCATTAGTATTACTACCTCCGTTCTTGAATATATGACATCATTGACTTTTTTTCTTCGTTTGACTATTCGTCTTTTCTACAAATATTTATGCAATTAGATAAGTCTACTAGTTAAATCCAAAGTATTATCAATAATAGATGTAGTGGTGCCCATTTTATGCTATTTAACAAAGTAACTAATAAAATATCATTGGTCAAAGTTGAAGGAAAAAGTCAATGGTGTCATATATTTAAGAACGGAGGTAATATTTCTTAACTGTTTAACGCTAGCACAACCCTTTACGAAAGTCACATCCTAGTTACTTTCGGAATGAATTAATACTATATAGTCTCTCTGTCCAGAAATGATAGTCGTATTAAAGATGGAAAAAAATCTTTCAAAACAGATTTTGAGTCTCAATTTCTCTTATCATATAATGTCAAATTGCTAAACACTTCATGTCAACTCAAGATAACTTTTAGTACAAATATATTGATGCAAAATTTATATACAAAATATATTTATATTTTAACTAATTGTTGATTTAAAGTTTATGAAGTTTGGCTTTTAGCTCATCAAAATACGACTATTATTTCTAGACGCATGGAGTTAAAAATATAGCATGATTTGTTAATATACTTTAGTTTTGAGTATAAATATTGTTGCTGCTGGAATGATACTGATGCCAACTTTGGTTCTCCGAATAATATTAGGAAAATAATTGCCTTTTGCTCCATCCGTTCGAAATTGTAGATCATTCCAACTTTATTAAAAAGTCAAAGCGTATCAAGTCTGACCAAATTTATACATCAAAATACTAACACTCATGATATCAAATAAGCACCATTGTTTTCTTCATTCAATATATATTTTATATTTTTTTTTTGTTTGATGCCGTCAACATCTGTGACCCTTCACTATACTTTTGGTTAAATATAAATTGTTTGGCTCTCCATGAAAATTAGATTGACTTACAATTTGAAAACAGATGGAATAATAAATTGATATCATGGTATTATGAGTAAAAAGAATCCCACTCTCAATAAGCACTTTTTGCTGAGGAAGCCGCACATGCCAGCTGTTAAAAAAAATTATAGGAGCGGCTCGTTCTTGCTTTTTCCATATTCCATATTGTTGTTTCATAGATATTGTCTTTTCTTGACTCGCAGTAGGTAGCGGCACCATATTTTGTCATCAGCGAATTAAGCTTTGATCGGACAGAATAATGTTTGTGTGTGCACTGATCTGACCTGATGCATATTACAACCGCACATGGCACATCACAACCCAGCTAATGAAAACGAAGCTTACAGACTCCCCAAGGCTGATATTTAACAAGGATAGGCTATGCTTTATTGGATATGTGTTGAATATGTGTATGGTATCAATACGGTTGGACTTGTAATTTGGCAGAGTTCTGATCGTACTTTGTATCCCTATGGCCCATAAATATGAGGGCACTACAGTTGTAGCTGAGAGACGACTTGACGGCTGATGTGGGTGGCGGCGTTGCGGTGGTGGTGCCCGAATGCCAGTATAGCTGTTATTGTGGGTTATCGCTTCCATGATTTTATATATTCTAGCAAGTGCTATTTCTAACATGCTGTGTCATGGAGTCATCCGATGCAAGAATAAAAAGTATGTATCCAAGGCCAAAAAAAATTATGAGAATAGACGAGATGGATCCATAGGCCTATATTCCAATAAATTTGTTTCAGAATATAGGACTTGGCAAGCTGTAGTTCCAATGAGCTATATATATCTTGCTCCCTCCGTCTCTAAACTAAGTATCTACGCTAGAAAATTTTAGACACATTAGTAGTTGTGAGAAATGACCATGTTACCCTAATTGCCCATGGTAACGGTTATTTTTTTCCAAACACGCTCTATATGTTTTTTTATTGGGGAAAAATTGGAAAGCTAAAAGAACACTAATTTTAGAACGGAGAGAGTACTGATTATAGTTGTCGCATATGATTTTTCGGTGATGTGACAAACATTTAATAAGATAGAGAGAAATTCTGCGTTTCAGCATGACATATTTGGCGCACTATCTTAGGTTCTTGCACAAAATTAACAGAACATACTCTTATTTACACATCATCACAATACAATTAAGGGAAAACTCTTGTTTTCACCCTCTAATTATAATAAAGTTTTTCTGATTTTCAACCCACGACTAACTGGACATAAGGGTCATCTAACTATCACAGCCAAAGAAATTTCACCCTTTCAATGCTTTCACTGGTGATTTTTCTGTTTTCAAGAATTATAAAGAATAATTTAATCTAAAAACATTTATAACTAATTCATTTTAAGTCAAAAAAATGAAACTAATACCAAATTTTTCAAAAGATATAAACTATATGCATATTAATCTATTGGCATCTTATTTATTCCAATTCCTAGTATTGTTAGAAAAAACATACAACACTAGCAACATGAACAAATAATACAGAAATAACTTTAGATAATGTATGAGAAGCTAATTTATATTTTCGAAAACTTGACATCGTTTCATATTTTTTTATAAAAATGAAATCAATGTGAATTTTTTATTTAAAAATATTTTTTACATTTTTATAATACTGAAATCACCTTTGAAACAACCCAAGGTGCTAATGGGAACCATTTAGTACCGGCTGGATGCTTCAGCCGGTACTAAGGGTGTGTTTAGATTGGGGAAAGATTCCCCAAAATACACTATTCACCAAAAATACACTGTAGATGAATAGTGTTCTGTGAGTGGGAGTGATGAGATGAATAGGGAAAAGTTGGATGAATAGTATTTTTTGGGGGAAATTTTACGCACTAAATGCACCCTAAATGTCCTGCACTGGCTGGAGCCTCCAACCGGTACTAACGTCGCGCATTTAGTACCGGCTGGAGCCACCACCCGGTACTAAATGGTTTTTAGCCGTTGCCTCTGACACATGGGGTGTCAGTGGCCGCCATTTAGTACCGGCTGGTGCCTCCAGCCGGTACTAAATTGGCCCGGTGACGTCGACGGAGGTCTGTTTTGCACGTTAGTACCGGGTCAAAGTGCAACCAGTATTAACGTCTCAGGGACGAATGCTCAATTCTCTGGTAGTGATGTGTGATGATGTAGAACCAAACTTTTCCCTATAATTGATTGTCTTGAATATTGAAGTGTAGCACGATCTTATGACTACAAAGCCGAAAGGCAGTAATATACGTCACTGCTATAGTCATTTGTGACGGTCGTCATAGGCCTCTCTAGCCCATGAGTGACACTTGTTTTTAACCGTCGTTGTCATTGTCTCTTACTAGCTAGTGACAGATAGGCATTGTCGCTTTTGGTGACTTGTCAATAGCTTGGACCAGTGCTGAACCTAGGCTACTAATGGCGTGGACGGTACGTAGGTGCAGTGCCGTCGGGGCATACGTCGACTATGCTCCGTGCATCCGCCATCGCTAGCTGTGTCGCCTTGTGTTTACTTCATTCCATTGACCTGTAATTAATCAAGCGTATTGGTTCAAGCGTATTTTTTTCACCAACGTGCGTGGACACTTATTTCATTAGGAGCTAGGAATATTTGGTTCAAACGAATGCCACGTTGGTGGGCTTAATAACTTGATTGTTCTCAGTTGTCTTCTTTCCGACTAGTCAGTGACAGCCACGTTTGTGGCCATTGGCAGGCTGTCTTTTTAAGAAACTGGTGATTATATTAGTTCTTGGTCTGGTCTACAAGAATATTTGACTATTTTAGCTGTTTTTTAATAGAAGGAATGGCCTCATACAATTTCTAGTCATCCTTAGTCAACTGCATATTTAAACGGTTCATTCCCACATCTTGGGCAACTTTCTTTAGACCTTGGAAACAGCTACGGGGGAAACCCCAACGCATCATTTTTCTAAGATAAAATTAATAAGGGAACATATACACAAATAAATAAGCTACAACAAAAGGTACTAAATGTACAGTACAAAACGCTAGATTACAAAGAGTTTAATGTGAAACCATGACTTTTTGATGAAGGTTCTCTTTTATTCTGAATTTTTATTATAGCGAGTTTAAGGAAACACTGTCTAAGGAATAGTTAAATATCTTGATCTCTCCATCCTAGTACAATAAATCCAGCCAATACTACAACTGGAACCCACATGGTCCAAATAGTGAAGTATTCCCTCTACTTCAAAATAGAATTTGTTTGACTTTTTTTACCCAACTTTGATGACTCGTCTTATTCAAAAAATTTGTGCAAACATGGTGAAATTTAAGTTATTCCTTAATTCCTTTATTAAAAAAGCAAGTCATAACAAAAAAATGTGATGTTTTGCACAATGTTTTGAATAAGATGAGTTATCAAACTTGAGGTCCAAAAAGTCAAATGAATTCTATTTTGAAATGGAGGGAGTAAATAAGGTACTGCCAGCTTATGAGTGAAGATTTTCATGGACGTGGCTACCAAATCTCGACAAGCCCTTAGTATGGTGTCCAGGCCAGGTGCGCCTCCTTAAGTAATTAGGTCCGTATGTATGCCCTAAAAATGTAATTAGGGTCTATGATTTCATCTAGTGGGTAGCTTGAAAAGTATATCAAGCAGGTTTCTGTATTTTCTTTTACTGAAAATATGTCATTTCTGCTCAGTCACTTGCATGGCCCAACAAATAATAGTTACCCTTATTATTTGATTATTTTTCTTCCATTTTATCCGTTGCACTACTTGTAGCTAAGATTCAAACCTTTTTTTTTAGAAAAAGAAATATATTTCAATATTCCAGCCTTGGCATCGACAAATTGTAGATGTCCATTATTACAAAACAAATGACAAGTTTCCCCTCAGTCACCTGAAAAACAAACGATGACTCCATACTGACTCAAGTCTATTACTAAAGAGCCATCCATTTTTTGGGAAAGATATCCATGATAGTAGTTTCAAGCACACAACATTAGTAAGCAAAATGAGGTAGCTCCTCTTCCTTTTGTAGCATGGCCCACAAATGAATCCAGTGTGTTCCTCTAAAGATAACCTGCATATGAGTAAAAGCTCATGTGTTGTTAAAAACCACATCATGTCTACAAAGCCAAAGTATGCAAAAAAGGGGGTACAAGTTCCCACTTAAATATTATACATTATTTTCATCTCCACCCTAGGTAGGCAATCATAAAAATTGTGATCTATAATCAAAGGGGGGTGATCTTGAAAGAAATTTGTACAATTCTCCAAATGAACTTAGCTACATAACAATAAAAAAAAAGTCTTGAATGGTTTCATCCATGTCACAAAAACAACACTTGAAACTTGCCTTATATTTTGTTTTTTTGCTAAACTATCCCAAGAGAGAACGATACCATTTATTAAGTAAAAAAATCATTATTTCTAAGGGCAACTTTAATTTCCAAATAACATGATTTTGTCTCGCAATGTTAGGTGCAACAATCGCTCTATACATAGAAAGTACAATAAACTTCTCATTTTGTTGGGCATGCATAACTTTGGCAACCAATTGGTGTCATGCAATTAAGTTATGACCCGCTAAGGATCTTCTAAATTCCAAGGATGAAATCTAAAAGCTGTTGCAACTGTTGTGCTTTTCTTCCCAACAATATAAATCGGGGTATTGATCCTTAAATGGAGCATTCTCCAACCATGCATCTTCCTAGAACTTTACTTGAGTACGTACCGTGCCCCAACTTCAATTTTCCTTTCTCAAAAAGTCTTTTTTAACCTTTATAAGGCCAGACCAAAAATAATAAGAGTCATCAAGCATGTGTTCAACTTGTGTCATCGTTTTATATCTCAAGTATTTGTTCCTAATAAGTTTTTGCCAAACCCCATCGTCATTAATGATTTTAAATAACCATTTGCTACGCAAACATTTATTTTGAAGCTCTAAGTTTAAAATGCTAAGTCCTACTTGGTCTTTTGGTGTACATAATAAAATTCTTCATTTTGCCAACCTATATTTCATCTTATGTCCATCACTTTGACAAAAGAATCTTGTTCTATAATAGTCCAGTTTTTTAGGATACCTTTTGGTACTCAAAGAAGGATAGCATAAAGATTGAAAGGTTGCTTAGGATAGAATTAATTAAGTTCCCTAGTTTTCTATGATGCATAGGAATACCAAAATACCTAAATGGAAATGAACCCATATCACATCTAAGATATATGAGTGTTCCATTTCAAGGTCTTTAGCACCACCACAACAAAACATTTCACCCTTATGGAAGTTGGTTTTGAGGCTAAAGTTGTTCGAAAGCACAAAGCAGTATCACCAGAGTATTGAAGGATAGATAGCCCATCATCTAGCATGTGTGGTATTAAACCTCTTATTTGTCCATTATCTTTTGCTCTCGCAATTATAATGGCCAACATGTCTATTACTATATTTAACAAAATGGGAGACAACCGATCGACTTGTCTTACCTATGAATCACATTTTATCACTTACAAGATCTTTTTCCACTCCATATTTACACCACTAGGTGAATGTTTGGTTTGAGGTAGTTCCAGATCTATATATGTTTCTTGTTTCCCTTGCCGCTCACGGTGGTATCTAGCTAAGTTTACGGTACTCTAGTTGCCTTCTAGGAAGTAAGATGCCAAACGAATCTACATCTTTTATTTTGACAAGGGATAATGAATCAATCAAACACAAAAAATAGCGAAAACATATTTCGTTACCACACATTCAGGACAATTCTGAATACGCATGCAAAGAATATAAGAAGGACCAGCATGTGTGCATTTAGCATGTATGCTGAACGATTTGTTGGATCTAGGTCCTATTACGTCTTATATCCAAATGGATGGTTCATAATTACTGCCAATTTTTTCCTTTCCAAATTCCTCTATTAGGGATCATATGAGTCAATAACCTGCATCTAGGTCTACCTAAATGGACAATCCAGAAGCGCTTTGGAGTACCCTGGCAAACTAAGAACACTATCGCATACCGATTTTCATTCGGAGCCAGTTGAATTTTCAGCTACAGTATATTCAAGGGAAAAGCCTGTTGTTCACCCTTCAATTGTTGCAAAAGTCTGATTTTCAACCTCAAACTACAAAACCAGGTACTAAATGCCATCCAACAATCCAAACCATGCAAAATTGGTCCTTTGAGTGGTTTTTAGGGTGGTTTTGGATTTTATAGAAATAGCATAAATATTATTTAAACTTTAAAACCCATAACTCATTCATTTTGGACCCAAAAAATATGAAATCAGTACCAAAAGTTGTCTTAAAATGTAACCAACCTACTGGCACACTATTTAATGCTATTTGGGTTTTATATGTTTATATTACTAGTAGGGATGAAAACGGATCGGATACTGACGGATATGCCCGGATATGAATACGGATATTTATTTTTTTGCCGGATCGGATTTGGATACGAAAAATACAAAATATATTAGATATGCATCGGATATTGATATAGATTACATATCTACAATAGACATTCAGTTTTTGTTATGCGGATACGGATACGGATACAGTTGAATATTGATTTTTCGGTTCCAGATACGGAATGTACCATTTAAGGCCTGAGGGCCTTCGGTCGGTCGGTCGGACGGGAAATATCCATACCACTTTCATCCCTAATTACTAGTGTCTTATTGTTTTTCAAAAAATAATTAGAATAAAAATAAATAATATGCAAATAACTTCTAATGGTGCACCAACATATAGGTCACATTTTTATAAAAAACATTGGCACCAGTTTCATATTTTTCTAATTCAAAATAAACTATTTATGAATTTTTTAATACAAAACTATTTTTAATTTTTTGGAAAATACAAAACCACCTTCAAAACCATCCAAAGGGCAAATTTTGCACGGTTTGGATAGTTGGAGGGTCTTCCATTTCTGGTTTTGTAGTTGTGGGTTAAAAATCAGACTTTTGTAATAGTTAGAGGATGAAAAATAGACTTTTCCCTATATTCTATAAAATCATATTGCAGCACTTGCTCTTACTCTCTGCATGTACCCTTGTGTTTATCATCACGATTCGTCAATGCATGCTAATATATCAGTCGAGGTTTTTTCTTCATTTAACCTTTTGTTTAAGGAATCCTTTCTATGAATCTTGGCATTCTCCTAAAATAACGTAAATATTTATTTTGTACTGTTGATTCACACCGAGCTCAATCATTATATAAGGCATGCGGTGGCTGGGGTTGTCAACTAACGACGCTGATAACCAGCCGCTTTTTGTTTATTTCTTTGAAGGAAAAAGTGTATTTTTTATCATTCAAGTATTGTGGAAGTGTGATTTTCATCCCTAATGTTTTAAGTGGCGCAAATTAACCCCTTAAGTAACTAAACTGGTGCACTAATCATCCCAACCTCAGTGTACTAACAATTTTGTGCCCACTAACAAACAGTTTAAGCGTTCTAACCATCTCGCTTGTATACTAACAATCCAGGTTACCGTATAATTGTAACATAAACACCGCATATTTATTTTGACATCTATGTGCCTCATCCGTCTTTATTTTGTTCATTTTACAAGCCACAAACATTTATTGTTTATGAAATTTGTGTCTCAACTTAATTATTAACTTTATTTGCTTAAGTATTGATTCATTCACTCATTTTGTTTTTAAGAGAAGGTAAAGAACAACATTTATGTTAATCCTAATTTTTTTAGAAATTACTCTAAATTGATTCCTAAAAATTTAATTTTAATGAAAAAACCATATAAAGTTAAACTTGCATGTGGTCCGACATTGCCTGACCCGATGTCTGCACTGCGTCTAAGCCACTAACATATAAGATTAAATCATTTATATACCAAGACATGGATGATTAGTGCATCAGTTTAATTAGTTAAAGGGTTTATTTGCATCAATTAAAATATAAAGGATGAAAGTCACACTCTTGCAATACTTGAGGGATGAAAAATACACTTTTTCCTTATTTGAAGCAATAGCTGGCAGTTGAAATCAGAAACGGTTATTCCATCGTGTTGTAGAGTATAAGTGGCGCCATCTGGCTTTAAATGAACATAAGAAGGAATACTTAACAGAAAGCATTTTATATATTATTTTATTTAGGCTACAATATTTGGCATGACCATGGTATCTGGACCCTGCCAAACGAGGCCTTTGTAATATTATCTGCTTCTGATCGATTACAGTATAAACCCGATCTGCTGCCAGTCGTCGGAGCTACAAACTATGCTCACCATGGACCATTTTATTCACTTACAAACTAGTTAATAAATTTCGAGCGCCTGGCAAATCAGATGACGATTCTGCGTACGTGCGCATATGCATGGTTCATAGGCAGCAGGAAACTTCGGCGCATTCTCACGGCGGCGGCGTACCGTAACTTGGAACAGAACCACCGTAGGTTGGTATTGCCGGTGGCGGTGGGGTCGGGCAAGACGGTATACAGATCTCGATCATCTTTCTCCCAGCATCTGCGAGTAACATGTAGGCATCTAGGTTCATCATATGGTTATCATAAATTCATAAGAGAGAGATCCAGTATGCCCTTTACCACGCGTTCCTGAGGTTTCTTGGGCGAACGATGAGACGAGGAGGAGAGAGGCGAAGCACAGCACCACCAGGCCAGTTGTCCTTACCCTGACCGTCATCGTGGTACCTCGTGCAGTTGTTGTGTGCTAAGTATGTGTAGATGATTATTTGTTGGTGTTTGGAGGGGCTAGGCATGGTTATTTATCCTTTGGTTTCGTCTAGTACTGGCTAGACTTGCATGAATGCCGGTCAAGCTCATCCAGCTGACAATGGTAAGACGGTACTAACAACTAGTGACTGTGCATGCCGACGTTAGGGCTTGTCTTGTCAGTGAGATGTTACTCTGAACGTCCGCAAAAGGTTCTTGATGAAACGTCGCTGCTATAGCAAACAAGCTAGAGGTCGTTGTTGGAGCTATCACAACTCGACTTTCGTGGCCTTTCAGCAGCATGGAGATGCATGGAACCTTCCTTTGATACAGCAGTCAACATCTAGCTAGCCAATGGCCATTTAGCGCATTTGATATAATAATCTTATTAGTAATTATTCACAAAGGAGCAAGTATATTTAGATCATTACCGTCTCTCAAAGAAAGGAAACGGCAACGCATTAATCCTAAATACTATTTTTTCCTTTATTGTATATATACATAAGACTAGCAAACATGATCGTGTGTTGCTACGGGCTATCGTGAATACGATAAATATCCCCTCGTCCAACTTGTCCCGTGTCCACATCGTGAGGGCCTGTCGCATTTTCTGGTTTCGTGTTCTCTCCTTTCAGCTCGCAACCTTCAACCACATTGACCTTCTCATCAGCCTCGTTGAGGACAGAGGTGGACATAATTGAACGAAATATCAAAGAACCGAATAAAAATGATTGAGAATTAAAACTGAAAATTTGGTCCTAAGTTGGTTTTCTATTGTAGTTAACCGATTAATTATGGTTATCTCAATTTTTATCTCGATGGACCCCTCACTCTTCCACTGACATATGGGGTCACATGATAACCCATCTCGCTCATATCCTGGCCCCACGTTGTCATTGGCAACCATACCGCCGATTGGCAGCCTCATGCGAGTTTGCTAGAGTTAGAGCTACTCCAAGGTACAATTTATTTCGATTTAACATAGTTGGGCTAGCAAAGTGCCCGTGCATTGCTACGGCTCATACTTATTTTGGTTATAACACCTCATAAAGTTTATTATTTCTAAATAGATCTCATTTTTGTTAGGAAACCAATATAATTATAATTTATGTAACTTCAACTCGAATAATTATTACAAACAAGTAGTGTGTGTTGTAATTTCACACTAACACTTCTCAATGGGACCACCATTTTATCGCTGTGTAACCTTTCTAATTTTTGGACTACCATATACTATGTCATGTTCTTTTTCAAGCCGATAAACAATTTCTTAAGTTCGGAACGATGCAGCTAGGTAGAAATCATATTTTAAAGAATATCTTATAAAAATTAACGCAAGAACATACTGTGATATATACGGCCAATATCTATGAAGGCACCTAATGAACATTAAATAGGGATAGATTGGGTATGGGACAAAAACAAAGGGTTGTTAAATAGGGATATGATTTTTCTAAGAAGGCTAGATTAACACCTCACGGTAACGAATCGGATATGCTTACCCGTGACGACTAATTACTACGTAATACAATATCCTTTTGAACTGCAATAGAAATTTTTTAATTTGTTCATTATGGCTGAGTTCTTCTGGAAAAGATAGCTATGTAACTGTTATTTTCTTTTACCGTCCTTCTTACTGTTTAATCTTACGGTCTTACCTACATAAAGAACCTCACTTATCTCTATTAAGGGACATATTGTAAAATATCAAAGATATTTCGAACTCCATCCCTGTTCTTCTCTCTGACGTCCGTCCGGATAAGGACATTTAAACTAGCAAACATGCCCGTCTATTGTTACGGGCTTTGAAAAATGTATATATTTTTTTTCTTATGCTATTTGGACATTTAAAGTTGTATTAGTCTAAACTGATTTTTTGTAACACCCAGATTTCAAAGAAATCCGAATGCTTCCATATGTGTGCCTAGGATGTCCACAGAACACATATAGATTACAAATATTGAATCACAGAGAACACAATGCTCGAATAAAATAGTTTACATCAGAGTTTAACACAAGACATAGTCCTAAACAAGTAACACAGCGGAAGTCTTAATATTATTTAAACGTTTGATAACTAGTTGAGCCTCATGTCCACAGGGACACCGACTGGTTGAACACAGCTAGAAGTACGGCAGATCCTCCGGAAACTCAGCAAGCGACTGATCATTCACCGCTCCATCTGTTACCCATCCGGGATTTTGTTGAATAGTTGCAAGTGTAAGTAAACCATCTTACTTAACAAGTATAACACGGGTTATGCAAGAACAAAAGGCTTGACACGGTTATACTGCATTAGCACTTTTAGTTGTTTCATTTTATTATCATCCAATTTACCACAAATGAGTAGAACCCAAGTATAAACCCATTAATAGCAATGTATAAGTGATTATAGAATAAACCAACACCAATCACTAACTTCATCTTCTAATAAAAAAGGATCCAGGCCGCTCGTAACCGTGAGCACGGCTATCATGATAGATCAACACTCTGCAGAGGTTTCGCCCTTTACCCGCCGGTCACATAAATCCAATAGAACTTATGTTACGAGGACTTTCACAAAACACCCTAACAAGCACAGTAGCCGTTTTGGTTCAACATAGGCAGCATAACCCAAGGCATCGAGATTGACGTACGCTCAGGGCGCAACGTGAGGGGGTCAATGGCGTCCAGAGCGAGAGCGCAATCATCGCAACGTGTGAAGCTACCATACATCGAGCGCTTACATCACGGGACTTTGCCTAACGAGACATAGCCAACGGATAAAACCATCCTCGATGGATCAAACTATACTCGCACGAATGTTCCCCACATACGCCTTTCGGTAACCACTGGCGAGCTAGAGACGTACAAGTTAATTATCCAAGACCAGAGCCACTATAGTTCCAACGGCGGCGAACATGTTCCTAGGTTGTCGCTTTAAGAACCGGACCTTATGGAGGGACATTAAAACAAAGCACGAAGCACATGCTCTAATTCCCTAGACCAAACCTTATAGAGACACTAGAACAAAGCACACAGCACATGCTCTAATTTCCCGAACCATGTTGCTAAAAAGCATCTTTTAATCATCATTGAAGTGAACCATTAATTCAATATTAACATAAAAATAAATGTTGGTTGCAGCGCGTAGCATAGACTAACCATAATGCATAAAACCCGGGTAATCAAGGAATAAGGTAAAGACTAGGAATATCCTTAGTGTTTAACAATATTAGACACATGCATATGATTTGTATGATTAAATGGTGTATAGGTAACAAGGATGGTCCGTGTTATACTTGCCTTCCTCAGTGAACTGCTGCTGCTCCTGCTCTTCGGGAACAGGATCGTCGGCGAACTCGAACGGCTCGTCAACTACTCACATCGATCATCACACAAGCATCCACACATACATGCAAACAAAGTATTTAATTAGAACAGTACACCAAATAAAAACAAAAGATGAAAAGAAGGCTTTAGAGTTACTGTACGCTTTACTACGAACACATGAGCGCGAAAATCACTCAAATCGGAGTTAAAACGGAGAAACTACGCTTAAAACGGGCTCTAGGGACTTGCTGGTGAGAGTTTTAGGCTTCCAGGGGTGTTTTTGAAAGAAACCAGGGACCTAAAACATAATTTCGTATAAAAACCTGAGGGCTAACGAGTAAAAACATCTCCCAGGATGGCGGGCACTATTTTTCAAAACAGCAGGGGTTAAACCGAAGGAAAAAGGACTAAACTATAAATACTTTTGAATAGAGGTGGACCGCGGGTTGATTTTCAAAAACTATAGGGGCTCTTTTGCAAAAACGCCACGGCGACGGCTGGATGCTGACGTCACCGTGGACCGGACCGTAGACCGGCCATGAACCACGGTTCACGGGTTCACGGTGAACCGGCTCGGTTTAGATCGGCTTTTGAATCTAGCCGTCGGATTTGAATCGAGCGGCTGGGATTAGATCGGGGCGCTCAGCTCGCCGGGGACGGCGGCTCGCGGCGGCGCGCGGCCGGAGACTCGCCGGAATCGAGCGTTGCCGGCGTTGTGGAGCTCCAAAGCTCGCCGCGATATGTCCTAGAGGAAGAGGGAACAAAGGCGAACTCGTTTTGGGGGTTCTACTCAAGGATTGGGCGACGGTGAGGGCTAGCGACGCGCGGCGGCGGACGAGGATCGACGGCGAGGTCGCAAGCGCGCAATAGAGCGAGAGAGAGCGGGAAGGGTGGCTCGTCGTGTTGCCGACCTCGATGCGAACCTCCGGGTCTCCTCCTTGGCGGCAATGGGGCGGCGGAGGAGCGGCGACGCGAGCGGCGGTGCAGCTAGGGTTTCGCGGCGGCGTCGCTGCGTAGGGCTCGGTGGCGGCTAGGGTTTAGGGGGTTCACGAGGAGGGGGGGTTGGCGGCGGCTTATATAGGGGCTAGGCGGCCTCGGCGTGCGCGCCAAGCCGAGGAGTCCAGGCGCGGCACGGCGGCGCGGCGCGGTGTCCTGCTCGGACACGGCTAGAGGAAGAAGGAGGAGCTGACGGGTGGGCCCGGGGTGTCAGCGGCAGCGAGCGGAGGAGAAAGGCGCCGACAGGTGGGACCCACTGGTCAGTGGCTCAAGAGGGGAAGGCACGGGGCTGGGCTGGCGCGGTGATGGGCTGCTGCGATGGGCCGCGTGGCTTGCTGGGCTGCGTAGGGGAAAGAAGGGTTGGGCCGCGGGGAAGAAAGAAAGGAGAGGAGGAGTGGGCCG
This sequence comes from Digitaria exilis, assembly GCA_015342445.1. Classification (NCBI taxonomy): domain Eukaryota; kingdom Viridiplantae; phylum Streptophyta; class Magnoliopsida; order Poales; family Poaceae; genus Digitaria; species Digitaria exilis. The sequence continues at coordinate 43,985 of JACEFO010001019.1, forward strand.
GCTGGGCTGAAAAGGAGAAGAAAAAAAGAGAGAAAAGAAAAGGTTTTTCTTTTATTCAAACACTCATTTGAATTCAAATTCAAATTCAAATTTGAATTCAACAATAAAAAATAAGTGCACCAGCATGAATGCAGCAATAATGTTTCTATACCCTATATTTGCTTTTAATTATTCAAAATTTTATTTTCCCTGCATTTTTCATGAGCACTTGAATATAAAAAGCCATTTAATTACTAAATTTTAAATAGAGCATTTTTAGGGTGTTACATTTTTTTTTGGAAAAGACCCATGATTTGCAATCGAAAAATATCTCGTGCACCCCTTTCCTTTGGTCAACCGCTACATATAAACAAAGTATTATAGCACAGTGCCTGTGTTTTGCCACGGTTAAAACTATTGTCTACCACGGTTCAAGTACTATATTGTCACACCCATAGCGTTTGTTCCTTTCTATTCCTGTGAGAAACACAAAGATACACCTGGCAACATTAGTTTTCCTCTTCCTATTGTGTGGAGCCAACACAGAATGTAGTATGTGTCTAGCTATGGTTATCAATATATAATTACGAGTGACATATATGATTTTTAATCTCTGTCCTTGGTCACTATATCGAGCATAGACGTCTGTTTATCACGGATCAGCAGCACACTATCGGATCTCCAGGCCTATGATCTTGATGTGGTTCAGTAGTTAATCTAGATGGGAAGACAAAGGCTGACCTGGACGTGGCTGGTCCGTTTCCAGGTGAGGATGCGCTGCTGAGCATTAGAACCAGCGTGGAGGCGTCTGGTTGGTCCACCGGGTTTTCCTGGACGCATAGGAGACCGATCTCTATGCACTTGAGGATCTCTCTTTCTTTGTACCAAGACTCAACCAGCAATAAAACAACCACATCCACCGTCGAACCAGACTTCCATCTGTCCCAAAACCACACTGATTGATGGATGTACGAATGTATGTGCTTTGACATATTTCTTGGAAGTTAGTGCTCACAGGGTGTTCCAACAGGTCATCGTCTTGTAATATCCTTAGATTGGTTTGTAAAATGGGAGAACGTGGTTGCCAATCTAGGCTCACCACGGTTGCATGTTATATAGGGCCAACTGGCAAAGGACATCTTAAGTTTGTTAGGCGGTTGCTCGGCTAAGTTATTGTACATGTGACTTATCTAATCTATCTTCTAGAACAATCCTAACCGAGCACCCCACATCTATCTCAAAATACATGATCTCAACTAACTCTATCAGTCCCTGTCAATCTAAATTGTCCTTGCTTTGAGGATATAGATTGCCTCGAGAAGATTCAAACTTTACAGACTGATAACGCCTTTGTAAACCCATCAGCTAGCTGACCATGAATCGATATAAGCCTGATTTGCAGTTGCTTGTTTGTAACTCTTTCTCAAACAAAGTAGAAATCTATCCTAATATGATTGGCTCGTGCATGAAGTACTAGATAGGCCGACAAGTATATTATTCCAAAATTATCACACCACACACAAGGTATCCTTTGAATATTTACACAAAGTTCCTTCAACAAAGATTTTGGCCAGATTACTTCTGCTGCTGGGTTTGCCATGGACTTGTATTCGGCTTCAGTGCTGGAACAAAACACAGTAGGTTGTTTTCTAGCACTCCATGAAATAAGATTAGATTCAAAAAAATATACAGCAAACCACCCATGTGGATCGCTTGTCATCTATGCTTTCAGCCCAATCAACATTCGAGAAGGCACTAATCAAAGCTAAACTAGATCTCTCTCTATCCTTAGACCAAGATCAGGTGTATGTTTAACATACCTTAGTATTCTCTTTACTGTGATACAATGAATAGTGGTTGCAGCATGCAAGAACCTGAAAACTTTAATGTGAGATACTACAGAGCCCCTACTATGCTTTTGTATCATGTACTGTCATCTGCACTGAGACCCAACTTCTCAGTAGTAGAAAGAGGTGTAGCCATAGGCTTACACTTAGTCATACCAACATGAGCCAAGATATGTCCTCCATAGTTTCCTTGAGATAGAAGTATATCATCCTTGTCCTTTTTAACTTCAATACCAAGAAAATAATGTAAGTCACCAAGATCCTTTAATGCAAAATCTTTCCTAAGATCTTGGAGTGAAGCTGCAAATACATCTTGAGAGGAGCTAGTAATAATTATGTCATCAACATATATCAACATGAAAATTGTTATGTTTCTCTTTTTGTATATAAAGAGTGACGGGTCTAACATTGAAGTTTTAGACCCAAGATGAAGAAGCTTAGAACTTAGCCTAGAGTATTATGCTTGTGGAGCTTGCTTCAAGCCATATGAAAGAGCATCTAGGCCCCTAATTAGGTTTTGGTGATTAATGATAACATGATCATTGCGACTAACGTGTGTCTTGCAGCGGCAATTCTTAAGTTAGTGCAATGATGGGCTTTCACGGTATTTTTGGCCCCCATCATTTGCGAGTGAATGTATTGGTGCAAAGGATATGCTCGAAGATTAAGGATAAGCTAGTTCTAAGTGCTGTTTGGATGATGAGAGGCACTTAGAGTAGTTTAGGTCTTTGTTTTCCTATGGCCATACTATAAAGGGGGGTTGACGATTGGTAGCTTAACCCAGACAAGACTAGAAGTTAGGTGTGGTGCACACTTATGAAATCTAGTGCTAGGTAGCTATGTTGAAGCCCTTGAGAAGTTAGGAAACTCAAAGAAATTGAATTGGACGAGTTTCGACTTCAAAAGAGAAGAAGACAGCACAAAACTCAGAGGCATCGACTGTTTGGATGGGCTGCTGAGGCCCCGTCAAATTAGTCGATGGCCCCTGGTTTTCACCCAGAAGCTGGCGCAGTGTTCTGGGTAGCGTCGACTGATTCGACGGTGTGACCATCGAATTAGTCGACGGTGCTTGAAGATGTGAAGACCCCAGTGTGCATGGCTCTAAGTCACATCGACTGATTCGACGGCAGTTCCGTCGAATTAGTCAACGGTCTCTAATCTTTGTGAAGATTTTGTGGCGCATGACTCTAGGTAGCATTGACTGTTTCGACGAGGTAAGCGTCGAAATAGTCGATAGGGGATATAGCCGTTGCACTGTTCAAGATTTGAATGGAAAGTGGGCATCGACTGATTCGACGGTGTGACCATCAAATTAGTCGATAGCTCTGCGATTTGCATAACAGTTGGATTTTGAGTGGGGCTATTTATGCCCCTTCACTCACCCCTTGAGACTCTCTTGCCACACGAGTTTCACTGTTCTTCCAGCTGAGTTTGGAGAGAGTTAGAGGGCAAGAGAGGCACTTGGTTTGATTGGTGTTCTTGATCTTGTGAAGGTTAAGGACTCTCTTTAGTGTTTGAGAGTAGCAAGTGTGTATCCATCTAGCTCTTGGTCTAGTGTAGGTCAAGTGAAGATCTTTGGATTGTTACTCTTGGTGATTCGGCATCACAAAGACGGATTGGTGGTGTTGATCTTGGGAGCTCACTTGGAGATTGTGTGAAGCCCAAGAAGGTGTACATGATTTTGGGAATCTGTCGTCCCGGAGTGGGAAATGGATATCCCCTACGAGAGCACTTGATCCTTGCGCGGATCAAGGGGAAGCTATACCCTTACGTGGGTGCTCCAACGAGGACTAGGGGGAAGTTGCCGACTCCTCGATACCTCGGAAAAAATCGGCTTCCTACTCTTCTCTTTACTTTGAGCAAGTTTACTTTTCGCATTTCAATTCCTAGACTTGCCATGCTAGAGTAGGATTGAAACTAGGTTGCAAAACTCTTGTCAACTCTAAGGCACTAACCACACTAGATAGGCACATGGGGTGAATTGGCTTGTTGGATAGGATTGTTTTATTGCTTAAATTTTTGTAGAAGCCTAATTCACCCCCCTCTTAGGCATTTTGATCCTTTGAATTGGTATCAGAGTCTCGCTGCTCAAAGGATAGGCTTCACCGCCTAGAGCAAGATGTCTAGTGAAGGGCCTCCCCCGATGTTCGATGGTAGGGATTTTTCCTATTGGAAGATCCGTATGGAAGCATATCTTGATGCCATGGACCCCGATGTGCTTAAGGCCACCATGGTTGGTTTTCCCACGTCCACTGATGAGAACAACCTCACCGCACTTGAGGCAACTCATGCGAGATTAAATGCTAAGGCTAGGAACATTCTCCTTAGAAGTCTCAATAAGTAAAGCTTCAACCAAGTTCGTAGTGAGACAAAAGTCCATAAAATGTGAACGAAGCTTGTTGAGATTGACGTGGGTTCTAAGGATGTGAGAGAGGAGCGACACAAAGTTATCATGGATAAAATTAATGCTTTCAAGAAGTTTTCTAATAAATGTGCTCGTACTATATACTCACGCTTGAATGCTCGTGTAGAGGATTTGAATGAGCTTGACGTCACAAAGATGGAAGAGCTTGAAGTCAAGAGAAGATTCCTTAGTGCTCTTCCAAATGACAAGTACTCAAGCATCGTCACCGTCTACTTCTATGATAATCTCAATGCTCACTCAATCACCAATATATTGGGGAAGATCAAGGGCCATGAAGATTACATGGGCTACACCAAAGAATATGAGAAGTATGAAGGATCTTCTTCCTCCATCAAGCAAGACATAGCTTTCAAAGCTAGCAAAGAGAAGAAGATGAAGAAGGTGATTATTGAGGAGTCAAGTGACGATGATGAAGATGGCAAGAATGAAGTACTTGATGAGGTTCCTCTTCTTGTGAGGAAGACCACCAAGATGCTTCGGAAGCTTGACAAGAAGGGTATTGACTTCAACCACAAGAGCAAGAAATTCTCCATCAAGAAGTCCATCAAGGATAATTGTGGTGAGCTTGGCCATCTTGCACATCAATGCCCTCTTCCCGACAAGAGAAAGAAGAAGAATTACAAGAAGGAGGAGAGTGATGATGATGGTGATTACAAGAAGAAATCATTCAAGAGCAAGAAAGATGATGACAGGAAGAAGTCTTTCAAGCCCTCCAAGAAGAAGCAAGGAAGAGATTATATAGGGGAGTGGATCACCGACGATGACACTTCAAGCAACTCTTCAACTGAAAGTGAAGATTAAGGCGTTGCGGGCCTTGCTATTGGTGCATCTATTCCTCCACCACCATCCTCAAGCTCCAAGTAAAGAAAACACTTTTGTCTTATGGCAAAGGGTGATAGCAAGGTGAGAAAGCCCACTCATGATGAGGATGAGAGTGATAGTGATAGTGATGATGATGATGAGCCTTCTTATGATGATCTAGTTGCTTATCTCAAACAATATACTAGCATCATTAAAGAATCAAATGAAAAAAATTGATAGGCTTGAACAAAAGAAGGCAAAACTAGCTGCTAAATGTGATGATCTAGAAGCTAAGAACAAAGAGATAAAACTTGAGTATGTTAAGCTTGCTAGTGATCATAATGAGTTGAAAACCAGGTTCCAAGAGCTCACTACCAATCACAAGTTGCTTGAAGAAAAGTTTGATGAGCTATCAAATGAGAAGTTGATTGAGAGAAAGGTAGTGGTTGTTGATTGTGGAGTTCAATGTGATGATTTACTTGAGATCTTGCCTAATCCCCCAATGAAGGCAAATGAAGAAGCTAAAGTTGATGAATTGGCTAGTGATTTGCCTAATCCCCCAATGAAGGCTAGCAACTCAAGTCAAGGTGACAATTCTAGTGACAACAAGTCAATAAAGAATTATGCAACATGCAGGGGCAAGTTTTTGATGGGAGAATCAGCCAATGGTGTACTTGGCAAGGACTATTTGGATCTTCAAATTAAGAACAAGGAAGCCATGAGTGATATTCAAAGGCTCAAACAACAAGTGAGTGATCTCAAGTCTGGCTACACCACCCTTGCAAATAGCAATCAACTCTTTAGCAAGATGATGTCCGATAGAGCAATCAACTACAACACTCAAGGGCTTGGTTACTTGTCCACCAAAATGGTTGAAGCAAAGAGCAAGATACCTTGATCCAAGCCATACAAGCCAAAGGTTAGATATTGCACCGAGTGTCAACAAGAAGGCCATTTTGCATATGAGTGCAAGAGTCCTCGTCCAAAAATGCAAGATCACTTGAGGCCAAAGGCATTCGATGCATATTATGGTGTTTCAAAGATTTCAAGTGGGAAGGTGGTAGTGAGATTCTTTGGACCTAAGGACTCAACTAGGCCTAAGCAAATTTGGGTGCCCAAGATTCTAGTTGCTAACTTGAGTGAACCACACAAGTCAAATGTTGCATCAACGTCAACCTCTAGCTCTCGAACTTTCTCAAAGGTTTGGGTGGCTAAACCTCAAGCTTGATTTGGTTTGTGGGTGCAGGTGAACTACAAGACCGGTGGACACCATTGGGTAATGGATAGTGGATGCACTCAACATATAACCGGTGATCCCCGGATGTTCACCTCACTAGAAGAGAGTGGAAGTCATGAGAAGATTACATTTGGTGACAACTCAAAGGGCAAGGTTGAAGGTGTTGGCAAGATTGATATCTCCAATGATCATTCTATTTCCAATGTTCTACTAGTTGATACTTTGAGCTTCAACCTCTTGTCCGTTGGTCAATTATGTGATTTGGGCTACAAGTGTACATTCACCAATGAGGGTGTAGTTGTCACAAAGAAGGAAAGTTATGAAACAATCTTCAAGAGCTTTAGATACAACAATCTCTATCTTGTTGACTTCAACTCAAATGAAACAAGCTTGTGTACTTGCTTATTCTCCAAGGCATCCAAAGGTTGGTTGTGGTATAGAAGACTTGCACATGTTGGTATGGGTACTCTCAAGAAGCTAGTGAAGAAAGACTTGGTTGTAGGCTTAAAGGACATCAAGTTTGAGAAGGACAAATTGTGTAGTGCATGTCAAGCCAACAAACAAGTGGCAAACACTCATCCAACCAAGGCTTATGTATCAACCTCAAGACATCTAGAGCTTCTCCACATGGATTTGTTTGGACCAACAACTTATTCTAGCATTGGTGGGAGTCTCTATTGCTTAGTGGTTGTGGATGACTTCTCTAGGTACACTTGGGTGTTCTTTCTCCATGACAAATCCGAAGTTGCCAAAGTGTTCAAGAAGTTTGCCAAGAGAGCTCAAAATGAATATCAAGTATCCTTAGTGAAGATTAGAAGTGACAATGGCACGGAGTTTGCTAACTCCAATATAGAAGAGTATTATGATAAAGTTGGAATCAAGCATGAGTTCTCCGCAACCTACACACCGCAACAAAATGAGGTTGTTGAGAGGAAGAATAGGACCTTGATCACCTTGGCTAGAACAATGTTAGATGAGTATGACACACATTAGAAGTTTTGGGCCGAGGCAATCAACACGGCATGCTATGCATCAAATCGTCTCTTCCCTCACCGCCTCCTGAAGAAGACTCCATATGAATTTCTTATTGGGAGGAAGCCAAATATCTCGTATTTCCAGGTGTTCGGATGCAAATGCTACATCTACAAGAAGCGGCAATACCTAGGGAAGTTTCAAAAATGTTGTGATATTGGTTTTCTTCCTGGTTACTCATTGAAGTCTAAGGCATACAGAGTATTCATCTTAGTGACCGGCTTAGTTGAAGAAACATATGATGTGGAGTTTGATGAATCTAATGGCTCCCAAGGAGTAATGGAAAATTGTGATAATGTAGGTGGTGAACCCTTGAGGGAAGCTATGAAGAATATGCAAATTGGAGTCATCAAGCCTAAGGAAGATGATGATGAAGTGCAAGTGATCACTCAACCATCTTCCTCCTCCATGGCGCCTCAAGTGGATGTTGATGAAGACAAGAACAATGAAGATGTCACACCACTTCCTCATGAAGATGTTCATGTTCCACAAGACGAGGTTGAGGCTCAAACTCAAGATGTTGATGCTCCAAGTGTTCCTCAAGATCAACTACCTAGAAGACATAATCTAAGAATTCAAGCTCATCCCAAAGATTTCATCATTGGGAGTCCTCCAAAGGAATCATGACAAGATCAAAGAATCAACAAGCAATGTTTTATGAGTGCTTCTCCTTTGTCTCAAAGAAGGAGCCATCCAAGGTTGAAGAAGCTTTGGTCGATCCAAATTGGGTGAATGCAATGCATGAAGAACTCAACAACTTCACCCGCAATGATGTGTGGACTTTGGTAGAAAGGCCAAGTAATGCAAGAGTGATTAGACCTAAGTGGGTCTTTCGGAACAAGCAAGATGATCAAGGCAATGTAGTGAGGAACAAGGCAAGACTAGTCGCAAAGGGGTTCTCTCAAATAGAAGGATTTGACTTTGGAGAGACCTTTTCACTGGTGGCTAGAGTTGAGGCTATCCGCATACATCTAGCTTATGCCTCTCGACAATATGAAGCTCTATCAAATGGATGTGAAGAGTGTATTTCTCAATGGATACATCAACGAAGAAGACTATGTTGAGCAACCACGAGGCTCCAAAGATCCTTTCAACCCCAATCATGTGTACAAGTTGTCCAAGGCACTCTATGGTCTCAAGCAAGCACCAAGAGCATGGTATGAACGCCTGTTGACGGTCATTATAAATGCGTAGTGCCCGTCAACATTTCGGTAAATGAGGAGAATTATACCATGTTCCATTCATAGTTTACTAACAATTAACGAGTTCCACTAGTTTTGGATGAATTGTGCCTGCAGGAGAATACACAAGAAAACTAAGCACAAGTGGGCCCAAGGTGGGGCCGAACGGCACCTATGTGGCCGACCGGCCACCAACCTGGCCCACTTGCCATGTCATCGATCCAGGGGAGAAGAAACACAGTGCAAGTTGATCCTGGCCCTGAGTCCCAAGTCGGTTTGATCAACGACTGTCGAAAGGAATACCCACGGATTGAAGGGCCCACATGCATGTTCCACCGAACCAATTTCACAGGAAACCATACCCAACCGACGTCCAGAGATGATCAGCAGCGTCCACAAGAAAGTCGGTGACACATGGCCACCATCCAATGCCTAACGACACAAAGGAGGCCGGCCGGCCACCCCTTGGGTCGGTTTGCGCCGCCCTTTCACGTGCATGCCAAGACAAGTATCCAAGGCGGGAATGTAGCTGCGTTCATGCATTCCACCGACCTTGCACGGCTATATAAGGACACCCTCTCCTCACTTCACAAGACACACTTGAAGGAGCTCTCTCTCATTTCCACTTTCTAGCTTAGGAGTCGTTGTTGGGAGTAGGGTCGAGTCGAGCTTTGCCTCGGGGTTCCGGAGTCTTCGGAAGTTCTGGTAAAAGCTCTTGTATCTTTTCCTTTATTTCTGAACATCATTATGAATACAAGTTTATCTTCTCTACTTATGTGCAAGCTTTACTCTTCATGTTTTCCTTCTCTAAGCTTTGTCTTATGTTGGAGAGTAGTTACCTATAGAGTTAGACTTAGAGTTTTAGTTAGCTCTGTCGGATTTATCTTGCGGGTCTTTCTAGCCTATACCGGAGCCGTCGAAAGCACTGGGTTGAGGGGTCTTTCCCTTGATAGACGTCCAAGGGAAGTCCTAACGTCAAGTGCAGATGTGGTGTCTGACTTGCCGTTAGCTAAGTTAGTGTGTTCCACCCCATGGTACCGCAGTGGTAGGCGACAGGTGGTGACAGCCCTGCCGTCCTTTGAAGTCCACCACGTTCGGGTGTTTTCATAACAGTAGTGCTGAGCCAGGAGGATCCCCTTCTCATCCCTTTCTGAGTTCCTCCCGCTCTAGCCGTCGAAGCAAGCTCTGGTCCGACATCTAGGTAGAAGTCTAGGATAAGTCTGTAGTGTAGTCTTTCCCTAAGTACAGAAGTGTCATAGGTTTCTTCCTCACCCTTTTCTCCCAGCTCTTTTCTTTGCTCTTTCGTCTGAGAGTCTCCTGTGTCGCTGGCTTAACCAAGCCTTCTATCCGGTCATACATTGACCCCTATCCACGTGATATGTCTTTTCTCCCCTAAGTTAGTGCATTGATAATTCTGGAAAGATTGTCATTTCTATTCTTCAATACTCTTTAACCATAATGCTTCCCTGAGGATATAAATATGATACCCTGGTTCACACCAAGGTGAAATGCTACAGCGAGAATACTTACGGAATACCATCCTTATGGGCATAAGAACTACCAACTAGGTGCTCCTGACGATGAGTTAAGGAGTGCCAACAAGCATTTCTGGCACCGTTGTCGGGGAAGCAATTGGCTAAAGATATTGTTGAATAGTTTGATAATACTTTACAGTCTTATCACCGCTAATCTTAGCGGGGTTACCACTGCTGTTTTTGTCTTTTGATGAATGCAGGGCAGTGCATGACCGGTTTCAACTTACCTTCAAACTTGAATCCTAATCCGGAACGCATTGGGAGAAACGTGAGACGTCGATACGTCCCACCACAGATCTCGCTCAGCCTGGAGACTGACTCGTCGTCAGAATCTTTAGAATCGTCATATACGTCAGCACCACCTTCACCAACAGTCATGGCCACGAAGACCCTTCGTGAGTTCTCAGCTCCGTCAAGCACCAGCTTTCCGGGACTGAACGATGCACAACCAGTTGATGCATTCAAGTTGAAGACTGGGCTGGTGAACATGGTGCAAGCTAGCCAATTCTATGGTAAAGCATCAGAGGATGCCAACGCTCATCTACGGAACTTTCTGGAAGTGAGCAACACTATCAACCCCAATGGCTCTACAATGGATGCTATCAAGCTACGCCTGTTCCCGTTCTCTCTGATTGGCAAGGCAAAGGAATGGTTCTACACCAACCAGGGAACATTCAACAACTCGTCGAGGACTTGTTCAGATGCCTTTCTGACCAAGTATTTTCCGGTGGGCAAAACCAATGCCCTCCGTGGCAAGATCACAAGCTTCCAGCAGATTGATGGAGAAACAGTTCCAGAAGCTTGGGAAAGGCTGCAGGATTACATTGCGGCCTATCCACACCACGGCATGGCAGAATGGCTGGTCGTCCAGAACTTCTACCATGGCCTGACTCGCCATTCGCAGGAGCACTTGGATGCAGCTGCGGGAGGAGCCTTTCTCTCGTTAGATGTACCTAGGGCTAAAGCGCTCGTGGAGAAGATTACCTCTCATCAGAGTTGGATGGGAGAACGCCAGGCAACTCGTTCTAAAGGAGTTCATCAAGTTGACTCCTTTGACATGTTAGCAGCAAAGATGGATCTACTCATGAAAACTGGAGTCTCCTACAATGGAGATGGCTCAGATTGCAGATGCAAGGATCACATGTGAGACATGTGGTGACACCGGACACTCGGGCACAGATTGCCCGATGACTCAAGAGGACGCCCATTTCGTCGGGAGTAACAACTCCAACAGCTCAGGGTATCGTCCTCAGCAAGGTTGGAATTCCAGGCCCAACCTCCCGTTCGGCCAACAGCAAGGTAACAACGGTAACTTTAACAATAATTTTCAGCCTTCGCTTAAAGATTTATGGTATAGCCAAAAGAACATAAATGATAGCATTAGTAAGAAATTCATTGCTAATGATAAACTTTTTGAAAACATGGCTAACTAGATGGAAGGTTTTAGTACCTCGTTAAAGAACCAGCTAAGCTTTAACAAAATGATAGAAACTCAAGTAGCTCAGCTGGCCGCGTCTTGTCCTAACCTTAACAAGGGGAAACTTCCTGGGCAACCAGAGGTGACCTCTAAGGAAAATGTTAGTGCGGTGACCACGTGTGGGGGAAAGACCATGCGGGATCCACCTATGCCTCAGGATGCAGGATCTCGGCGGAAGACCGATACCGCCAGTGGGACCGAGCAGGAAGCCGAAGAAAAGGAGGCAGAAGAACCCAACTCTGCCAGTGCGGAAGAGATCGTGAAGGTTCCTAGAGCCCCCAGCGACTACCATGACATTACCATTCTACCGTTCCCGGAACGGAGGAAGAAGCCAGTGACCGACGAGCAATTCGGCAAGTTCATCGAGGTAATCAGGAAAGTTTAAGTCAATTCCACTTCTTGATGCTATGCAGGTACCCACTTACTCGAAGTATCTCAAGGATATTCTGGGAAATAAGAGGACCTTGCCACACACTGAGATGGTACAGCTGACCGAAGAGTGTAGTGCAGCTATATTCAATTCTATCCCGCAGAAAAAGAAAGATCCGGGTTGTCCCACAATTGCATGCTCAATCGGAACTCAGAACTTCAAGAGAGCTCTTTGTGACTTGGGGGCAAGCATCAGTGTTATGCCAAAGGCTGTCTTCAAGAAGCTCAAGCATGTTCAACTAGCTCCTACAGCCATGTGCTTGCAACTGGTGGACCAGTCGGTTCGCTATCCAACCGGGATTGCAGAGAACATCCCGATGAAAGTCCGAGGTTTTCTCATTCCTGTGTATTTTGTCGTCCTAGACATGGAAGACGACTCCAAGACATCTCTCATCTTGGGGAGACCATTCTTGAGCAACGCAAACGCAAGCATCGATGTTGGAGCCGGAGAAATCCAGTTCAACATCAATAGGGAAACAGAAACCTTCACCTTTTCACCTAAGGTGGAGAACTGTCACCAAGTCAACATGGTGGAAACACCACCACAAGAGCCAGATGTTCTGCTACACCCGTCAATTGAAGCAATTGCTCAGGCCTTGGAGTTACTTACATTGCGCAAACAAAAGAAGTTCCATGACCGAAGGAATGCATGGCGGAGAATTCAGCGTAAGCAAGTTTTGGAAAAGGAATTGAAAGAAGTTGAAACAAAGGCCCCGCCTACTAGAAAGGTTTGGCAGGAGAAAAAGGGATTACCAGGCTCATCTCCGAACGGTAATGCCCCACGAAGCTCGGAGCGTCCCGTTGAAGACGGAAAACTCAAAGCTCGTCCCGCTAAGGACGTTAAAGCAAAGCCCTCGCCATGAGGTACGTGGTATTTATCCATTCTTGCATAAGCATATAGGATAGTTTCCTTCATTGCATTCTTTAATTCCAAATTCATGGCATGTTTAAAATTTTGAATTGCATAAGTTTGATTTTAATTTTCAAATTCATGCATATAAAAAAAACCAAACCCATGCCTTAAGTGGAGGCCTTTCGGCCCCACTTGGCATTCACCTGAGCACACCATGCACCAGCATGTGACTTACATGCTGAGAAGTGCACCGACGAAAGGGGACAGGAAAACATGGCGGTGAGGTGCCGTTCGGCCCTACATTGGCCGGCCGGCCACCCTCAGCCACTGCCGTCTCATCGCCACCCACCACAGCACTACCAGCAGCAGGCCTACGCGCTAGACCAACGCGTGGCCGCACCTGAGCCAAGCCATGGCCGAACGGCATGGCCATGGCCGGCCGGCCACCCACCTCCTCCGGCCTATAAAAGCTGAGGCGTGCGAGCTCTCCGGTGCACCACATCTCAGCACAGTGAGCATTCGTTCCTCTCCACTTTCTGATCTCTCCATTCTTAAGTACCTAAGCAAGTTCTCTAGGATTGAGTTAAGATGCTTAACATCCTCTCTCCGCTTAATTAAAAATTCGTGGGTAATTAGTTCTTAACTACTCACACCAAAAAGATTTTCAGTTTTCATGAAATAATCATGGCATGACAAGAACGTTTTGTGGTGGTACTCAACCCCACAAGGATGACTAACGACTAACTTCTAATCTCTAACCCCCATATTCCGTCGGGTATTTGTGTTGGACTAATCTTTTGTAGGGAAAAATGTTGAAGAAGACAAAGAGAGCAGCCAAGAACGTCATTCGGAAGCTGAGCTCTAGCTCTAAGTATTCGGATTCCAACCCTTCACGGGACCAGATGTCAGTGGACTCTGTGCACCGGACGTCTGAACCCCAAGAAGAAGTTCAGACCGAAGTGCCGCGGCAGCACCTCCGTATTCGTGTGATGACCAGGATAGAAGATATCGTGGTCCACATCGAATACAAGAGAGAAGCTCTGGAACACCTCAAGAACAGAAGCTTTGCACATCACAAGACGTTCGACAACATGTAGCTCATCAAGACCGGAATCGGCCAAGACATGGACCGTGCTTTCGAGTATGCCGGCTGGGACAACTTTGCCAACATCACAGTGTCAGGTTTGCATCTCTTAACTATGGAATTTTTGATGACTCTAAACATTTTGCATTTGCCGCGGGAGACTCAAATCCGTTTTCGATTTTTCAATGAAGAATTTTTAATGTCTCCAAAAGAAATGAGTATTGCTCTCGGTTTTAATAAACGAAGCTTTTTGAATCCTGATGCCTTGATAAGGGACCACCGTTACAATCGTGACAATTGGTGGGATACCATTTCTGATGACCCTGTGGGTAGGAAGAACAGCATCACTTCTGTTCATAACCCCACTCTCCGATTTCTGGCAAAATGGGTCATGATGAACGTTCACCCTCGTGCAGATTTACGTCTTTGCAATAATCCTGATTTGCTCTGCCTTTTTGCCTTTGCGAAAAAGATTCAGTACTCCCCGGTCATGAGTTTGCTGGATTATTGGCAGAAACTGGTGCATGTTCGGACTTCCATCGACATAACCTCTCTGGTTACGCGCATTGCTGCGCATGTCGGTGTGTTGACCAGTAATGCACAAGTTACGTACTTGCCGATGACCCAGGAATACTTCAGTTGCATAGGGCTAGATCATTTCGTGCAGGGGCATTTAATGCGGGAGGATGATGACGGCACTCTCTATATGTGTTATCCCGGGTACGATGTGGAGGTCGAGCTTCCAAACTCGGACCTTTCATTGTACTCGACCAAATGCCTAACATTGCAGATGAGACCAAGAGAGCCAGCTCGTCATAGTGTCGCGGAACCTCCGCTGACACGAGGACGAGACCGACAAGCCACTGGAGGAGAAGCAGGAACATCGAGACTACCGGAGCCATCGTCCTCAACGGATGTACCATTGCACCCAGACCCGGCCACAGCCAACATGAACTTCGAGCAGACGTACGACCACTACAGGCAACAAGGAGCGAGTTTATACGGTATGTATAGCCACGGTCCAGGATTCCACTACTGCACAGGTACGAGTTTTGGTCCGCAGGTAGGACCATCTTCATCAGCAAGGTTCGATTACGAGGACCCGATCACCCGAGAACTCTCCAGGCTCAGCAACCAAATTGGAGCAATCAGTCAAGAGCAGCAGAGGTTGCGAGATGAGATCGCACATAACACTGACCTGACCCAACAGAGCTGGGGGATGGCAAATTCCATGCACTACGACATCTCGACCATCTTCCGCAACATGAACCTTGATGACCAGCAGTACTGAGCTTCATCGAAGCTTGGGGGAGGTACAACATCGCCAGGTAAGTCGTTTAGCCAGTCTATTGTTTTCTTTCTTTACATAATAATAATAATGATAAGAATAAAGTCTATGTGTGGAAATCCGTATAATCCTTCCTGGGAGATGATGAATAGTTGCTCTGTTTGTCCCTTGCAAATGCCTTGTATATAACCTACCACTCCCTTAGCACTTGAACTTGTTAGCACTTGGTGGATATACAGGTTGTCTTGTGGGAAGCATGAGCTACGCTTTTAAATCTAAGTTGTTGGGAGTTTGATATGGTTGAATCTAGAGTTGAAATGCATGCTTATTAGGGAACCTCTCGGATGTTTTATAAAACTTAATTAAAAGGTATGTTGTTCCCTGATGGTTTATATGACCTATCCAAAGCCACACCTATTACATTACTCTAGCCACCATATGCAGCTTTATGTTAGCTTGAGTCTTGCCGAATTATGAGTTCGCTTGAGAAGGTACTTGTCATCTACCGGTCTTTCATCCTTGGCGTACCCATTTTCTGCTGGCCTCAAATATGTTCGGCAAGTCAATCACCCACTCCGGGGGTAGACTTCCATTTCCCGCTGAACAAAATCCATCAAACCAGCCCAAAATCTCCACTGTGTACCCATTCACTCAAAGGTCTTACTAAAAACTCCAAGAAAAAGTTCCTCCTACCAGCAAGAAAGAAAATATGGATGAGTTTCTCCACTCTCAAAAAAAAACAAGAGAGAATGATAAATCCATAGTTAAAAGGAGTGAAAGGAGTATCAAGACCAGAGATTTCCATGTGTGAGTCCATTCTCTCCCCCTCCCCTGAAAATTATAAATTCCAAAGAACGGGATTTGATGAGTACCAACTCTGGTGAACCATTCTTCGGCTCGACAACAAAGGTAACTAAGGTATGCAACTTTCATCCTTCCTACAAGCTCCATATATCAGCCTTAGAATAGGTAGAAAAAGGTGAGGTTTATACACTTGAGCGAATGAGAGTACTATCTGGGAATGACATAACCATAACTTTTGAAAACAAATATTCCCGAGAAGGAATCTGAACAGCTGCAGGGATATTCTGGAGATGACCGTTCAAGCTCTCAACCGCCCAAGGTGAACGAGTGTATGTGAATAAGCCCCATGGATAACAAAGGTATGAACACAACCAGCCATTAACTCATTCAATCTGCTAATGTTGGAGTGGTAGTTTGTACATCGGTTATCTGCATGGAACAAACATTGATGCAACTCCTGATCCACCGAACCTAAGACCTTAGCTTTGCTCGAGGACGAGCAAAGTTTAAGCTTGGGGGTGTGTTGACGGTCATTATAAATGCGTAGTGCCCATCAACATTTCGGTAAATAAGGAGAATTATACCATGTTCCATACATAGTTTAGTAACAATTAACGAGTTCCACTAGTTTTGGATGAATTGTGCCTGCAGGAGAATACACAAGAAAACTGAGCACAAGTGGGCCCAAGGTGGGGCCGAACGGCACCTATGTGGCCGACCGGCCACCAACCTGGCCCACTTGCCATGTCATCGATCCAGGGGAGAAGAAACACAGTGCAAGTTGATCCTGGCCCTGAGTCCCAAGTCGGTTTGATCAACGGCTGTCGAAAGGAACACCCACGGATTGAAGGGCCCACATGCATGTTCCACCGAACCAATTTCACAGGAGACCATACCCAACCGACGTCCAGAGATGATCAGCAGCGTCCACAAGAAAGTCGGTGACACATGGCCACCATCCAATGCCGAACGGCGCAAAGGAGGCCGGCCGGCCACCCCTTGGGTCGGTTTGCGCCGCCCTTTCATGTGCATGCCAAGACAAGTATCCAAGGCGGGAATGTAGCTGCGTTCATGCATTCCACCGACCTTGCACGGCTATATAAGGACACCCTCTCCTCACTTCACAAGACACACTTGAAGGAGCTCTCTCTCATTTCTACTTTCTAGCTTAGGAGTCGTAGTTGGGAGTAGGGTCGAGTCGAGCTTTGCCTCGGGGTTCCGGAGTCTTCGGAAGTTCTGGTAAAAGCTCTTGTATCTTTTCCTTTATTTCTGAACATCATTATGAATACAAGTTTATCTTCTCTACTTATGTGCAAGCTTTACTCTTCATGTTTTCCTTCTCTAAGCTTTGTCTTATGTTGGAGAGTAGTTACCTATAGAGTTAGACTTAGAGTTTTAGTTAGCTCTGTCGGATTTATCTTGTGGGTCTTTCTAGCCTATACCGGAGCCGTCGAAAGCACCGCGTTGAGGGGTCTTTCCCTTGATAGACGTCCCAGGGAAGTCCTAACGTCAAGTGCAGACGTGGTGTCTGACTTGCCGTTAGCTAAGTTAGTGTGTTCCACCCCACGGTACCGCAGTGGTAGGCGACAGGTGGTGACAGCCCTGCCGTCCTTTGAAGTCCACCACGTTCGGGTGTTTTCATAACAGTAGTGCTGAGCCAGGAGGATCCCCTTCTCATCCCTTCCTGAGTTCCTCCCGCTCTAGCCGTCGAAGCAAGCTCTGGTCCGACATCTAGGTAGAAGTCTAGGATAAGTCTGTAGTGTAGTCTTTCCCTAAGTACAGAAGTGTTATAGGTTCCTTCCTCACCCTTTTCTCCCAGCTCTTTTCTTTGCTCTTTCGTCTGAGAGTCTCCTGTGTCGCTGGCTTAACCAAACCTTCTATCCGGTCATACATTGACCCCTATCCACGCGATATGTCTTTTCTCCCCTAAGTTAGTGCACTGATAATTCTGGAAAGATTGTCATTTCTATTCTTCAATACTCTTTAACCATAATGCTTCCCTGAGGATATAAATACGATACCCTGGTTCACACCAAGGTGAAATGCTACAGCGAGAATACTTGCGGAATACCATCCTTATGGGCATAAGAACTACCAACTAGGGGCTCCTGACCAAGAAGGCACCTTTATATGTCAAGAGAAATATACCAAGCAATACACTTTAACCATATGCTTGGTGAACTTACATTCTTCCTTGGGTTTCAAATCAAGCAACTTGAAGAAGGCACCTTTATATGTCAAGAGAAATATACCAAGGACCTTCTCAAGAACTTCAAGATGGAAGATTGCAAGCCTATCAAGACTCCTATGGCTACTAATGGGCATCTCGACCTTGATGAGGGAGGTAAACCGGTAGACCAAACTCTTTACCGTTCTATGATTGGTAGTCTACTTTACCTTACCGCATCTAGGCCCGATATCATGTTTAGTGTTTGTATGAGTGCTCGCTTTCAAGCAACCCTAAAGAATCACACCTTAAGGCCGTGAAAAGGATCTTTAGATATCTCAAATATTCACCAAGCATTGGTCTTTGGTATCCCAAAGGAGCCCACTTTGAACTCGTTGGCTATTTCGATGCGGATTATGTGGGTTGCAAAGTGGATAGAAAGATCACTTCCAGCGGGTGCCAATTGCTTGGTAGGTCGCTAGTCTTTTGGTCCTCCAAAAAGCAAAATAGTGTGGCTCTTTCAACCACCGAGGCCGAGTACATTGCCGCCGGCTCTTGTTGTGCACAACTTCTTTACATGACTCAAACACTCCTAGACTATGGCCTTGTTCCTAGGAGTGTACCTTGCTTTGTGACAACGAGAGTGCGGTAAAGCTTGCTAATAACCCCGTCCAACACTCACATACCAAGAACATAGATATCTGTCATCACTTCATTAGAGATCATATAGCCAAGGACGATATTTCTTTACATGGTGTATGGACGGGTGATCAATTGTCGGATATCTTCACAAAGCCTTTGGATGAGAATAGGTTTTGCAACTTGCGGAATGAGCTCAATGTGGTAGATTTCTCCAACTTCACCTAGCATGCTCATCCTTGTTTGTACATAGATATGCTTGAAAAAAATTAGTTGTAATTGTTGTGTTGCATATCATGTGTAATTTAGCTCATATGCATTAGGTGCTTGTCTAACCTTTGCAAGATAGTGGTGAGATAGGGTTGGTTAGAGCCGATGGAAATTAGGTTGCTCTAGACATGGGAGAGGCTCACCATGAGCAAGCTTGCAAAGGGTTCAAACTTAACAAGATAGATTTAAATTCTTGCTTTAAATTCTTGTCTTCACACTTGCATGCATCTTGCATTGTGTTAGGCATACATTTAGGGGGAGCATGGACTGCTTTCATCATCCCTTGTGCTCTCTCTAGGTGTTGTGCCCTCTGGTGCTTTGGCTTTGGTTTTCCATTTCAAAACTATGTTAAGCCACTAGGCCATATATGAAAATATTTTGAAATGAGTGTTTGAGAGAGGTTCACTTGTCTCTATCCAAGAATCATATTTATTTGTCTCTCTTTGGGTACTTGTACTGGAAACAAGAAAATTCCGCGACAAATCCCTTGAAAAATCTTTCTTGCAGGAGAGTCGACGCAATTTTTCTTCACAGCGTCGAATCAGTCGAGGACATCGACTCATTCGACGGTTGTCTCTTCTGACGTCGAATCAATCGACGGGTGTTTCTCTTCTCTGCGCTCAGTTCTGGTGAGCGTTGACTCTTTCGTCGCCGGTTCCCCCTGGCATCGAATTAGTCGACGCTTCATTAAACCGTCACAAATCTAAGCCGTTGATTCAAATCCGTTCGATCTCGTCCATCCGCTCCTTTCTAACCCTAGCCGTCAACGTTTGAGGGGGCCCACGCGTCAGTCCTTTCTCCCGCCTCGCAACCGCACGCGCATGCCTGCCCTCCACCGCCGCTAGCACCGCCGCCCACGACTCTCGCTGTCCGCGTTGCCCTGCGCCTCCGCCTAGCACCGCCGCCTAGCGCCAACATAGAGCAAGCCGCGCAAGCCCTTGCAGTGCCTCCACGCGCAAACCCTAGACTCCACCACTGCTCGCGCCGCCGCCAGTCGCCGTGTCGCCATTGGCGACGCTGTGGAGGTTTCCCTCGAGCTCGTGGCCATCTTCTCGTGCTCCTCTTTCCCCAGATTCCCGCAAGGTGAAAAATTTCATCTTTTCCCCTTCCTCTCTCTCTCTCTTGGCTCATAATCCATCCAGAGAAGAGGCTTTGAACTAAAATTTTGCTTGTGGAACTGAAAATTTGAAATTCCAATTAAAATTTAACCAAATTGCACCTTGCCTATGCTCTATGTGTTGATTTGTAGAATTTCATTTATATTCTCGCAAAATCACACAATTAGAGCTAGATTACTCTCATTATCTCTCGATGATTATAATTCATATAATTTATCTGGACTAATGAGAGCTATATTTCAATCATATCTTAGGATAGCCGTGTCTCTAAGCTCTTATCTACTTCATGCTTCCTAGGATCTCCTTCTAACTAGTTATACCTCTATATATATTTTCTATTTTTGCGAGCAGGTGGCAGTTGAGACAGAGATTGTTTTCAGTGAT
This sequence comes from Digitaria exilis, assembly GCA_015342445.1. NCBI lineage: Eukaryota > Viridiplantae > Streptophyta > Magnoliopsida > Poales > Poaceae > Digitaria > Digitaria exilis. Next base: position 64,535 of record JACEFO010001019.1, read on the forward strand.
TCAGTGACAGCTTGCAGAGTCAGTGGCATTGGTAGTGCTTGAGGCAAAGCCTCGGGTTCTTTCTCTGGACAGCAAGGCAAAGGTTTGTCAAGGTTCTTGGCACTTTGAGGGGATTTCTTGTTTGATTGAGAGGCTCAAACAGTATGACACGAGTTGTGGGCTCTAGCAGTGGTGCAGGTGGTGATGATAGGACACCGACAGATCCTTCCAAGGACAAGGCAAAGGGCAAGGCACCAGCCAAGCACAAGCCAAAGAAGCACCGGATTGCTTCAGGTCTCTCTCCTGAGTAGACAGTTCTCAAAGTTTCACAGGACCATGAGGATATTGAGTCAGGCAGAGCTTAGCCCGTACGTCAGTTTAGGATTGTTGACCAGTTAGGGTCACCGGTTGCTCCAGAGGGTCCTACTCCGCCTCAGCCTCATCGGTCTGGGCGGACTCGCTCTCAGGTTCACCCTCCGAGGGTCCCTCCTGCTACAGAAGCTCCAGCCAGCTCCACTATGCCTGCCAGTTCCATAGATGCTCCAGCTAGCTCCTCACCACCACCAGCTTTAGGCATAGCTCGGGCAGCTTCTGGCTGTACCAAGAAGATTGTTACTCGTCGCCCTCGCAAGCCCCGTGTGCACAAGCTGTTAGGGATGAAAACAGTAAGGAACGGTCGGGAAAACCCCCTAACTGTTCCTGTTCCTGTTTTTTTTTTGTCGGGAACGGGAAAGATGGGCGGGAAAACGAAACCGATATTACGGGATAATTCGATCGGGAACATATGGATTACGATCGGGAAATTGTCATATACGGTCGGGAATACAGACACATTGCATCATTCATACACAAATAATACACAGATCAGTAAGACATGAACACAAACAGCACAAAGCACATGCATACAGCAGTACAGCACAATAATTCATGGTTCAACAGTTCAAAGGCTCTCAGCACATGCATACAGCATACAACACATGCATACCACAATGGGCAGCACCGCAGCACGCAGCAGCAGCCCAGCGCCCAGCGCCAGCAGTCCATCAGTTCTCAGTAGCTTAGTTTAATAGCCAAAAGCAGACAACACTACCAGCCGATCAGAACACAATTCAAAGGTCGTCCAAATTAAAAAAAAAGATACATGCCACATGGGGCAGTAGTAGCTTCAACATGCTTCAACAGATCACAACTTCTGAACTTCTCTAGTAGTCATAGTCATTCAGATCATCGGCATGTTGTCTTCTTAACTTCTCCATTGTTGTCTGCGACATCATCGTCCTAAAAGTAGAGTCAATTAGAATTAGTAAAATATGCTTATATATAGCCATCACATGAATAAAAAATTAGAATTAGTCAAATATGCTTATATACAGCCATCACATGAATCAAAAAATACATAACGCTTCAGCTTGGATGCAAGGGCCTCAATAACTTCAAGATCAGCGACAACTGAACCAATTTTCTTATCTGAAATCAAAGTTCAAGCAAGACACATAAATCAGCCATGATTATTATGGTAAAATATTGTATAAAAATAAGAACTAAAGAGATTTTATTACCTCTTCTTCCTGCAGCAACCCAATCTTTCATGTAGATCAAAGCCTGAACCATTTCAGGATCTAACCGACTGCGACGTGATCAACAACACGTCCACCAGCACTAAAGGCAGATTCAGAGGCAACAGTAGACACTTGCATAGCGAGCAGATCACGAGCTATTTTTGCCAAAATAGGATACTCAGTGGTCTGGTTCTTCCACCATGACAAAATATCAAATTGACCACTAACCCTCAAAGGTGGATCTGCCATATATTTGTCCAACTCATTCATATTGTCTCCATCAAGTCCACTAGACTCATACAAGTAGGTCTCTAGTTCATCATCTGCATTATCAGCTAACAGGTCTGCCGTATCCATATCCCTAGGTTCATTTGCTCTACTCTTAGCCATGGAAGATGATGGTTCAGCAGCCACATAAGACTGGTAAAGTTGCTTGATGAAATAAACTAGGTCATCAACATGGACTTCACATGCATTGCCATGGAATTTCCTCATGTAAAATTCTATAAGCCTTTTCTTGTACCTAGGGTCCAGAAATCAAGCAACAACAAGTGTGGTTGACGACCTTTCCCGATACTTTTCAAACTTCCTACTCATATTAGTAGCCATTCCACTAATGATTGTATCATCACTAAGACACCAAGAATCAAGCAAAATCTTAATCTCACAAAAACCTCTATAGAACAGATTTGCAGTTGGATTCCACTAATGATTGTATCATCACTAAGACACCAAGAATCAAGCAAAAGCTCAGTGAGATCATAGAATTACTTTAACCATTGGAAGAGTTTGAAAGCCATGGCCCATTCACTAGGAGATGGTGTTATTTTCTCATACCTACGATGATCTGATGATTTCAGCCTCATGAATGCAGCCTTGTAGTAGAGAGCATCTCAGAGCATCAAGTAGGTTGAGTTCCACCTTGTTGCAACATCAAGAGAAAGTCCCTTTGAAGTATCCAATCCACACTCAGTTGCACACCTTATCAGCTCATCCCATTCTAGAGGAGATCCCTTGACAGCAAGCACAAGTTGTCTAATATTCTCAATTGTGGGTGCAATCACACTCAAACCATCCCTTGCAACTAGGTTATGACAAGCACACCTCACATGAAAGAATGCACCTTCACAAACTAATGAAGAACTTGCATGGGACAGCAGATCTGAAATTATGTCTTTGGCTGCCACTTCATTGGCTGGAGCATTATCCAATGTGAGGGAAAACATTCTCTTGTCAACATACCATTTAACCATGAGTTCAGTGAATGTCTCAGACAACTTTAAACCAGTATTGCGGCCCTCTACATGAACAAAGTTGACTATCCTTTTCTCAATACACCAATTGTCATCTACCCAATGTAAAGTGACACACATGTATGACTTATTCTGATTTGAAGTCCACATGTCCATTATGGCACTAAAGCAGCAGTTGACAGTTTTGAAATATGCATACAACTTTTCCTTTTCCTTCTCATACATGCTCAATATTTCTTTCCTAATGGTAACACGATACTTGATTGGGAAACTAGGACGCACAGATTTAATGAACTCCACAAAGTACTCATGCTCAGATATATTGAATAGATAATCATGCATAACTATTGCCAAGTAGAACTTCTTCAAACTAGCTACTTCATCATACCTGTAAGGTGTTACAATAGTGATGTCCTTTCCATTGTCCATTTCTGCCTTGAGCTGTTGCTGACCCTTCGCAACACTATGTTGAACTCTCAGATGTGTCCAAAAACCAGTGGTCCCATAATTGCTTTCATATCTGCCCTTGAATTTGCATTTGTCATAGTTGCAATGTGCCCACCACTGCTCATACACCCTACCATTGTCCTCAATTATCAGTTTCTGCTTGCTAAAGTGTTTCCACACATCTGAAGTACACTTTTTCACCCTCTTCGCAGGTGGCTCAGCTTCATCAATGACAACAGCATCACCATCAATAATGATGGCATTGACAGTATCATCTCCAGGTTGTGCTTGCACCTGTGCTCCACCCACGGCACCAGCAGCCCAGCACCATTTCCACCACCAGCACCACCATTACCAGCACTCCCTCCACCAGTACCCACAGCACCACCACTTCCACTCCCACTGGCATCACCACCACTTCCACTCCCATCAGCACCACCTCCACTTGGCAAAGAAGGAATAGAAGCTGCATCAGTCTCTGCTGGGCTAGATACAGGAGTTGGAGTTGCACTTGCAGAGGCAACAGACAAACACAAACCCAGATTATTTTTATCATAGCTTCCACTATTTCCTGCCCTTGACCTCTTAGATCCTGCCAAAATAGCAACAAACAAAATATATAAAGATCTATTCGAACTACTCTATCTACATTTTTGTGAAACAAAAGAATCACCAAGAGTAGTATGCATTTACATCAATATTTCAGTGTACATCTACTGATCTACACGACTACACTACACTACAGTGAACAATACATCTACTCAAAATGCCTCAATCATCAATCAAGAATTTAGTACCTGGTGCTGGAAAAGCAGTAGCAGGTAGTGTGCTGCTATTCACGTTTGTAGCTGGAGCTGGAGGTGGCGGCTCGGGGAAAAGGCGACGTTTTGATGCCGAAGAAGAAGTAGACGCATCTGGTGAAACTCCGGTCAGTGGCTTCATGTCGTAGTCACACTACCACTGCCGCCTGCCGGCGAGCGTGCCTGAGTCCTGACCAGCAGAGCCAAGGTTGCACGTGCCTAGTGGAGCCGTGGAGTATAGCGAGAACGGTGAATGGAGAGTGTGGGACGGGGTGGGCCCGGCGGCGGGAGGGCGGAAGGACGGGAGGAGAGGGGAGGGGTGTGGCGGCGGCTAGGGTTGGGACTGACGGGGAGGCGGATTAGGGTTGGGGAGCGGCGCACTCCTGCCTAGGCGACGTGGGGGTGGGCGGGGGGGATTGGGCTGGGCCAAGGCGATGGCCTGAAAATGAAGTTGTGGCCCATAAAAACGGGAAAATCCCATGGGAATTTTCCCGGCCGGAAACGGGATCCGCGAATACGGATGGGAAAACAGCCCAACCGCTTTCGCACCGGATCCTGCTGGTTTCTCGGATTTTTTTCCCATTTTCCTGTTTTCCTGATAAAACGGTATACGATCGGTTTAGATGGTATACGGTGCCAGTTGGGACGGGATTTTCCTGTACCGTTTTCATCCCTACAAGCTACAGATTGTAGACTCAGATGAGATCTTTGCCAAGGCAACTGAAGAAGAGGCAGCAGTAGAGGATGAGAGCTCTAGTTCTGAGTCTGAGCCCGATGTTGATAGGTGGTACCCGGAGTTTGGACAGGTGGTACCCTGTCGTGCGACCCACTGAGAGAGGCAACTTGTTCTGGACATCACTTCAGCAGAGGTTCCATCAGGCTTACACTCGGTCCAGGATGACCTTTTTCCCTCAAAGGGTTATGGTGACCTCTCTGCTGCCATGTGCTATCGACATGACACAGGATGAGATCCGTCAATTGTTTGCTTATCAGCCCGGACTTCATTTTGTGCTTACACTTCTAGGACACTACCATGAGGGCTGGGTCAGGGTTTTCTATGCCTCAGTTTGGATTGATCCTGACCATTAGTAAATCAGATGCATGTTCAGAGGCCATGACATACAGATCGAGTGAGCTGACCTTGAGATGATCCTTCGCTCACCAGAAGTGGAGACCAGAATTCATGAACTAGCTTATCCAGATGTTGAGCCTCCTCGTCGCCCTCGGTCAGCTGGTATTTGCACTCCTGATTTCGAGATGATCTCACCATCCTTTCGTGCACCCTTCACTACCCTGTCTGAGCGTCACCCAGCAGATCTCACTCTAGTCGGCAGCTTACTTCTTGAGCTTCTCAGGCATACTATTCTGCCCAGGACTAGGAACAGAGATGGGATCATGGCACTGCAGCAGTGGACTCATGCTTATATCATCCGTCAGCAGCAGTTTCACCTCGTGGATTTCTTGTTGTGTGAAATTGAGGATGTGATCACAGATAGCATAAATATGGGACGCTTCATGCCATATGCTCACATCATATCCTATGTGTTGGCTAGCTGCATTGGGCGTCATAACAGAGAAGCTGGAGCTGACTTGTTTATGACCTCAGTCGAGGAGTGGTCCAACACAAAGACCACATTCCCAGATTACAAGCCTGCCAAGATGGGTGACAGGCATCGAGGACAGCGGACCCTAGTGGCCGCACAACAGCAGTTCACACCAGAGCAGCGTGTAGAGTTTGCAGCTCAAGATGAGGAGCTCTAGAAGGCTGAACATGATGCAGGCCTTGAGGGCATTCAGACTATTCCCAGCTCAGAGGATGAGTCCAGAGATGATGAGTATGTCCCTGTGCCTCCTATGCCTCCACGTGCTCATGATGCAGAGGCCGGTGGATCAGGATCAGCTCCTCCAGAGTCTGAGGCACCGTCAGCAGCTCCAGTAGACACCACGTCCACCTCTACATCTCTATCAGAGCTCAGTCAGCTGACATCTACAGCCCGACTCCTTACTGAGTCCCTCATTGCTACTAATGCCAGAGCAGAGCAGCGAGAGCAGCGTGTAGAGGAGAGATTTCAGTTTCTAGTTGAGTAGCAGCACCGACAGTCTGAGATGTTCTAGTTTCAGCTTCAGTACTTGTACCAGGCTACCGGTGTTCAGCCACCTCAGTTGCCTTTGCCCGCTGTACCTATGGCCGGATACCCCACTCCACCTCAGCTTGGTCAGCAGGCCTCTGGGTTGTTCGTGCCGCCACCGCTTCCTCCATTCAGTTTGCTACGGCCCATAGCTCAGTTTAGTCCGCTCCGACCTCCTCAGAGTCCGTCCGTGACTTCTCCTCCTGTGACGTCCGAGACTTCTATGCCTGAGATCTCCACATCCTTTTAGTCTCCGACGTCAGCCTTTGTGAGTCAGTTCGTGAGTACTCCTCCAGTGACCGCCGTGATGACAGAGACAGCTCCTATCACTGCTACGGACTCCAGTCACCTCGAGGCGAGCTACTCAGAGATCACCGGTGCTCCGACTCCTCCTGTCACAGGTTCGATCTCTTTGGCAGACACTCTCAGCGATGTCTGGCAAGCTCAGCAGTTTCTAGCTTCACAACAGGCGTCCGATTCATCCGCTCCTTCCTCAGAGTCTCAGGGTCTGCCTACGAGCACTCCTCCGCCCTCCAACGCTTAGTTTTTGGTGCTTGACGCCAAAGGGGAAGAGAGTGAGATATGAGAGATAGGGGAGCTTGGATAGCATAGACTTTTGGCTCTTTGAGTGGAACTCATGCATCATATCTCTTTTGTGCACTTATTTATATGTGTGATGCATTATGTGTGATACCCTTTATGCTACCCTTTAAACTCTTGTGTTTGACATGTGTTTTTTTTGTTAATACTATGTCATGTAATGTCTCTCACATCTTGTGTGCGCTTGTTGACGGTGCTTAGCCACGTCAATTACATACCGCAAGCGCACGGGACAGTGTAGATCTTCCCTTAGAGTATTTTCCCAAGGTTTATCAATCCGTGGATCGACAATGAACTTACTAGGGCTTTCTATCTAGCTTAACGTATATAATCCTAGCGTGAAGCACATATTGCATATAAGTTGAACATGTGGAGCAATGGATGTGAATGTATTATGTGTGTGAGATGAATGATCTCAACGCCGACCTCCTCGAGATAACACGACCTTCGGTAGCACGAGCCCACCGTCTCCTTCATTGCAATTCTGGCCTAAGTGATAACCTAACCTATCTCATACTCCAATAAGTGGACATAATCCCACAAAGTTTCGTAAGCTGATGCCTTTCCCTCCCACACTCGTCATACAGCACTAGGGGTAGTAAATCATCAAGCAAAGAGAACCTACAAGGGGACGTGACTCCACAATACAGGCACCACCGGCCCTACTCCTCCTGCATATTGTCACTACACGAGGGATCCCTGTGACCGGCTTTCCGCGCACCACTAAGATGTATCTGCAAGACTTAGACTAATCACCATGACTAGATCTAATCCTACTAAAAACATATGATAGCTAAACTTATAGACTAATCACCACGATTATATCTAATTATAAGCTAGCTAGGCATATGAGATAAAGCATACATCTTAGAAGATCAAACTAACGAGGAAAGATTAGATTGATTCACCGATAATGTACATATGTCTTGAATGAATTCAAAGCATCGCTTCGGAATTCCACCATGGCGTCACCACGCAGGGTCAACCATGGTGGCTAGGCAATGTCGAGGACGGCGGCCGTCGGCTTCCTTTGGTGTGTGTCCCTCGATTCGGCGGCTCTCTGGTCAAAATTCGCGTCTTTGTTCCTTCACGGTCCGAGCTTTAAATAGTCCGAGGAAATCCTAGCTCAAAGGAGAGGTCAAGGCGGCGCACAAATGGGCTGGGCCGGCTGGCTAGGAGCCTATTGGGTCAGCCGGCCTAGGCTCTTTTTGGCCCATCTCGTCCTTATCTTTCGCGTGCAAGCTCCTCGATCTTTTATTAGCTTATATCCTTCATATTTGTGGGCCATTTGACGTCGTTTACTTCGGAATAAGATTGGATCTTCCAAACATCCGCTTGATTTCCTTTGATCCCAAAGAATTCCGAGTGTGTTCTTCAAGATTTTGCCCGTGCACATCCTTGGTGGTCGGTCACGATCTTGGTCTTTGTCCAAAAGTGCTTATTTATATCTCAAAAACCTGCATAAACCAACATTCTCCAACAATATGTGCATATGTGAACTTGGGGTTATTTCACGTGCCAAATGGCGGGTTAGTATATGAATTAGTCCAAAACCTTCACCTAAATGGCACCAAAAGTATGTCGCTAAGGAGCACCAACGGCGCTTATTTTAAATATCTTATCCTTATCTTGCGCATTGTGTTGTCTTGATTTGTATGAACTAACTCTTTCGCTTCCGCTATTCTATACAAGTTCATACAATTCAAGCTTATCTATTGTTGTTTTACCTCAATTTTCTTCTCTCGTATCCTTTTAGAGGTTGTGTTGTCATCAATCACCAAAAAGGGGGAGATTGAAAGAGCATCTAGGCCCCTAATTCGGTTTTAGCGATTAATGACAACATGATCATTGCGACTAACGTGTGTCTTGCAGCGGCAATTCTTATGTTAGTGCAATGATGGGCTTTCACGGTATTCTTGGCCCCATCATTTGCAAGTGAATGTATTGGTGCAAATGATATGCTCGAAGATTAAGGATAAGCTAGTTCTAAGTATCGTTTGGATGATGAGAGGCACTTAGAGTAGTTTATGTCTTTGTTTTCTTCTGGCCGTACTATAAAGGGGGGTTGAGGATTGATAGCTTGACCCAGGCAAGACTAGAAGTTAGGTGTTGTGCACAGTGAAATCTAAGGCTAGGTAGCTATGTCGAAGCCCTTGAGAAGTTAGGAAACTCAAAGAAATTGAATTGGACGAGTTTCGACTTTGAAAGAGGCCCCGTCGAATTAGTTGATGGCCCCTGGTTTTCACCCAGAAGCTACCGCAGCGTTCTGGGTAGCGTCAACTGATTTGATGATGTGACCATCGAATTAGTCGATGGTGCTTGAAGATGTGATGACCCCAGTGTGCATGGCTCTGAGTCACGTCGACTGATTTGACGGCAGCTTCGTCGAATTAGTCGACATTCTCTAATCTTTGTGAAGATTTTGTTGCTCATGACTCTGGGTAACGTCGACTATTTCGACGTGGTAAGCGTCGAAATAGTCGACGGGGATATAGCTGTTGCATTGTTCAAGATTTGAATGGAAAGTGGGCGTCGACTGATTCGACGGTGTGACCATCGAATTAGTCGACGGCTCTGCGATTTGCATAACGGTTGGATTTTGAGTGGGGGCTATTTATACCCCTTCACTCACCCCTTAGTGACTCTCTTACCACACGAGTTTCACTGTTCTTCCAGCTGAGTTTGGAGAGAGTTAGAGGGCAAGAGAGGCACTTGGTTTGATTGGTGTTCTTGATCTTGTGATGGTTAAGGACTCTGTTTAGTGCTTGAGAGTAGCAAGTGTGTATCCATCTAGCTCTTGGTCTAGTGTAGGTCAAGTGAAGATCTTTGGCTTGTTACTCTTGGTGATTCAGCATCACCTGGACGGCTTGGTGGTGTTGATCTTGGGAGCTCACTTGGAGATTGTGTGAAGCCCCAAGAAGGTGTACACGGTTTGGGAATCTGCCGTCCCGAAGTGGGAAATGGATATCGCCTACAAGAGCACTTGATCCTTGCGCGGATCAAGGGGTGCTATATCCTTACGCGGGTGCTCCAACGAGGACAAGGGGGAGTTGCTGACTCCTCGATACCTCGGGAAAAATCGGCTTCCTGCTCTTCTCTTTACTTTGAGCAAGTTTAATTTCCGCGTTTCAATTCCTAAAATTGCCATGCTAGAGTAGGATTGAAACTAGGTTGCAAAACTCTTGTCAATACTAGATAGGCACAAACCAGACAAGATAGGCACATGGTGTGAATTGGCTTGTTGCATAGGATTGTTTTATTGCTTAAATTTTTGTAGAAGCCTAATTCATCCCCCTCCTCTTAGGCATCTTGATCCTTTCACCGTATATAGCCTTGTCAAGTCTAAACCCAAGGTGAGGTGCATCAGCACTCTCAAACCCTAGAGGTTGCTTCCTATATAACTCTTCTTCTAGAATGCCATGAAGAAACATGTTCTACACATCTGGCTGCCGTAGGAACCATCCCCTCGAAATTGCAACTATAAGACAAGTCTAGAAGTAGCTATTTTAACAACAGGACTAAAAGTCTCCTCATAATCAATACCATATTATTGTTTAAACCCTTTTGCTACTAAACGAGCTTTGTGCATGCCTATTGTTCCATCTACCTTCCTATTAATTTTGAACACCCATTTCCAATCAATTAATTTTTTATCTTCTTGCTTGGATACTAGATGCCATGTCTAGTTGCGCGTCAAGACAACATACTCATCCTCCATAGCTTTTCTCCACTTTGGTTCCTATACATTTGTATGTTCACTTGTGCTACAGAAGTTTCCATACCTTATTATGCCCTCATGGAACTTTTTAGGCTTCACAATCCTACTTTTCCACCGTGTTTTAGGTCGATGAGGAGACGGCTCTGTGTCTGTAGCCACACTAGAACCCGATGACATATGCATAGGAGATCCCGTAGGCGAACTGGGTGCTGGCGTAGGTGCAAGTGCAGACACAAGATCCGGGATAGCTGTCGAGGCACGAGTTGTTGACGCGGGCATCGACACAGGGAGAATTTATGCCCCCCTTCTATGCGGCGACTCTGGGTTAGATCCCAGAATATAGGAGATAGTCGTTGGATCAAGATGGGATCCCAATTTCAATAAGGCAGGCATATCCGTTTTGCTGGTGTGCATGAGGACAAGAGACTCTATGTGAAATTCCTACTCTTTGAAAGAAAGAATATAATGCTTGATATTGACCATCCCGGTCGGTTTGCATAGAGAGAATTTGTTTGTTAAACTAACTTTCAACTAAGTTCTACAAATCATGAAATACTGGGAAAACATCATATTTCTTTTTCAAGAGATACACCCATATGTATTTACAGTAATCGTCAATAAAGCTCATAGATAGAGGTGTTGAACCCCAAACATCCGAATAAACAAGGTCATGAGGACTTTTAGAGGTTTCATGTGATGATGAATAAGGTAGCTAATGACTCTTGGCCATTTGACACGCATCAGAAATAGACTCATGACTCTTATCACTAGTGGAAGGAAGATTATTCTATCTAAGGACTCGACTAACAATGGGAGAAGCTGGACGACCTAATCGACTATGCCATCATGGCGATGACAGTTTATTGACACCATAGACTTTCTTCCGTGTGCCCCCTTGTGCTGCTTGAGCCGTTAGGGGTACAAACCTCCTTCCCATCCACCCTGATGTAGGACCTTTTTTGTTTCCTGATCCTTAATAAGAAACAAAGTAGGATGGAATTCAAGAAAGATGACATTATTGGAGGTTAATCGATGAACAAATGCAAGTCTCTTATTTGCACTTGGAACTTGAAGGACATTATCAAGATGTAAATGACAAACATGGGTATGTAAAGTGGTGCTGCCAATGTTACTAATGCGCATACATGTGCCATTGGTAGTGTGCACCTGATCACGGCCATTGTAGCAGTCACGGACAGTCAGCTTCTCTAGCTCCCTTGTGATGTTATCTCTCTCCCCATTGTCTATATACCAGTTGGTGTCCACCCCATAGCCGGTACTCGCTAATCTGACAATCTTAGTAGGTTGTTCTTCATCTTCATCATATACCTGACCAGCAGATTGCTGCCTCATGCCCTGTCTTCTTGCATATCTAACATTGAGGCTTGTTGTTAGGCTTCTATCCTCCTGATGTGAAGGATCCACCAACACTGCTAGAGTTGGCACATTGTAGTCCATCACGACGATGGCCACTGTCGTGATTGCCACCTTGGCCACCAGCGTGTCCACGGCTTGCAGCATTTGCCGAGGACGAGAATTGTCCTTGTTGGCGTTCCTTAGCCTAACAGATAAATCCGCAAGCGTATGGATACCGATGTAGCTTTCACCTAGGAGTATTCAAGGTATCGAATCCACGAGGAATGAGAAGTGTACTAGTAGTGTCTCTAGTTTACCAGGGGTTACAACAGAAGAGAAGAGGTCCAGATAATATAGGTAGAGGTGATCTAACGACGTCTTGCTAACTCCTAACGAGAATACTTGAGAGCTCTAGCTGCTTCGGCGGCTGGAAGAGGAAGGGTCTCAGAAAGGGGTGAGAGGAGGACCCAACGGCAACCTGCAACTACTGCTACGAAAACACCCGAACATGGTGGTCGTACAAATGACGGACAAGGCTGTCACCACTTGCCGCCTACCACTGCTGCTTCCGTGGGGTGGAACACAACCTGAGGTAACTATCAAGCCTAGACACCACGCCTATGCAATCTAGCCACTTACTCCTACCGTGATCAAGATAGAGAGCACTCGCAAATAGGTAGAACACGCTACCTACCCGACAAGGGATCCGACAACAAGAGAGAGCAAGATATTCAAGTACTAATAAAGTAGAGAGAAAGCAATACTGACGATAGAAGAGGAACTTACTCGAACTGAAGCTTCATTCCTCGAAGGTACAAAGTTGGAGCGACACTCCGGCTCCTCTCCGGACTCTCACCTCACCACTCTCCCTATTTTCTAAGCTACGCCTTGGACTTTCTCCCATTCTCCATGCTCCTTTAGAGTGGGGTGAGAGCCTCCTTTTATAGCACTTAATAGGTCGGTGCATATGGGAGGATGACATCACGTGCTTGACTTGCCCGCCACCCAAAGTTGAGGCGGTTTGGCCACAAAGTTCAGCCGTTCGGCCAAGATGTGGCCGTTCGGCCCTCCGATCCACCGTCTTTGGAAGATACCGCTAGGTTTCAGTCTTGCAAGTCAATTGGAGTAACCGCCAAGCGGCTGTGCCCGAACGGCCAAAAAGTCCAGCCGACCGGCCAAGGTTGTGCTGTTCGGCCGGGGATTCCCTCTGTTTTGGCACCGCCCTCTCGTGGACGCTCCAGATGGCTTCAAGATGTCGGTTGTTGTGATGGTTGGTCAGGTTGAGGCAGTTATGAAGCGAAAGTGGGCCCTTTGATCCATGTGACAAGCATATCCATCCCTCCACTTTCATCCAAGGGTTGGCATTGACTCTCTCTGTGTTTCTTTGCATGTTGGTGCAAGTTTCACCTTGTTTGCGTTGGGCCAACATCAAGTGGCAACTTGAGAGGCCCATTGGAGGGATATACAAGGCCTTTCGACCTTATTCTTCACCTTTGGCTTGTATGCAAGTGTTGGGGGTCCATTGGTACGCCCCTAAGGCAAATATGAGAAGTGCAGGCCATTTGGTTGGGGTTCCTGGCCGGCCGGCCTTGTCCTGGCCGACCGGCCAAGCAGGGTTGTGCCGGTGATCTTCTCGGAGGCATAACTTTTCCGTCCGGACTCCGAATTGGGTGATCCAAGTGTCCATTTTGATCATCATGCTTGCATATGCTCCATTTTGTGTTGATTCTTGCATATTATGAGCATAGCCCTGCATAAGATCTCAAATCACCAAAACTCGTGGAACTCATTAGTTTAAATAAAACATTTTGTATGAATCACTTCAAGTTCCCTCAATATTTGGAAAGGTTGACGGCCAAAAGTGGCATTTAGTGGCCATCAACACACCCCGACGCTTAGATCTTTGCTCGTCCCGAGCAAAGGGTAGGATTTAGAACTCCGGGATGAGTAAGAACTAAGGTCGGCTTTGATGCACAACTTCTCAAGGTAATAGCTAGCATAAACATTATTCCAAAATATTCTCATAATTGTGGGGTTTGCAGTGGCTACGATGCCTGCCTTGAGCGGTTGAAAAGTGGAACAACTCGAAGGAAGATATGATTTCCCTCTTCATCAACCATACTTGAAGTTTTTGATATATATATATATATATATATATATATATATATATATATATATATATTCTAAGATAAATACCTTAGCTCTTAAGATCCTCAGATGGCACTCTCATCGCTCATGTGGTATTTTCATTCCTCACTGAGGCCAGTAGCCAACCTCTCCCTACAATCTATAGGCTTATTTGGAGCTCAGGTAGGGGAAATTGTAGGCACACCAATGTTGTGTATATTATTAAGTCAAAAATTGGTCCTAGTGGAAGTCGTGACACTTCATATTCCGATCATTGAGAAATGGATAATCAAGGATGGGGGAGAAAATGGATACAACACAAGCACAATGGAATGTGATGGACAAACCACATATTGCGCTTTTGGAAGAACATGGCCTTGAGTGGTACTCCTTATTTTGCATGGATTCCCCTTTGGAATTCTGAGACCTGAAACCGTCGAGCTCTCTATATTTTTGTTTAGCCTGAGAGTAGGATAGGCTTTTTTTTTTTTGCTCGATAGCTCCATGTCCTCTTTGAAATATGGGGAAAATATGGAATATATGACTGGAGTTTTTATTTTGAAAGGTCATATTTGTGGATAGGATATGATCAAGGGTATATAACGAAAAAATGTGGGTTTGGTTTGATGAAGCAGTGTCTGGTGAAGGGTGAATGCAAGAATCCGTTTTGGAATCAGCATAACCAGACGAGTGAAGGCTAGCAATAAAGGACAGACGCAAAGGAAGAAATGATCGGTATTGAAATGTCATATTTCCATAAGGGCACAACGTTTGACAAAACTCAACACAACTATATAGGTGGCATATGTATGAGTTTGATCATGTAAAATATTTGGCTCTGGTAGGAGTTTTGGACCATTGAGGAAATGTGAGCATAAGGGTTTGAGTGTTTTTTTCAAGAAATAAAACTCTCCAAGCAATAATCAATAAAGTGGAAAGAAATACTTCTATCTTGTTATATCGCACTCGTTAACCACTTAGGCAAGATTCTCCTAAATTGATGATCCCACAAGCATTGAGTAGTAATTAAGGAATAAAGCTTATGCTTGCCAATATATGAGATGCAGAGCTGTGATCAAGATAACTTTTTTCATGTAGTAGAATTTGGTTATGAACAAGAGGCATCATCAAAATATATGAGTATTATGGAATAACCTCAAATTGCGGGGGAATTATAAGTGCAAACCAGCGTTGAAGATTTGATCATGCTTTGCCGGTGTTCAAATTATGTCCTCCCCCACGCTCAGATTTTGTGGCACTTGGTGCCAAAGCGTCCGAGGTTGTAGCCCTTTTGTTCAACTCTTCGTTTATTTCAATCTCAACCTGAAAGGTTAGTAACAAAAATACCCGAAGGAGGCAAGTCCTAGAATTTTATCATGAAGCTCTGATCGATTTTATTTTATTGAAAAGCAAAGTTTTTTTTCATTTTTATTTGGTGGAATTGGAAACAAAAATAAACTAATTAAGAAAATTGAATGAAAAATACGGGTTACCTCCCGGAAGTGCTTGTTTATGGTCAAAAGCTCGACCTTGGGAGCCTCTTCTTGGCACTGCAGCTAGTTTTGGTGTTGTGGCTCCCTCCATCACCAATTCATGATATCTAGCTGCAAGGTTATCACAACAAACCACAACGAGATTTGCAATACTTATGATAAACAAAGTCATCAGCAACCACCCTTTTGAAATTCTTTTGAAAAAGGGGCGCGAGGTGGCTGGAATCATCGTTTGTGCTGATGGTGGAAGGAGACGGAGTCTCCATGGTGAAACATGGATCTTGTGATTGTTCAAAGATGAGTTCTCCATGCTCATCATTGTCATTTGAACCCGACAAGGAATTTCGTATCTCAGGAATATTCACCAAACAAACATCTTCGGATTCTAGCAAATAGTATTCCTGAGGCGTATCTATGCCTTCTATATAGACCTCCTTGGATTGGTCTTGGTCAAGAAGAAAAGATTTCTCCTCGAGGTCACAGAATGGGTTAAGGCATGATTCTTGGAGTTTCAAAGAATTTGGCGAGACAGAAACTTTAAACTCATCGTCGGAAAATTCGAACTCGTCCTCTGAGAATTGGAATTTTGGGTTAAGAGATGGTGAATCTGCCTTAGATTGCTCAATGTCAGACAAAGATTCTTTTTGTGTGTCGGAAGTCACTACCTCAGATTCTCTATAAGCGTCATCTTCTTCATCTGGTGATGATAGGGCATCACCGTACACTATAGATTCATCATCATCGTCGAACATGGATAAATAGAAGGGTCGATGATGTTCATCGAAGGGCTTATGATCTGAGATAGGTGGTTTTGGTTCGGCAATCTTCTGTGGGAAAGGTGATGGAGGCTGAGCAAAAGTTTTCTGTCTATCAGCAGGCTCATTAGATTTTTCAGGCAGATCTTCGTACACTCCGGTGTACTCAGTATTCTTGAGGATCTTATCAAGGATGGCTCTCTCTTCAATTATGGTTAAGTAGAAGAAAGACCCTTTAGAAGCAGCATCCAAATGGAATGCACTCTCTTTTATAAGACCACTAGCAAAATGTTGTAAGCGCATATCCTCGGGTATACCTAAGTCTAGCCCTGAAGATAATAGCTCGGTGTAACGAGCCCAAGCTGCTCCCAAAGATTCTCCCTCTTGTTGCTTGAAAGAGAGAGCTTCTACACGAAGGGCAATGACCCTAGATATGGGGAAGTATTTGAGACAAAACTGTAACATCCCTGGTGTTAATTAACACTAAACCGATGTTTAAACTAAGCTAAGCATGATTCAAAAGCCAAATCAAAGAAAATGAGGAAATTCATCCAAATTTGAGTCAAAAACCCTCTGAAAGGAGCAATAAAGAAACTTGAGAAATTCCCTACAAACTTGAAAAAGTGCAAATATGAAAGTTGGAGAATAAGTCAAACCAAGAAACTTCTCCTTTCAAACCATAGCCTAAAAGTGCTTGGAAGCTTCTCAAATTTCAAACCCTAAACTTGGAATTTGAAATTTCCAATTCAAATTCAAAGCTGAAATGGAATCTTAGCCAAATCTCAAGATTTTACCACAGAACATCAAAATCTCCAAAAAGAAAAGTTGTACATCTTCACATTTCTGAACTTTGCCTCTTTGGGCACTTTGGCCAATTTTGCCATTTAGCCCCTCGAATTTCTGAAATTCAGTTCAAAACAGGGATTTACCCCCTTTTGAATTACAGCCAAGATTTCAACTTTTTCTTCAAATCTCCGGTGCAGGGACGTGTCTCATGAAATTCTAAACAACTTTCATGTTGGAAGATTTTCGAGCCACGTTCAAAATTTTGGAATTAGAGCCATGCCAATCAGTTGACCTTTGCACCGCTCACGACGCGCTCACGGGTCGCTCACGCCGCGCTCGCGCGTGCCCGAGCTCGCCGCCGGCAGCTCCTGTCGCCATCCGTCCTCGCCTGAGCCGACCAATGGCGCGGCCGTGTGTCCCCGCACGCTGTGCACGCGTCTGGCCAGCTCGCGTGGCCTGAGAGGCACTGTAGCGCTGACCCTCGCCTCGCCGTCGCGTCGCCGCCGCGGACCGCCGGATATTGCCGTCGCCGCCGTTGCCCATCGGTCCCCCGAGCGACTTTCGCGACCACGCCGTCTCTTTTTCCCCTCCGCCCTGTCTTCTCGCCTCGCCCACGCGCGCCTGCCGCCTGCAGCTGGCCTGCGCGCGCGTTGACGCCGGGAAAAGGCGCCAACGGCCGCGGCAGAGCCGCTGTCGCCTCGACAGCTCGCTGAGCTGCCCCAGCCTCTATCCCGTGCTTCCCGAGCATCCCCTTCCTCCCCTCTCGCTCCTACTTAAGCCCCCAAACAGTTCCCTTCCTCAGCGCGCCGGAAAACCCTCGCCGGAGTTCGCAGAGGCGCCGCCGAGCTCGCTCTCGTGGGCAGCCCTCCCCACTGCTCCTCCGGCCAAACCGAGGCTCTCACTAGCTTCCCCATCACCCACTGCCACTCCTCGACCAACCCCCGATCCATTTCCGCCACCGCAGCCGCCGGCGTAGCTCGCCGGAGTTGACCGAGCTTTCCGCCGCCGCCCGCGCACGTGCACAGCTCGCTACGCTCCTCCTCCGGCTGAGCCAAGGGCACCAACAGCTTCGCCGTGCCACGCTGGTGCTCACCGACCCCTTCCCCGACCCCCTCCGACCCCGACATCGCCGGTCGCCGCTCGTCGGAGCAAGCCGAGCCGCCACCGCCGTCGCTGACCTCGATTCCGGCCATCCCCGACCTCGAGACCTAGCTCAAAAGGACCGCGGTGAGCCCCTCTCCGTTTCCCCCTACTTTCCCGGCCCGGTCTCGCCGCCGTTTGGCCGGCGTAAACACGCCGGCGAGCCCAGGGACCTAAGTGTGTCGTCTACCTCTTTCCAGGGGGCCGACTGTAAAATGCAGGGACCTTTTCGCAAGAGATTCAAAACTTCTAGGGTTCCCCGCGTAAAATAGATTCTATATTTTAGGTTTAATTCGCTGAGATATTCAAAAATTCGTAGAAAATCGTAGAAAAATCAGAAAAATGCCAAACTAATTTTGTAGTGACCAGTGAATCTAGAAGAACAATTTCTTTCTTTGCACCTCACCCAGTTGAGCTGTAGATTTTGAAATATAAAATCATTTCAGTTTGAGCACATTTCATCATAGTTCAAAATCTACACATGCACTGGAGCTGAGCTTTGGATATGTTGTTAGGGTGATTATCATTAGCCTAATGTGCAAAGGGTGCACAAAAATTCCCAGTGGATTTAGGGTTATGATTTTCCAAACATATACCCTGCTGTTTTGGCAAATAAATCACAGAAAATAATGTACTTAGTGAAAAATCATCTCCTTCACACAGGAGCCAAATCAAGGCATGCGAAACCTTAGAATAATGAAAATGGTAATTTTTGGACACTAGAAAATGGCTAAATGATTTTTGGTAGTTTAAACATGGTGAAATTCCACAAAAATATTCATAATTCAAAATCACATGCAAACTTGCAGAGATGTCACTCTTGGCATCCTAAGCCATTGTGCCAAGTGGTTTGGACAAAAACCTTGTAATTATTTCTGTAGGATTTTTAGTTTGATTTTAGGCAAAAAGATAAGAATAATTTTAATAAATTATAGAAAAATTATCTTGAGCCAAACTTTGGGCTAAGCTCCTGCCTTAGCATGAGCAAGCCTCTGGCCAAATGGTACATGAAAATAAATTTCCTAAGTTCACCTGTGGAATAATGGAAAAAGGGCTTAGATAGTGGAAAAGAGAAGAAAAAGAAAAGAAAAGGGAAGAAAAAGAAAAGAAAAGAGAAGAAAAAGAAAAGAAAATAGAAAAAAAAACCTGAAACTCTAAAATCAGAGTAAAGGTTCAAATGAAAAGGGTATATTCACTTATAATTAATGTTCACCCGTTCCAATTCTTTGACCAAGATTTAAATAAACCCTAACTATTTAAATCTCGATATTTAAGCATTCATGCATTTCGTGTAGATTCGGGTCTCGCCGACGGAGTCTACGAGCTAGTCCCCGCTGCCGAGCAGATCGCCCAGGAGCCCGAGGTGAACGTGGTGCACGTGGATCCGAGCCCCGAGCAGGAGTACCGCTTCGAGCCGGAAGGC
The DNA here is from genome assembly GCA_015342445.1 of Digitaria exilis. Taxonomy (NCBI): domain Eukaryota; kingdom Viridiplantae; phylum Streptophyta; class Magnoliopsida; order Poales; family Poaceae; genus Digitaria; species Digitaria exilis. The sequence goes on from JACEFO010001019.1 coordinate 84,100, forward strand.
AAGCCCCGGAGCATAACCTAACTTTACTTCCGCGATTTACTTGATTATATGTTTGTGCATTTAAGTTTCAAGGAGTTGAATGAAACCCTAGATTGCATGATCATAGGTTCCTTTGATTGAACACTAGTATGTTAGGTCCCATAGTTGCTATGCTTAAGGACGATAGAAGTCGAGTGTTTTCCGACACTCGCGAGATATAGGAGTTGTATGTCTACTCATATCAGAAACACTAGAGATGATGGACGGATGATTGTAGATTCCCGTCTATCGATGTTTTAATTGGAAACATGTGGTACTTTTGTGTCAAGCGTTTGAACGTACCACATATATGCATGGCTTATGGGGCCGGTAAGTCCCGGTATCAGATTGAAGCAGCTAGGGCCGATAGCCATCTCTCCTTGGAAACCATTGTTTTCCCCTGCCGTACACTTGTGGATATATGCGTGAGACTGTGAGTGAAGCAGTAAACCTTTATCCTGAGGAAATGGACCCGGTTCCGAATTGTGGATTGATGAGAAAGGATTGGGGTGTGTTGGCATTTCCAACCATTCCGTATGTGTGGGTTTTCCCCTGGCCAGGTAGTAAATTCGGTTCGAACTGTCCGCTTCTCGTGGTTAATGAGACTGCTTGACCGATGTATGACATATTATGAAGTGGAACTTGGAAGGATGAAATCTTTGTATGAAATAATTGTATTGCAAAACTTGATTGTTAGCAAGGCTCACCTAGAATGGATAGGTTAAAGGAACTAAAATCAAAATGGAGAATTTAGAAATCAGCTTAGTCGCTTTTGGCAAAAGAACCCCACTAGCCAAACAGCCTCTCATCTTAGGAGTCGGTGATGTAGTGATCACCCGTCGGTTAAGTCTTGTTGAGTATAACTAGTATACTCAGCCTTGCTTGTGGCTCAAATTTTCAGGACCGTCCCCTCAGGAGGTAGCTGCCTCTATGGCTTGGGCCTCCCAGCTTCCTCCTGGTTACAGCATCGAGTGGGAGCCGACCTCTCCCGAGGATCGTGAGGAGTAGCGTCACGGCTGACTTCATCGTGACGATACTATGGATCGTCGCTAGTATCTCGTTTATTTTCCGCTGCATGAACTCGAACTATTTTATTTTACCTTATCATTTCAATTTGGTTGTAATAACTCTAAGACTTGTTGTACTTTGAATTGTGGAATGATGTGATCTTTGGAACTCGCCTTCGAGTGAGCGTATGGACGGACGATCTTCAGTAGCCGTTGGTCGAGCTTGACTCGACGGTCGAATCCGCACTTGGGAACATTTTCGTGTATTAGCACCAATGGAAGGTGGAATATACTTAAGTGGGCCCATTTCTCGGGTGAGATCGCTACAGCTGGTATCAGAGCGAGGTTCATACACTCCAAGGAAAACATCAGACCCTCACCAATGTTTTCTAATATAAAATCTACCAAACTCCGATTCCATTGCGGCTAAGCAAAAGGAATGAAATGTGTAGGATCGTTAAGGATAAAACTAGAACGTGAAGTCCTTAAGGGTTAAGGGTTGCGTAGTCTAACTTAGGATTGATGTTTGCTCTTCCATGAAACCCAATCTTTAAAAGGCTTTCGCCGCGAGTCCTCTGACTGGTACGTAAAGTTTACGAGTAGGAGTCCGACTAGATCTATAGAGAGAGACGCATCTATGCCTAGCCACCGGCACTAACTCCGAAAGTCAAGTCTGGCTTAAAATGTGAGAACGTTTAGGTCTTGCATACATCTCTTAACTAAAATCGGAATTATGATAAACTTAAGAGAGTCAAAAATCCAACCGATCAAATCAATACTTAAACGACCTTAATTAAAAGCTTAAGCACGATCCTACCTTCAGTTTTCTCCCAGTTTTTCCTTAGTCCTTTTGACTCATGGTACTCACCTCTGAATTTTTGTTCAGATGGCCGTTCCCAGTCACCTTGCTGGCGCGAACGAGAAGGTGGAGTGCCAGGACTGCCTCAGCTGGGAGGGGTTTCCGTCCCTCTTTTAGAAGATTCTGAAGGAGGTTGGCTACCCGTCTCCGCCGGTTTACTTTGGCAGAGAGTATGCGGAGCGTGGTGTGACTCGGTGCAGTGCCCGCATGGAGGCACCAGTGCACCCCGAGCACCCTGACTGGCCTAGGCTGGGAGTTGTGGTGCACGGCCACCGTTTTCCGGACACTTAGGAGCTGGCTGCTTTCGCAGGGCTGAACCAGTTCACTTCACAGCACCACGATTTGGTGGATAACACTTTGGTTGGTTTCCTGCCTTCAGCCCGCAGGGATGACCCTCAGTGGTTGTCACGTTACTTGGCTTCTCCGCAGTTGTTTCTGGAGTTTCCCCGGAACGCACCTGCTTTCTTTGCTAGCTGGATGAAGGCTAGCATCCGCATGGCAGAGCTACTCAAGATGTCTCAGGATTCTCTGCTCGACTTTGCCGATGTGATGGTGAGAGTGTCCGCGGATAAGGACATAGCCGGGATCTGCATTTCCTTGGACATGGCTGCCAAGGATACTCAGATCCGGGATTTGCAGGCTCGCATTGCGGAGCTTACCATGGAGAAGGAGCATTGTGCTCACCAGGTGGAGGTGCTGACGGATGCACTTGAGGAGGCTCAGGCGGAGTTGCACGAGGCTAATGCCGAGATGGTTGAGTTGGAGGCTCATATGGAGGTTCCCGAGGAGGACGAGGCAGAGGATGATGCCAAATCCGAGCTGGAAGACGAGGAGTTACCCCCAGTTCAGCCACCACCTTCCCCCACCGTGAGCCGTACTTCGGTGAACGACGTGGATGACTTCTAGAGCGTTGAGTTAGAGATTAGGTACTCTTCAGCATGGCTTTTCCGTGTCACGTGGAGTTAGCTAGTTGAAGATGAGTAATCTCCTTGTATCTTTGTATCTGTTTCCCTTCGAAATTGGTGTAGCCTCTTGACTAGAATGTGTTGTCAGCATGTGTTGTAATGGAATCGTTGAACCATGTCTTGGATTAATGAAATTGCTCATTCTATGAAATTTCGCTTTTTATGCCACGTCTTTGTAACATTGAGTTTGTCTCTCAATCCTGCCTGTCATTCCCTTAAGAGCAAATGATGATTCCTGAAATTAATGGAGACTCAATCATGCAGATGGCAGGACCTACGACCCGACGGACCCCGGACGGGTTCGGGGCAAATCAAGGCTCAACTAGTGCCCCGGATCAGCAGGTTCCGCCAGAGCAGCAACCACCACCTGCCCCTCCGCTGCCAAATTGGCAGCAGATGATGGCTATGCACGCCGAGGTCATGAGGACTATGCAGCAGCAGATACAATTGCAGCAGCAGCAGTTGGCCCAGAACATGAACATCGGTGCTCAGCGTCAGAGTGGCCGAAATGCCCCGCCTGCTTAGGTTGCACGATTTGAGGACTTTCTGGGTACTCAGCCCCCAGTGTTCTCTAAAGCTACTGAGCCCATGGAGGCTGACGCGTGGATTCGGGCTATCAATTCGAAGTTTGCTATCCTGGCTGCCCCTTGCTCTGAAGAGCGCAAGGTCACTTTCGCCGCACAGCAGCTTCGCGGTCCGGCTTTGGTTTGGTGGGAGACTTATCGTGGCATGCTCCCCGCCGAAACTGTGATTACTTGGCAGAACTTCAAGGATGCGTTCAAGGCGCATCACATTCCTAAGGGCCTTGTTGAGAGGAAGTTGAGGGAGTTCCTGACCTTGACTCAGGGCACTCACACGGTGTACCAGTACGCCCAGGCTTTCAACAACCTTTGTCAGTACGCTGGTCATCATGCTGACAGCGATGATAAGAAGAAGGAGAGGTTCCGTATGGGGCTCAGCACCAAGTTGCAGGAGAGGCTGCTCAACATCAAGTCTGCCACTTATGCTGACTTGGTCAATGTGGCTATCGCTCAGGAGGATGCCATTATGACCCATAGAGCCGACAAGAAGAGGAAGGCTCCTGCTGTCTCTGCCAGTGGCGGTAAGCCGCAGCGCTTCCGGATTGTTCCCCCACAAGGACAGCAGCGTACAGGGCAGTCTGGCCGCTGGGTGGTCAACCCTCCTCAGCAGGGTGGTTCTCGTTTCCCACCGCAGCAGTCACAGCAGCAGAAGACCTCGATGAAGCAGCAGCCAGCTCAGCCTGGAGCTGGGTATTCTTGCTACCGCTGCGGCAGTACCAGTCATTTCATCCGGGACTGTCCCCAGGGCAAGCAGCAGAACAATGGCAACCAGCCAAACAAGGGCAAGTTGCAGAAGATTCACGTCAAGCAGGGAAGGGTCAACTTCACCACCTTGACTGACCTTCCCGAGGGAGCACCAGTAATGACGGGTAAATTTCTGATTCATAACCAACCTGTAGTCATTCTCTTTGATTCTGGTGCCACTCATAGTTTCATAAGTCCAAGTTGTGCTAAGAAATGTGGGTTAAATTGCGTATCTACAAATGCGGCCTACAAAATAATCACCGCAGGAGGAAACTTAAATTCAAATCATGTGGCACGGAAGGTGCCAATTAAATTGGGTAGTAGAGTTATCGTGACCGATCTGATTCTATTAGAACTGGATGGGATAGATATAATCTTGGGAGCTAATTGGATGGCACAGCACAAGGTTGTGTTAGACGTTGCTGAGAGAATTGTTGATATCAACTCACCTACACATGGATCTACCACCCTTATCTTCCGTCTCCCAACTCCTTGAGCTCGTGTGTCTTTGTCATGACTGAACCCAAGCTTGAAGACATTCCTATTGTCTGTGAGTTCCCCGATGTCTTCCCAGACGACTTGCCTGGAGTGCCACCGGATCGGGACATTGAGTTCGTGATCGAGCTACAACCTGGTACCGCACCGATTTCTAAAGGACCCTACAGAATGCCACCCGCGGAATTGGCAGAGATGAAAACTCAACTCCAAGATTTACTGGACAAGGGTTTCATTCGTCCGAGTACATCACCTTGGGGTTGTCCTGCCATATTCGTCGAAAAGAAGGATCACACGTTGAGGATGTGTATTGACTACCGGCCTCTCAACGCGGTCACTATCAAAAATAAGTACCCTCTTCCCCGCATTGATGTATTGTTCGACCAACTCGCCGGAGCCAAGATATTCTCAAAAATCGATCTTCGTTCTGGATATCATCAAATCAAGATTCGTCCTTGTGATATTCCCAAGACGGCTTTTTCGACCCGCTATGGACTTTATGAATTATTGGTTATGTCGTTCGGGCTGACTAATGCTCCTGCTTATTTCATGTATCTCATGAATTCGGTGTTCATGCCCGAGCTGGACAAGTTCGTAGTGGTTTTCATTGATGATATTCCGGTCTATTCCAAGAATGAGGAAGAGCATGCCGAGCATCTCCGTATTGTTCTTCAACGACTCCGTGATCACAAGTTGTATGCCAAGTTCTCCAAGTGTGAATTTTGGCTGGATAGTGTGAAGTTCTTAGGTCACACTGTTTCTAAAGATGGTATCTCGGTGGATCCTACGAAAGTGCAGCAAGTAATGGA
>JACEFO010001020.1:0-48733 GCA_015342445.1 Digitaria exilis
CCGATTCGAGCGGAGAGAGGGCCATCTGCTGCTCGCCGCACCTCCTCGCGGTGCGCAAGGAGGCCAGCACGAAGCACAGCTTCTCCTTCACTACGCCGCCATGGCCCCTTCCTCAACCACCCGGTCGACGGGGAGGTCAACGCGAGGAGAGCGGGGAGATCGACGAGCTCAGACCGCGCGCAGATGCCGCACGCCGCTTGGAGCTGCTTTCCCCACCGCGCGCACCGACGACGGAGGCGTAAGGGCCGGGGGCTCCAGCTCGCCGCCAGTCGATTCCGTGCCGCCGGAAGCAGCTCGCAGCGACCGCGAGCCTCCTCCTCTCGCCGGCATTTGAATGCCGAGCTCCAGCTTGAGCAGCAGCTCGCCGCAGATCTCACAGCCACGATCCCCGTCGGAGAGAGCGAGAGCGCAGGGACCCTTGCTCGCGGTTCAGGATCCGTGCTTGCCGGACCGAATCGAGACTGGGAGAGAGAGAGAGCGCAGGGAGGAAGACGGAGAGACCGAAGGGAGGCGTCGGTGGTAAAAATAGAGAAAAAAGAAAAGAGAGAAAAAGAAAGAAAAGAAAAGGATAAAAATGAGAGGAGAGAGGAGATGATAGTTGTGATAGTTGAATAAAATATAGATTAAATGGTATAGAGGTTGAGATATAGAGGTTGACGGGTGCGGAAGATGGTGGGATAGAGGTTGAAATCTTAATGACTAGGTGAGAATATTGCTTTAGAAGTTGGAAATAGAAGTCGACGAGTGCGGATAGCCTAATGCATGCCGGTCTGCAGTCTTCAACGAGTGCAAGAAGTCCTGCAAGAAAGACTGCAAGGCCAAAAAAGTGAATAACTAAATTCTATTGTTGGTTCCATTTGCATCTGTATCTGCACTTAGTCATTTGCCCTGCATCGCATGGCACTGCTTATGGGTGTGAGTCAAGTAGATTCAAAGCATCATTAGTCTGGGTTCTTGCATATTGGTTTCAGGGTTCGTACCTAACCTGAGTCATGACCATGTTGAGTCAAAGCCAAATCGCACAGCTGTGGCTTGGTAATAGTCAGGTTGTTGTAAGTTTGCAAGTTTTGCTTTGAGATCGAAATAAACATACATGGAGAATGGCACAAAGAAAGATGGTTAATGTCAAAAAATCATTTGTTCCGCACCTGATGTTCAGGGACCTAAGAATACAAGGGGAAACAAGTTAAACCACTGATCCAACAGACCCTGTGGACAATGATGTTGAAGGGCATAAAAACAGATCCACAGGTTAGAATTCTTCCATTAATGAAATGTATAAACAAGGCTTGAACCCAAATTCTTTCTTATATGAAATGTTTAAGGCTTGAACACAAATTCTTTCTTAGATGCAAATGTTTATACAAGGCTTGGACCTGATATCCGGACCTTGTTGCAGAATTTTAGGCTGCCCCCAGTAATAATCAAGCGAGTAGAGGTGGTAAACAAGTGGTAGAGTTGTGTAGTTGCAATTCAGGCATTAGAGCATCCTGATCTGACTAACATAGCCCGACTCCAGAGGAACAAATCCTCGACCTAGCCGAGAATGCTTAACGAAGAGGGACAAGATGTCTTTGGACATCTAGAATCACAATTCACAACAAATAAATCAAAACTCAAGCAATTCAGAACTTCCAAAGCAGATAGGATAAACGAGAGACTGATGATCTTAATACCCAGATGTCTAAGGAACGCGAAAGGAATATAAATATGAGGTTCCAACACAAACCAGGGGCGGACCCACCCATTAGGCGAGCTGAGGCGGCCGCCTCAGCTACTCGCCGACTAGCACTACTATCATCCTCTAATTTTCCATGAAGCCGCCATGATTTGCCGTTGTTGCCTGTTGGTGGTTTCTCGGAAGCAGAACGAGCAACGCTAGGAGGAAGAAAGGAAAGACGAAGGGGTATGGGCTGGCTGCCAGGCTTCGTGGGCTATTCTGCGTTGACACAACATTTTAAGGCCCAGCAAGGGCGGCAAGTCGAGCCCAACAATGCGTCTCCCACGCTAGTCCCCTGGCCTGGAGACTCAAGACTCGTCACAACGGCGCCCGTTCCTTTTCCTACATCCACATGCTCGAGATTATTACGGGAGGAAGCATTCTGAGTTGAGTTTAAAACATTGTGGGGAAGTGAAATTGTGAACTAGTTTTGTTCGGTTAAAAGATCTAGCACTCTGTGTTTGAAGAATTGTTTTGATGCTATGTCCCGTTTAGATTTGAAGAATTATTCTGATTTTATTATCTGTCACTAATTAATATCTACAAAATTTATAGGTTATCATACCATTTTATCTGTTATTTATTTTGAATTGTATAGTGAATGAACCATGTTTATTCTTCAAATTAAGGATATTATCTTCAAATCGCTATTATTCATTCATTATTTGCTGTTTTTCATGATCACAGTTGAATATACTTTTATTTTTCCTTTAGGGTTTAGATTTGAACTAAAGTCCGCCTCAGCTATAATTTTATCCTGGGTCCGCCACTGACACAAACTGACACTCAGGTCGTGGAGGATTCCTAATCAGCAATATGAAAGTGTGTATCAAAAGATCATCATATAGAAGGAGCTGAAGAGATGAAAATTTATTTTCAAGAGGTGGTTCATAAAGGGTATCCTACTTTGAGGTAGATAAAGACAACCAAATGCTAGAAAACAAGCACTAGGTCCAAAAGGAATAATCCCAATCCAATTCCCTTGAGTGCTGAAAGAAAGCCCCTAAACCTGAAGGCATATCATCGTTCTTTGTATCAAAGCCCACAAAAAAAAAACAGAGCTGTATTATAGAGAAATCATCATCTAGAGTGGATCATATGGCAAGGATTGCAGCTGAATTATGATGCCAGATATATAGATTTAGTAGCAAACATGAAAATGAAAGTGACATTAAATTCAACATCCTCGTTCACATAGAACTAAAAGTTCCATTTAACTAACAGAAAAGAAATCACAGCTCAATTATGAATCATGACAGGTCACATGAAAGCCATTGCCACAGAGAATTCTTATATGGAGATAAAACTGCACTCATGTCAAATCTGGAGAAGTAGAACAGTTCTGAAAATATTAAAAGAAACGGATGGTATTCAACCAGCTGCAGCAGTTCCATGTCCAAAGGATTTCTGGATGACTTAGCTAAACCTAGCAACAACTTGACCTGAAATGCAAAGAAGTTACTTTAGTTTGTGCCAGAGCAGCATGCAGATTAAAGTGAATTATTTACAGGCTGAGTCATGATCTGAAGGTCATTAGTACTATGCATTGTGGATGTACCTTGTGAAATCTATGTCACCACAAAATAACAAATCAATGGCTACCAGAAACTTGCATAATACACAAATGAATCATGTTCCAGTACAAGATAGACTCAAAAATATCATGATAACACATATTCTAAGTGTCAATGCACATTAAGCTATTAATGTTACCTGGTGAAATTTGGAAATTCTCTGGTTTACAAAAAAGTGGGAATGCCAACAAGATAAGTGGAGATCATATAATAAATTTGTCAGAGGGTGGATAATTATGAGCAAATGCTAAAAGTTAAATCCCATATAGATTATTCTCTTGAAACCCATATGAATTGGGTGAATTCATTTGCAGAGCATTCAACAGAAGCTAACCACAGATTGTAACCAGAACATTGAAATGAGATAAGCCATCTGTGTAGTAGCATTAAAAATGAATTATTTCTCAACTAAAACAATTATATTTCTTACTAAAAAATTACCAATAACTGAAAATGAACTACAAACAAACTACAGAGTGTTTCATACTGAAATTTAACAATTTACAGCAAAACATCAAAAGTTAAGAAATAGTACTCACAGCTTGAGCGAACCATTTAGACAGAAAATCACAACTGAGAAACTAAATTACTAATTTCCCTGAATGATGGTTAGTTATATGAATTATAATTTAATGCTGTTCCATAAGAACTAAACAAATACTCCATGTAGACCAAAATATGTCAAATTAATGAAGATTTAATTAAAATGAGTGAATCGACACAGATGTTTAAAGAGCATGGTGGAAAAGAAGAAAAAGAAAACAAGAAAAGTAATGAACAGATCATATAGAAGATTACCCATCCATTGCATTAAACACTATTTAGACGATAATTCTGGTCTTCATCTGGTTAAAGTAGAGGCTCCAATCGCATGAAGAATGGAAATGCAGGGCCTCTGTGAGGGTCTTCTGCTTTGTTAGGAAACACTGCCATCCATGGTTCTCAGATTCAACACAAGAAAATAGGAATTAGCCTTTCTTATAGACCAGAACTCCATGTAGACATAGCCAGCCCTCGCCGCCAAGACACGTACCCTCTTCATCCACTCGGCACGGCGGATCTTCTTCATCCACTCATTCAGCAAAGAAAAATCCTTCTTGAGCACCCATCCACCAATGCTGTTGCAGACCCAGAGCTGAAGGCATTGCTCCTTGCTGGAGAAGAGGCACATCCCCCCATGCTCCGGCATGTCGGCCACACAGGCTGTGCATGTAGAAAGTATTTTTTATTTCATATTCATCCCCTTCCCTTAACACGTTTTTCAGAAAATTCCTTTTTCACCTTTTCTATTCATCCCTCACGTAACGTTCCAAGAAAAAAAAGTACTCTTGGTCTCTTTTTAGTGAACACAGCCACAGTACGAGCAGTGGTGATTGACCATTCCATGGAGGTCGTGTCAAGCACCAGGATCCTCTCAACAGGATTGCAGTACCTGTGCTTCTTGGTGTCTGACCGCCAGTAAGCAAACCGGCCAGCGGTCATTCCGTCGCTGTAGAATGAATGAAGATTGACGAATGTCTCATCCTCGTACTCTTCCAGGTACACGTCCTCGTCTTCTTCCTCATGTTTGACATTGCTCTTTTCCATCTTGATCTTTTCCACATCAATGTTGACCCATGTGCCAGTGCGAGAGGAGAACACGGCGGCCCTGAAGCTGAAGCCGAAGCCGATGACCAAGAAGGACCCATCGGACTCGTCGACGACAATGGCATACCGTGCCGAGTGGGTCCAGGCGCCGAAGACGTTTTCTGGGCGGAGGAAGACAGCCGTCCGCGCAATGGGGTCGTAGACGGCGAGGTCCATGCCGTCGCGGCCGCGGGAGAGGAGGAGGCGGCCGCCGTCGCAGCCGCGGAGACGCCACTCGTGCCAGTCGTATCCCTCCTCCTCGGCGTCCGAATCGACGGCGGGGAGGTCCTCGAAGAAGAAATCGCCGTCCGCGGTGGCCGCGGCCAGATTGGGGTTGCGGGTCGCGCGGACCAAGCGGAGGTTGGGGGAGCGGCGGGGGATGAACCGCGGTCAGTGAGGATGAACCCGACAAGCGGTGGCCGGTGGAGGGCGTCGAAGCGGCGGAAGATGGCGGGGTGGGAAGCCACACGGTGCCATACCTTGCAGGCGAGGGCGGCGCTGGCGAGAGACGCCATGTCGGGGAGACGGAGGAGGATCTCACCTAGGAGGTCGTCGCCGAGGACCGCGATAGCCGGTGCTGGGGAGGGCTTCGGCTTCTTGGCGGCGGCGCCGCCGGCTCCCTCCGCCAGTTCCATTTCCCGCGGCCCCTTCAGATTCCAGAGCCCAGACTACTCGGATTTGGTAACTTCCTCCTCCGTGGGATAAAGGGGTGTTTTTTTTCCTTTTTTTGCTTTCGCGCCAAAATATTTTGGTTTGGCGCCAACAAACAAATATATCTTGTGTGGACAGGATTTATTAGTTCAGGTTTTATTTTACGAACAGTCAAGGTTTATTCTTTCTATTCAAGAGCTCTTGTATTCCATTAGCTAAATTTACATATTACACCGTCCTTCTAAAAATAGAAGACAACCTGACGTGGCCTGACGTCCTGCCACCGCCGTTGTGTCGAGTTGGTCACGACTCATGAGAAGAGGCGCCAGCTTGATCTGTGCATCACAACTAAAGGTTCCTGCTACTGGGCGATCATGCACTTCTTGTTGAGGTATCGATCACCCTTGCGTTTTCATCTGCCACTCCTATGTTGGGCCGTGAACTGATAGCTATGTTTGAAATTCGATTTGATCAGGCACTGTCATCTGTCCCTGGTGGCGATTTGGAGCGGACATTAGCGCCGGCGCGTGAAATAGGCAACGCGCGAACGGTTGCCAGCGCGCAGGAATGAGGGGGGTGGGCGCGCACGACCTAGCGCAGGCGCGCGGGAAGGAGGGGCGCGGCCGCGGATGCCGAGCGACGGGGGTAGGCAAAGAAGACGAGCCGAGCCGGGTGGATAGCTAGCCTCAATGGATGCCTAATGATTTACGAGAGCTGTTGGATTAAGTTTTTTTTATTCCTTTTTCATTTTTTCCCTATACAAAACTGGATAGAAGAGCTCTTGGAGATGCTCTGATTGTCTATAAACATTAGACTAGCTTATACGCCATAGAATCCAAACGTGTGCCTTAGATTTAATTTAGATCACTTTGAATTAAAATTTAATCTAAATATTAACGAACTAGAATGAATCCATTTAAGTGGTTCAAGAGCATCGCATCGCCTTTTCGTTCCTATGTTGCACGGACAACGGGCGCCTCCGACACGTGAGTTCCGCCGCCGCCGCCTCTGCCGGCCCTAGCCGGTGGCAGGAGGAGCGGGGGGTCTATCCTCTATGTAGATCTACTGCTTTATTAGGTTTTCTTTCAATAATTTTCCTTTCTCCAGAATAATTAGACTAGGGCTTGGATCTTCATTTTTTTCGATGTTTTCGATTTGGCTTTCTATTTTGTACTAGATTTCCTCCTGTGGATGCGTTGCTTTCTTCGGTGGTGACGTGTTCTACATTGAGGGATCGAGGTACGTTGGCCTAGTCCTTCTTCAGGAGGGATTGGATCTATCTTCTCCTTCAGTGGAATCGTCTTTCCGGCTGCCGATGTGTCGGTGGGTGGCACACGGGGTACCTCGCGCCGGCGAGTGTCGATCACAAAACACGCACGTCACGGTGGAGAATGGTTCAAGAGACGCAAGACAAAGAGTTTGTACTGGTCAGGAGAAATCCCTATCTAGTTAAGTTTGCTCGTGGTTGTATTGCTCTCTTGGCGGCGAGTTACAACAAGGCCGGTTCAAGCCTTGGGTGTATGATGCGTGTAGGGGACTAAGTGTTCTAGGGATCAAGAATCCAAAAAATGGAAAGTTCCCCCTCGTAGGAGGGAGCCCTCCCCTTTTATTGGCCAAGAGGAGGGCTTTGTACAATGGTGTTTTACCTATCTACCCCTGGAGACTGGCACTCCTGGTGGTAGCTCGTTGTCGGCTTAGTGCGCCTGGCGACCCCCTCGCTGGCTGCCGTGTGTCCCTGGACTGCCCCAGGCAGCTTCGTGGTAGCTTCCTCTTCGGTAGTACAATAGAGCGTATGCAGCTGCCTTTATCTCTGGCGCAGGGCAGCCGATCAACTTTCTCAGGTAGCAGGCCTGTATGTGCTGTCGAGTGACGGTCGGAAAAAAAATGTAGGTCGCACGCCTCTCCCCCTTGTGAGTGTGGCCCGGCCTTGGGAGCATCCTCGGGGCCCTCTTTCTATTCCTTATGACAGGTCAGGCGGCACAAGAGTCTTCTCGTGAGGCCAGATCCCTTGGTCTGGCGGACGGGGGGTCGGGCGAGACGGAAATCTCTGACCCCTTCATCCCCCCGAACGTTCCGGGGGTCGGGCGGCGGAAGTCTCTGACCCGCGGCGAACTGAATCGCTTTTATCCGTTATCAGGCTCTCTCATTGTTCGCGCGCCGTTAGCAAGCGTCGTGTTGGTGGGGGCCCTGATCCATGGCCCCCACAAGATGATACTACTGTCGGTGGTGGATTTGTCCTTCCGGCCGTCGCTAGCCATGACTAACGGGGGTGTCAGTTCTTATGATCGGTTCAACCTTCAGAAGAGATGGCCGATGCGCTTTCGCGTCTTTACTCCCCATAGTTGTTGAGCATATTATGCATCTTATGTGGTTGAGCTCAAAACTCTTTTTAGTTGAAAGAACATATTTTTGGCCATTCAACTTTTATCTCAGTTTGGTTTTGGCCATCTAACTCGAAAACCAGATATTTTTGGCTATCCAACTATCAAAACCGTTCAAATTTGACGATCGGGTTGTTTTGATGAGTGGTTTTAAATTTTTTTATTTACAATTTAGTCCTTAGATCTTAAAATGATTATTACATTTTGCTCGTACCTCCGATTTAGGTGATTCTTACGCTCACGTGTTCCTAACGCCGAGCATTATATTTTAAAATGATCTTTATTTTATTTTATCACTATTTGTTATATTATTTTTTTGTCATTGTGTAGAAAAATAATATAAGAAAAATTAAACAAATAATTATAAAATAATAGAATCAACATTTTAAGACGTAAAGCTCATCGTTACACATGCTTGACCACTAGAATCAGAATCAGAGACCGACGTCTTGCCTGCCAAAGTCAGCCTCCGCTCTCCGCGGTTCCTGCAGAACGCAGACCAAATTCGGCTGAATGCAGGGGAGAAATTAGCAGACCAAATTCGGCTGAATGCAGGGGAGAAATTAGCAGACCAAATTCGGCTGAATGCAGGGGAGAAATTAGCAGACCAGAAGCTGTGTGTGCAGAGCACGCACGTACCTGCCATCGCAGGATGTAGAAGCCTTCAGGCATGGCGTCGAAGGACCAAGGGCCGGGGCTAAAGGTGATGCCCAAGACGCGACGCCGCGCGTGCGTTCGGGGTGCCGCAGCGCGAAGTGGTAGGCCGGGATGACGCCAAAGTCCTTGGCCACCACGAACGCCATGGGCACGGAGAGCGCGTCGAGGACGGTGAGCACGTCGGCGACGTGGTCGAACCAGGAGACCCCCTCGTGCTCCGGAGGCTGGCTCGACAGCCCGTAGCCTCGGCAGTCTGGCGCGATGGCGCGGTAGCCTGCGGCTGCGGCGGCCAGCATCTGGTGGCGCCACGAGTACCAGATCTCCGGGAAGCCGTGGGGGAACACCACCGTCCCTGCTCCCCTGCGACAAATAGTACTCCTTCCGTCCAAATTGTAAGTCGTTTGACTTTTTTTATCTCAGCTTTGACCACTCGTTTTATTCAAAAAATTTATGCAAATATAGTCAAATTTAAGTTATTCTCGAAATTCTTTTATTACTAAAGCTAACCATAACAAAAAATATAATATTTTGCAAAATAATTTAAATAAGATGAGTGATCAAAGTTGGGACAAAAAAGTCAAACGACTTACAATTTAGGACGGAATGAATAACAAAGATCAGAATCCAATACAAACATATGGTATACGACAAGTTTGTGCGGATCAGGTAGGAGTGTAGGACGATTCAAAGTTTGTGTTTGGAATTCTCTAACCTTTTCCGACTTGAGCTATGTGGAGATTGAGCCCACGGATGGGGAGGTGGGCATGTTCTATATGATGTGCCATTCCTACTTCTTCAACTTCTTCTCTACCTTCTATTTTTTTAATGGCAGTGAGGCTGTGCTTTCATGACGAGATTGTCTGCGTAGTTTGTCGAGCTCACCGTTTTCGTTTTCCCAAAAGAGAAAACGATGGTATTAGATTGTTGTTAGGATTGGGTTAACATGTGACCCGCCGTTGCGTCCTCACCGGCGCCACTTCCCCACCGCCTCTGCTAACCTTGGCTCCGTCAGCCTCGGCCGTCGCCTACCGCTGCTCCCGACCATCCACCATTGCCCGCTCTAGGCCTTCACCCACCGGGCTGACCGCCACCCCTAACCCCCTGTACATCAGCCTCGGAAGGAAACCCCCGCCCTAGGAACCCTAACCCTGACGGTGGCAATGCGGCGGGTGTGTGTGGTCGTGTGCTTGCCCTCTTGCGTGCTCGCACAAGAGTTTTCCTTGACATTCGAGCTATTACTCCTACGCAGGTGATCTTGAGGGGCACGTACTAGTTTTGCTGTTGGACACTGTTGTAGAAGGAGGAATACTGTCGTCCTCAAATTATGTGGCGCGGTCGTGTGCTTGAAACCACGATCATGACAGTTTTTGTGGTTGGCTTTTCAGCAATAGAATTGAGAATGGATTGTAATAAAGTCTGGATATTTAAAGTGTCGGATGCTTTTTCCTTTGATGAACTTGATGGTGGTTTTGTAATAATGAACGGCTACATACATTAGTGGATGCAGAGGCTGTGAAATATTGAAATTATTTCTTGTTTCTAAAAAATCAGCCGTACCGTGCTATATCCACGATTACATTCTATCTAGTTGGTTTCTGTCTCCGTCTATTGGCAGGGCCCGATGTAAACTAAATACTAGAGGAGCTTTTCTTCAACTTCTTTCCTTATCTTCTTCTTCGTCTGCCCTTCTTTCTTCGTCCTCTCAAAATAGTAGGGTCATATTAGTGGGTATCCAGTGCATTTGAGGGGTTAGGGGGTACTCATCCCCCTGTACCCCCTAGCTTTGCCCCTGATTGGCAGTTTCTGAATGCGACCTGGTGAACTGGTTGATGAAAAGCCTTTTAGGATGGGTATTGTACCTCATTTCCTACAACTTGCGACCATCATGTATGTATTAAGATTTATGGGTGCCACCGTATAACTAGTATGTATGCATACTTGGTAGTTTGTTAGTCATAGTTATATCCATCGGATCGAGTTAAACATTTGAAGTGTTTGTGTAATTTGTCCCTCTCTTTTTTTTTGTTATCGACCATTATCAAAATTGTCCTAATTGAATAGTTTCGTTTCCGATAACCTGTATATCTAATGGGGTTTGCTACGGCACTCCCAGATAACTATGGACCATCCATTCAATTAGATCAAGGTGGTTATGATGATATATTACCTCCTAAGAGATAATAGATCATTAAATATTTATTTATATATATATTACAATTTAAAAATCATAAAAGTATGACAATATTTTCTTAGATCCAATAAGAGAGAGGAGCTATGACAATATTTTCTTAGATCCAATAAGAGAGAGGAGCTACCGTTAGTTTTTTTATTTGTATCATGAATTCTGATGTTCATCTTTTTTTTCTCTAAATACGTGAACTGTGACATATTTATATGTGTAATATTTTCTCTCTTTCTCTCTCTGTTTTCAAATATGACATAATCAAACATGCGTATGGTATCTAATATACATGACAAAATCCCAACATGAATTTGTTTTAATCTTCTTTGAAACGTGACATTTAATTTGTAGAGGTATGCATGCTACCGTGACTTCATTGTGTAACATTTCTCAATGCGATTTTTCGCCTCCTCCTAAAAAAAAACTATATCCTAATTTCCTTGCATGAATGTTAGCAATATATGATTTTCTCCTGAATGAAATTGTCGTTTTGTCTAGATCCAAGGAAAAAAAATGACCGAAAGCAATCTGTAAACTGCACGTAGACATGCAGATCACATCTTCCTGGATCCACGGAAGCAGTTGCCGGCTTTTTTCTTTTTCTTTTATGGTTAATTGTTTATCTTTCATAATATTTAAAGGCTCATATTTATTTAAACTCTTACCTCTTAGGAGGTAAGAGGAGTACCATAGCAGGGCCCATATCTAATTTTTCTTTTCCGACCGAGGTTACTTATTCCGTTGTCATTCCAGAATAAAAATACGAAACAAAAGTGGTTAAGGCATTTTCCCAACCGTTCCTTGCCGCTTTCATTCCTAATTATCTCCATGTTTTATTGGAGTTAGTACGGTGGATTTGAAAAAAAGTGAAGTTGGTGGAGTGGAGCTATTTTTCCTGGAGCCGACTAGTCTCAAACATGATATACTTGTCCGTTTGGAACTTCTCTAGCTTTTTCAAAAATGACCATGGCTCTTGCTGAACAGCAAACTGGTTTCTTGGGGCTCTTGCTGAATTTTTTCGGAAAATGATAGCTTCACTCTGGCTCAGAAGACGTAAAATTTCTAAAGTGTCGTTGCCTACTTAGACAATGAGGCCGCTAGTCAGTTTCACTCTTGTTTCCCTTTTGGTTTCTTCCTTTATGCTTCCTTATCCGTTCACTTAGGGCGTGGCCAACGGTCGGCGATTTGCTGGGAAATAGCCAGCTTCCCTCCGACGTGGAAGGGAGAGAATCAAGAGAAGTGACTAGCTAACGAGCAGTGAATCGGTGAGCTCGCACGTTTCCCAAAGAAACCAGAGTCTATCTCTCTCCTACTTTTGAAATAAAACATTCAGCTTTTAATTTTTTAATTTTTCCTGTCTCCACATAAGCTAGCTATGTGGTTCCACCGTTGGCCATGCCCTTACACGTCTTCTCTTCCTTCTCTGCTTCCATCAGTCTGCCGTAACAGTTGGACATGATGTCCCTATGCGTGCATCGCTGCCTCACTGCAACTGTCCGCGTCACCATGCTTGTTGCTTGCCCCTTCGCTCACCTCACTGTTGGTGCTCCCATGCCTGCACGACGCCCCCCATGCCATCAACTCCACATGTCATCGGCACCTTGTCTCCTAGTGCACCATTGCCATGACAGCATGACTCTGCCCGGGGGCAAAGATGGAAGCGGGATTGTTGGGATGACAAGAGCTGAGAGCCATATTTTTTGAGCTTTTTTTTTACACACAATATACTAATATAGTATAAATTAGATTAGATCATTGATTGATCAGGAGTAGATTAGTATGTTGCGCTCCCTGTGCAGCAAAGAGAAAATGTGATGCCAACAGCTTTGGCGATTGGCGAGGACTGCATGACCACCACAAGCTTCATCTTTGGCTTTGTCGGATAGTGTAAATTCAGAATGCTGACGACGCTGTAACGCATCCAGCATTTGAAAATGAAATGAGCAAATTTGATAAATATAAGTTGAAGACTGCTCACCTACTGGTGATGCATAGATCGATTATTATAACTGAACTACTGCAACATTATAAAACAATAAACTATATCAGGGGTATAACCCAAGCACCTCTCCGTAGTTGACTTCCATTATATATAACTTCTTAAAGATGCTTTCAATATAGTTCCCTGCACATCGAGTTTCCGATCTACACAAACCAAGGCGCAGAAAGATGAATGAGGAGATAGAGCACTCCTACTTGCCGATCAGAGGGCTCAAGCTGCATATAGCTCATATCGGAAAAGGTTCAACTCTCACCAAATTCAATAGAGGCATCTAGTTCCCACCAGCAATTGTTTACTTTTTTTTTCTGTTCTTCTGCAGGTGAAGCAGGGACCTTGCTCTTTGTCCATGGCTTCCCTGAGGTATGGTACTCCTGGAGGCACCAAATGGTTGCAGCAGCGGCAGCTGGGTTCCGAGCTATTGCTCCTGATCTCCCCGGCTATGGCCTCTCTGAGCCACCTTCCGACTTAGCGCAAGCATCATGGGAGGGCTTGGTGAAAGATCTCCTGGCTATTCTTGACTCCCTGGCCATTTCTAAGGTGCGTCTAAACTATGGTTTTCTGTCATGCCTTTATTAAAAGCATGCAAATTTGTGAAGATCAAGTTGTCAAATATGTCTCCTATATATCATGAAAATTGATTTTTAACAAAGATGATGAGCAGTTTTTTCAAAGTTGTAAATTAAGTCTCTTGTACATCTTGATGATTTTGACAAAAATGATACGCCACCTTCTCCTAAAAACAATACAGGGCTTGCTTCAAAGTTTAATATAGTATATTAGCCAGATCTGTGCCACATGATATGGATATAATTTGGTGCCTTAGATACTTAGATGTGATATAGGAACTTAGAAATGCAATGACAAGATTAGATACAGGGGACAAACTGAATTAGCTCAAAACTAATTTCAGATAGTTAGCACCATATGCAAACTTTTAACGAACAGAATTTGTAAAGTCTAATCTGGTATTGGTGGATATCATGATGATAATATTCATTTCACTACCGGAAACCTCAAATATGCTGAGGGTCAAATGGGCACTCGGCAAACGTTTGCTGAGCGCCTGACAAAAGAAACTCGGCAAATAAGGCTTTGCTGATAGATCTTTGCCGAGAGTTACCATCAGCAAAGTGTCTACCGTCAGTTTTCTGGCTTTTGCCGAGTGCCACGAGGGCAGTCCGGCAGTGTTTATTGATCTATTTGATGGTTTTACGGTTTTTAATTGTGCCTTAGGTTCTAAATCTTTAACACAATCCACTCTGTTCTGACCGGTGCCATGATTGAAAGGTATTCCTTGTTGCAAAAGATTTTGGTGCCAAACCAGCATTTGATCTTGCTCTCTGCTACCCTGATCGTGTATGTGGTGTTGTGACCTTTGGAGTGCCACCTCTTGTGGAAAGCCTCGGTTTCAGTGGACTTCCTGAGGGGTTTTACTTACACAGATGGAAGGTAAATAACTAAACGCTTTCTTTCATCTAACTTTATTCTTGGCAGTAAAGGCATAAACAGTGGACGTTTCTTAGACTTCAGAACATTGGAACAAATTCTAGCACACAGTTATGTACTTATGTTACTTAGAGTCCTGCGATGAATTCATAGTTTCCCTAGATTTTGTAGTTCAAATCTGAATGAAATTTTCATGCGACTGTACAATCTACATTAGGAGCCTGGAAGAGCAGAGGCTGATTTTGGTCGGTTCGATGTGAAGAGGATCATGCGCACAATCTACATCCTCTTCTCGAGGAGCGAAGTTCCTGTTGCCAAGCAAGGACAAGAGATTATGGACCTTGCTGATGATTCAACACCGATGCCTGATTGGTTCAGTGAAGAAGACCTCTCTGTTTACACTAATCTATTTGAGAAATCGGATTTCATCACTGCCTTACAAATTCCATACAGGTAAGCATTTGAGAACTATTTACGAATAACTTCTAACAAAAGCATTATTCAGGCTATTATTGAGATGTCAAATTTGTACAAAAATAAGGATATTACTAATAAGCATATCTATTGTCTTAAAAGGACCAAGCCTGCAAAAGCTGAATATGCTAAACCAAGGTTTCAAATGCCGATGTTTGTAATCATGGGTCAGAAGGACTACATCCTCAAGTTTCCAGCACTGAAGGACTACATGTCTAGTGAGAAACTGAAAGACATCGCCCCAGACCATGAGATTACTTACATCCCAGAAGGATCCCATTTTGTTCAAGAGCAATTTCCAGAACTTGTCAATCGGCTCATGATAGACTTCCTTTGTAAACACGGATGAGGTAGCAGCAAGGACAGTAAACATGATTACAGTCTGAATGGTAAAGAAAAATATACGTTGGCAAAATAGTCAATGAGAGGCCACCTGCAAGGCAGTAAGGCAACAATAAAAGTTTGGTTAAAAAAAAAGGCAACAATAAAGTGTTGCAGTGCCATATACCCGATCAAATCACAGAATATGGTGTCAATAATTGAATATATTATCAACAAAAAAAGGTCATTTTCCATGTCCTCATATTGTGGTACCTAAACTCTGCATCAGCCATTTGAATGTAAATTGATCCATGTTGCATTAAAATATTCTCCTCTGTGTTGTTTCAATAATTTTTTTGGAACAACCACTAGGACTTGATAGATGCATTTTCTCTTTCCTATATACATGACAGCCAGCCTTTCATTTTGTCCCTTTTCTGATATATGATCCAAACTCTGTTTAAGATAAGATGAGAGGCTGAGTCTGTTGAGGTGGAGGGGGTCCCATATGTGATAATATATCTAGGAACACAATGTGTATGTGGCTGCATATGGTTCTGTAACCTAAAAACAGATGTTCAGAAAATGGATGAGGTAGCAGCAACGACATGGCACTACGCCATTATTGCATATAAATATGCAGCCACATACACATTGTGTTCCTTGATATATTAAAATGGATGAGTAGCAGCAACGACATGGAAAAGAAACAGCTAGGTGGGCAGTATATTCAGTGATAGTCCACTAGTAAGGCACCAATAACAGTGTCACAGCTAGGTGGGCAGTATATCCATGACAATCAACATTTTTGTTTTTGTCCTTCCTTTGATGTATGATCTGGAATCTGTTTAAGATAAAATGAGAGGCTAGGGCTGTCGGTGTGGAGAGATGCTATTGTGATATCCGATGTATCGTAGAAACACAATCTGTATGTGATAATTTCTGGCTACATACAGTTCTGTAACCTCAAAACAGAGTATTCGAAGATCGTCTATTATGACAATAAACATATGGTTCAGTAATATATCCACCCTTGCTAGGCACGATGTAGTTATAGTTGTGAGCTATGTGATAATTTCTGGCTACATACAGTTCTGTAACCTCAAAACAGAGTATTCGAAGATCGTCTGTTATGACAATAAACATATGGTTCAGTAATATATCCACCCTTGCTAGGCACGATGTAGTTATAGTTGTGAGCTATGATATTCTCGTCTGGAGACAGTAAAATATTGAATTCGAACAACAGAATATGTCTTGTTTGTAAGAAAGATACCCATTTCATTTTTTGCAAGGTATTTGAAATTAACAAGACGAGAACAATTACAATATTACACAATAAATATGTCCTTAAAAAACAATATTACTCTGAGACCTCTTGTTCAAATCAACGGTGCCTTGATGAAAATTCTTGCCAACCAAATATTACTATGAGTGGCCAACACATGAGTAACATCACCTTATAGATACTAGATCTTAATACTGGTAGTATTCCTGGTGTAATACATAGCACAAACAAAAGCATAGTAAATTTTTCAGTTATTGAGGGAGAATGGAGGATTCCTATTGATAGAATCACCACAATAACTGCAAGGGAGGTTTTAGCAACAACTGGAGTAATCATGATATATACAGCCATAGCAAAGGCTATGGCCAAGGATCCTACTGCATTCAAAGATAGCCATATGGATATATTATAGTGCATGTAGCGCATTGGCAACTCGACTGTAGGTGTTCAGCAAACACAAGGCTTAGGACAGCTAATGACGAGCAGAAAAACGCTAATGTATTTGCCATCATGAACCCTTGAAATTGTTTTACTCGAGCTAGAGTTGGTGTTCCTCCATTAGGGTGGTCATCAGCTATGTAACCCCCAGGTAACGCGAAAGTAGCACCAAATGCCATCGTTGTAATTAATACTAAGCCAACGCTGAGAAATTGCGTTGAATTTGATACTATTGCTGACCCCTTTTCCTCATTCTCTGCTTGAGATTGAGGACTATGTTCTTCCTTATCAGCATCTCGTCGAGAGATACCACGGGTAGCATTGGCAGCTGTCAGTGTTTCCTGTATCAAAATTCGTGAATTCTGCAGAAAACAGATAGAAATAAATATTAGTTTCTGTGAATTTGCTCAAATTTTACGGAACATTTGAGAAATTTTATCTTTCAATTGACTATATTACCAGGAGACAGTACAGTCCTGTGGGAATAGTGTTAACAGAAAGTTCTAGCGGGGTATATTTCTTGTTGTTTGGTAAATCCAAGTCCACTTGCTTGTTGACAAACAGGCGAGCAAAAATCCACCAATCCCCAACCTCTACTGCTAGGTGTAAAGCAGTGTTACCTTCAATGTCTTGCTTGTTTAAAATTGTTGACAATACCGGTGTTTGGCATGCATATGCAACTATACTGTATCTCTTCTTCTTGGCAGCAATATGAACAAAAGTTCTTCCATCTGAGCCACGCAGTCCAGAACAACCAGGAAACATTGTGACCAAAGCGATGACTGCTGAAAGTCTACCTGCCGAGGCTGCAATGTGTATAGGAAACGATCCTTTTCTGTCGGGTTGGAATGCTGATTGTGCATCTGCTTCCAGTAATTGCCTAGTAAGTTCCAATGGTGGATCTGTTATGTTCAAAAGGGTTGCAATAGCTTTTCCCTTTTGAACTGGCACATCATAGAGGGGAAGAATTCCATTTGTCTCACTTTCCTGTGACAATGCATAGTGTAGCGGCGTGTTTCCATGTTCATCTTGCTGTTTAGTGAGTTGCTCATTCCATTCCAAAAGCAATTCTGTCATCTCTGAAAAGTGGTTCACACCCTGGTTTTATCAATATTATTTAATCCACATAGACAAAAAGCAAGATAAGGATTCTTCTTAGGATGTTCATATAGCATATTTACAGAACTCTGGGGACTACACATTGAGTCCTTGTACACCTACCTGTTCTTGTTTGTGTTGACCACCACACCTATGAGGCTATGAACAACATGACTACAACACACAATAATACCTTCGGTTCTTTTCAACGTTTTCATTCTGCACCTCAAATTTATTCTTATGCACTTGCTGATTAGCTCCATAGTTTATATCAATTGTCAGAGAAAGGCTTGTTCGATTCGCCATTTCAATAGACTACTCCATATTTGCGTCTCAAATTTGAAAATTAAACCTGCTTCAGGCTTTTCTTTTGTTGGATTCCACTAATTTATCACCTTAACTAGAAAACTACAAGTTAATGGGATAGATCTACATTAGATAGACTACATTACATGCATACACGGATGTACGGTAACCACTTGGAGAAGGAGCATTTGGTAGTCAGATCACATTAGGCTGCGCGCATAATTATAAGTAACTGATTAACTGAACAAGCCTTTTATGGACCATGACTTCATTACAAATTTAGAAATCCATTCATTCATGAAATTATAAAACAGTCAGAGCGAAGATTTAAATCCACCTTACATCTAACGAAACAGTAAACCAAAATTGTAGAAAAAAAGAAATCTGAGCAAGGTTGTGCACATACCTTTGCTTTGAAGAACCGCGGCATGCAAGGCATTTTGTCCAGCCGGTCCAGAGTAGGACAGCTGGTTGTCCCTCTCGTGCAGGTCCCTCGCGATGGCATACCGGCGCAACGCAACGGCCAGGTACAGCGGCGACACGCCGCCGTCTTCCTCCGGGACACGTGCCAGGCACGGGTCCGCCTTCATCAGCACGTGCATCGCCTCCATGTCGTCGGCCCGGATCGCGCCGTGCAGGGCAGTCTCCCCAACCTCGTTCTGCATCCTCAGGAGCGTCCTCACCCTCTCCTCCCCTTCTTCTTCCTCTTCTCCGGCGAAGCGGACGAGAAGGGAGAGCATCTCGACGTTGCGCGCCCTGGCGGCAAGGTGCAAGGGCGTGCTCCCCCCCTTGTTGCGTGCTTCCAAGAGGTGCCGGGCCTTGCCGTAGATCACACTGGCACTCCTGAGGTGCTCGCCACGGTCTCCGGCGGCTGCCACGACGTGGAGTGCCGAGTCACCGTCTGAGGTGACGCCTCGCAGGAGCAACGACGACGACGACGTTGCTTGAGAGCTCGCTGCGGCGGTTCCCCGGCCGATTTGAACGACGATGGACGGAGACTCCGTTGTTGCTGTGTCTTGACGACCTTCGCTGTTCAGAAGGCTCTTCAGCTTTGTGTCGCAGCCATGGCATGCTGCCATGAGAAGCTCGGGGTTCATGGGTGGAGGTGGAATGAGTTCGACTTACACGACACCCAGGCTGCCTGATCGCTCGACTGTGTTGCTGCTGGAAGTCGACATATTTCCAAAGGCTTGTGCTGGGCTGCTGATGCCTGGGGGACAGAGCATATATCGGCATCACTTCTGTAGCAGACCAAGATGGTTGGTTACCCTAACTTCAAGTAAGAAATATATGCTTCTACAAGAGAATTTATGAGTGGAATCATGTCTGGTTCCTTTTCCCTTTTGTAGGATTGCATCAAACGAGGTAGCCTGTGTGGATCAGGCAACATGACAATGAATGAGTAACAAACTATTCCATGGGACCAAGGCACCAGTAAGATCTGAGCATTCCTTTATCTTTCGAAGATGGACACGTGAACTCATCAAACTCAGGCATAGGGGTGCAAATTGGGGAACCTGAGCGGCGGCATCTCCAACCATCTCTAATTCAAATCTTAAAAACTAATAAAAAAATTTACACTCAGTTTAGTTTAATTTCGCTTTGATTTACCTTTGTTTCCCTTTTTTCGCTTCCTGTAATTCTCCTGTCATGACTTCTTAATATATTTCTTCTAGTAGGGGCTTGCCCCTGCTGTTCCCATCGAAACAATAATAATTTGCACCCTTACTCAGGCAATTTTTGGTTCGAGGGATTCCATCTCATAGCAAACTGTTCTATGGAAGCAATGACTTATGTCCAGTGCTCTTAGACTGCATTGGCAAAGGAGTAGAAATCTTTATATAAAGAATTAGGGCTTGTATATCCTAAAAGGGGAGGGATATATTAGATAATGTTAAATCATGAGCCTTCAACCTCCACTATTTGCATGAATATGAGCAAGGTCATAGTATCAAAATGTGCGCCTAAACTTGATATAGCGTGAAACCTCTCATCCACAAGAGTTTTGCAATCTAGTGCTATTCCTACCGAAAGATAGTCTACAAAAGTTAAGCACTCAAGTTGCATGTTAGCAATAGTGAAACTTAAAGAAATGTGTAAGAGATACCACAAATTTGACACAACAACATATCCTGTGGTATTGGTAGACAAATGTTACCCCTAGTTTATGTTAGAACTCCACCAAAGGAACTTCACAGGGATTTGGTTATAAAGGGAGCTTACGATTCCGCATATTCTATCCATCCTAGGAGTACTAAGATGTATGACCATTCGAAGAAAATGTCTAGGTGGTATGGTATCAAGATGTGGTTAAGCATGTGGTTATATATGTGTGATATACGTCACAAAGTTAAAGCTCAACATCAAAGCCTAGCTAGGTTCCTTCTGGCATTGAAGATATCAAAACGGAAGGGGAAAGATAAAAGACAAGTGCGGATTAACAGATAGAATTTAGGAACACAATCTAGACAAAAAGAGCCATGCAAACAGAGGGAATTGACCTTTAAATTTGATGATTATGAATGTGTGATCAAAAATAGTCTTACACAGATACAAGGTCAAGGGAAAATTAGCATCTTGCTATGTTGAACCATTTGAAAATTTAAATAGGAAGAAGAACCAGCATATCAGTTACAAATGCTAGCTCGATTATTAGGCCTGCATGATACGTTCCATATCTCTATATATCTTAGTTAAGAAAACGCTTAAGGATACCAAGGAGGAATTGTAATATTAGAACTTTTTTAAAAAAAATTCTAGAATTTACTTAGATTTGTCTTACTTAAACAAGCTGGCTCGGCTCGCCTCCTTAAGGTAACGAGCAGAAATGGCGGCTCGGCTCGGTCTAGCTCGCGCAGCTCGCAAACTTGCTCGAGCACCTCGCAAGCAAAGTAAGTAAACGCCGATACAAATCAAAAGACAACGAGATGGATCAAGAAGCAAAAAAGGTTAACACAAAGAAGGAAGTGGATTCGAATACGATTGCTGCAAATCAAGGAAAAATATGTTGGATAATTACTTGTTATAGGCCATATTTTAATTCCAAAGATCATAATAAAATTCACAAATATTTGCATGACTATGGTGAGTGAAACAATCCATGTGCAAGTGTTCAGATTTAACACTGATTTAAATAAGAACAAATAAAATGAAGGATAGGAGTTCGGACATCGAAATGTACCCCGAGGCGGGACCTTTGCCGGAGGCATCGACTGCGCCAATACCAGCTGGAGGAATATCAGTCATGATATCTCTCGACTGGCCTTGCTCGAAGGAGTCGTACAAATTCGATGCAGGGAGATCCGTTGATGCAGTGCATTCCGTGCATCGGAGTCGTACAGGAAGGAGACGCGGCGTGGTGTAGTCGTTCGATGGTGGCGGAGTGTCTAGGACGGTGAACCGTACGCGGTGAAGACGCAGCGGTTCTGGGCGAGTAGTCGCGTGAAGACGCTCCCCAGAAACCTGATTGCTCTGGTATCCCGAGCAGGATCTCGAAGAGGCAACGGTGTCGGAGGTACCTGCTCTTGCCGGAGATGTGCGTGCAGCACCGGCGATGGAGATGCGGAGTAGCAGAGGAGGAGGAGGAGGAGGAGGAGTGTCTCAGATCTGAATCTCGAAGGAGAGGGAGGGTCTGTTTATATAGCCCAACGGAGGGAGACGGGAGGATGAACCTGGACGGAAGAGAATCAGTAAGGCTCAATTATGATATCCTTGATTGCCACAATCAGCCCCAATTACCGCGTCTTCAATTGCCATAACCAGCAAAAGAGAGACCCCTCCCGCACGCAAGTTAGGCTCAGGCTTAGGCTCGGGCTAGGCACGCCACGCCACGTCTCTCCACGGCCATGGCCGCGCCATGCCACGGCCACCTCTGTCAGAGCAGCAGTGGCGGTCAGAGCAGCAGTGGTGATCGACCGGGCAAGGCGGGCTCGCCGGTGGGAAAGAAGGGGCGGCGGCACAGGTGGGAGAGAGAGGGGGCAGCGGCGCATGTGGGAGAGAAGGGGCGGTGGCGTAGGTGTGAGAGATAGGAGGCGGCGGTGTAGTCAGTGGGAGAGAGCGGGTGGTGGCGCAGTGGGTGGGAGAGAGGGGGTGGTGGCGTCAGGGCGAGAGAGAGAGGGTTGAGAGAAGGAGTGGGAGAGACCAAACCCTAAGAGGTCAATATATATGCGGAATCTGGTAACAGGCCATATGGGCCTGATTGGGCCCATCAATTTCGGAGGCGGGCCATTTAAGTTGTCCGCTTCTGGAAATCGTTTTATGGAGGTGGACGTTTTAAAACGTGCGCCTCCGAAAATAGACGATTTTCTGAGGTGGTTGCCATAAAATGACCGGCTCCGAAAATATATTTTCCGAGGCGGTCAGATATAAACGTCTGCTAAAATAAAAAGTGTCCACCTCTGTTAATGGCTATGATTAATGGAAGCGCACATCTTTTGTGTCCGCCTCTAAAAATAAAAATACAGTATCTCCTAAAATCCTATTTTTAGTAGTGAAACGATGATTGGAGGAAAGAAATCATTGAATATCTGAAAGATCCATCAAAGAAGGTTGGAAGACGGATAAGATTCCAATCAACCAAGTAGTGTTGCTAGAGGATGATTTGTATTATCGGACGATTGATGGAGTTCTGCTTGGCTTGAGCATATAATCAAGGAACTATGTTCACTTTAGGGGAATTTGAAGAGTTCGTTATTGGAATGGGAATTAAATTGTTATATTCTTCACCTTATTATGCTTAGCCAATGTTTAGGAAAAAGCCTCTAACAAGGGAGTGACTAAGTTGATTAAAAGGAAGATTGAGGAATGCTCAATGCATTGGCATATTGTGCTTAATGAGGCACTATGAGCGTATCAGATGGCATGTCATAGTGCTACGAAAGTTTCTCCTAACCAATTGGTTTATGGGCATGAAGCAGTGTTGCCATGGGAGTTGGGATCCAAGTCAAGATGGGGGGTAATGTTGCAGGATGAATTAACGGCCGAAGACTATTGTACCTTGATGAAGGATGGGTTGGAAGACATGGCAGATCATTGTAGTTACAGGGTATAAATATGAGCCTCGATGCATTTTAAAATTTTAGTACACACTCAATACCGCAAATATGTTACTCAAACTCCTTTTATTTTTTGGCAACTTTACCTTTTCTTTTTCTTTTTAATGACTTCTTTTGAGTTGAATCAAGGGCGTCTCACATTTGAGCGACTTGGTTTTACTAGTGAGCTTTCGTTTACCAAGTAATTTAGGCTTTATCTACTAGGCACAACGTTGTGGCTTTGTCTATCTTATTCAATTGCTATTGAATAGTATCTAGGCTTTGGTTTCCGGACGTATCGCTATTGTCTCCTCTAGATTGTTTACAATTTATCAATATTTGCTAGATCTATAGGTTTATCCTATTTTTTAAGCTTATATCACGGTTATCCTGTTTGAGACATGTCTGATCGGTTGTTAACGTCTTTATTCTGTTAATATCATCAGGTTGCCTGATGATTCACCAAGACCAATCCTGCTAAACATTAGGTCAGGCAGATGTATGTTGCAGGCGAGGTGCAACACAATTGTTCTAACATCGATGATGGCGCACGGAGGACACCGCTCGGTTCCTGGACTCCCATCGCTCTTGAGGGTTCCTCATCTCTCCTCCTCCCACCATGGATCCGTCCGACCTAGACTACTCACATGTCCAACACTTGGAATCTCAGGTATGATCCCTCTTCGGATCCTCGGTTGCTTCTCCTTCGCCTGCATCAAGTTTTTGGCTAGTTGCGGCTTTTAGTCGATCATGTCTAAAATTGCATGCCCGGTCAGTGGGTTCCATCCTCCAATCGTGTTTGGGAGGGACTGCAATTTCTTTCATAGTGGTTGAGATTAAAGAAGGAATTTTCAAATTCTCAGTGATCTCAAAGTCAGTTGGTCTGTTTGTGTACAAGTTTCATTTCTTTGAATGCAAGGCCTTCAAGGTTTTCTTTCATCTTTAGAATGAAAAGGGTTTACCCTTTGCTAGGCAATCCAGACTTTTGGATCAGGATCAACCTATGAGTGGGCTGCAGTAAAGAATAAAAATTAAGTCAGAAATCATCCCCTGTTCCTGTTCGCAAAGTTTTCCAGCGTATTTTCACTGATCTTCAATAGCCTAAGATTGTCCAAAAATCTTTGGTTTTCTCTCGTTTGGATTTGAGTCAAGTGCCTGATCTCAATTTGACTCGGCCCAAGCCCGCTTTTAATCATTTGGTTGCCAAGCCTGCGGCAAGATGGATTCCTCATGCACATGGATGTTCATCAGTTTCAGATCGTAGCGATGAACACGACCTAGATTTGAATTTCAAACTTAATTCTGGCAATCAGCATAATCAATGGTCCTTCAAGGAGGCAGTAACATCGGGTGGCATGAATGTGCTCACTGGTGCAAATCAAGTCACTGTTGGGCCTCGAACTTTTTGGCTTTCCCGTCCCCCTCCTTTTGCCTCCAGCCCATGCACAAGGTGCCTTTCCTATAGGCACACTATGGAGGCTTGCAAAAACCGGATTAGATGCACGACCTGTTTTCCGCTGGGACATTCTGCTAGCTACTGCCACTTCCCGCCTCGTTTCCCGAGACTGTCCAAGACTCACACCTTCTCCAATCAAATCAACCATAATTTGTGGGATAAATTGGTAGTGGCACAATGGTTTGGTCATTTTCGACCTATGACTGTGGGCCTCAGCTTTAGTCTGCTCGCTCTGCTCCTGCTGGCCCTTCTTCTTCCGTTGAATGGAAACATTGGCCTCTCCAAGGAAACCCTGCTTCCACCTCCTTCCCGGTGGTGCGCCCGCCGCTATCCGCCGCAACAGTCGATTCATAGTGATACTTTCCTTGCTCTTGGTGTCCATCATCCGGCACCCTCTACTGTCGCTGGCAACCCACTTCAATCTTTCCATCTCTTCCCTAAAAAACCCCAACCCCAGCTATAGTAACTCCTCGCTGGAGTCGACAATGCCACTTCGCTTCGTCGACCCTGCGCCATTCATGCCCCGTGGCTTCTAGAGAGTGATGGTGGAGGGTCGCCGTTCTATCTCGAGGGCGATTATGGGCCGCTAGGCAAGGTTGAACAGTGACCTTGCAATCGTCACAATAGACCCTGTTCCGAACCATCAGGTATCCTTCAATAGCATAAGGAATGTTCTTGATGACTTCTTGTGCAACCATATGCGAGTTGGCTTCAGACTCGTTCAGCCATGCCTCTTTGGCCAGGTGTATGTGCGGTTTTCGTTCTATCATGATAGAGATCGCCTGATACATGATAGTCCACATATCTTTGGGGATGTTCGTACCTCTTTTGTTGAACATGATAAAGGATGGAACCATAAGAGAGTAACTATGAATCATGAGGTCTGGCTAATGCTCCTAGGCTACAATGTTGATCACTGGACAATCGTATGGTACATAAAGCTCTATCTGACTGGGGTAGCTTAATTACCTGGGAGGAAGATCCAAGTTGTTTAGCAAGGATTCTGGTAAAGGGAAGAGTAGTTGCCTTAGAAAAAAATCCATCATTTATCTTCTGCTCAAAGAATGATGACTTTGAGAGTGACACCTGGGTCACACAATGTGAAATCCTCCAAACTACAATGCTTGGAGCTCAACAAGAGGATGAGGATGATCCACCTCATGACCTAGATGATATTAATCCCAACTTATTTTATTTCTTCGGTTATGGCCAACCAGGACAGGGTCCTCAATTTGGCCCTCAACCCAACCCGTATGCTGGACCAAATGTTGATGGATGGGGCTTTTGGCCAGAGGAGAATAACAATCAGCCCAAATAGAATCTTGATGTGGCAATAGGCATTCAACAACATCATCAACCCGGTGAAGCTTTTTTAGAATTGAATGATTTGCTGCAACAAGGCATGGTTGGATTTGATCTTAATGAGCCTTTCCATGTGGATGATTTGGGTGACATAGATGAAAATCCGGATTTGGTCATGCCTCTCAACCTAGAGCTCCAGAATGTGAATGGGATTGTTGTGCCTGAGGACATCATTGATGCAAGCTCTGATTCTTCAAATGGGGACATGCCAATTCTAGTAGTGTCTGACCTGAATGAGGAATTTCATATTGATGTCTTCATTCCCATGGATGAGGAAGGCCCTCTGCAGATAAATCTCGATGAATTCCCAGTAGGTCAGCTTATGGGAGAAGAGGAATTGCCCCAGTATGTGCAGAATGGAGAGCAAGACCCTATGCAGGCAGATCAGGTTATGCAGATAGGTTTTGTTGAGATACAGAATGCTCCCTTTGATCCCCGTTTTAACTCAACTGCTTAATTCAGCTTCATCCAAGCCATCACTCTTACTTGCAGATTTCTTCAGAATGTGGGCTAAGCACTTTTCAGCCCCGGCTGATACCTCAGTCTCAATACCACCTAGTAGGCTGCATTATTTACTGTTGTCATGCTGAACCCAGGATCCTTTGAGTGGGCCAAGTAGTTTCTCACCTCACCAGTTTGGGCTCTTTTCAAGCCCACTACACCACAAGCCCTTACCTTCAGTTTACCAAAGTCCTGTCCAGTGACCTCGTTTTCCACCTACCTAACATGACATCAAGGTAATACAATTTCAGTGGCAGATAATATCATTTTTGCTGAATTCCAAAATGATACCTCGCCACAAACTGACAAGGATGAGGAAATACCTGAAATGGACATGCTGCCTCCTTCTCTAGTGACTCCAGATGTTAACTTGGATGAAGTCTCACCCTCCACTGGGCCTTGGGCTGCTGCTCTATTGGCCAAAGCTGGAAAGCTCAAACTGGTACATGAAGATCCATCTGTGAGAAGAAGTATCAGGCAAAAAGGCCACAAAAGTGGATTTAGGCACAAATCATGCCTCAATAGGCATTGCACAGCTTGTGAATCTGCCCCACCTATCATCTCTCCATCGGTGATAAAAAATTTGGGCTTAGCTTTTTGAGATGTGGATCTAGTCCTTTTGACTAATGTGGCCCTGACCAAGAAAAAGAAGGCCATGGCTCCTGTGGGGAAAATGAAGGCCCCCCAAAAAGAACACTAAGGACACTAATGATAATGCCAAGGACAAAGATGCAGCAGCTAAGAAGAAGCCAAGAAAGTGAGGAGGGTG
Source organism: Digitaria exilis (assembly GCA_015342445.1). NCBI lineage: Eukaryota > Viridiplantae > Streptophyta > Magnoliopsida > Poales > Poaceae > Digitaria > Digitaria exilis. The sequence continues at coordinate 27,286 of JACEFO010001020.1, forward strand.
TTGCCATCCTGGCATGTCTTTTGCATAGTCTCTCAGTTATTCTGGTTGTTTTCTCAGGATGTTTCCCTTTCCTGCAATCAAACTGTAATTTAAGTGGTCTGAATTTATTTACATGTCTTGATATGCATGCTAGTCATGACATAGAATCCTCAAACTTCAAACATGTTATTCATGAATAGTTCATCTATTTCTGCTCACCAATGCAAAGTCCTTTGCTAGAATGTCCGGGGGATTAATTCTGACAAAAAGTGGGATGCTGTTAGGGACAAGATAGTTGAAAGCCAATGTGATATTGTATGTCTTCAGGAAACCAAATGTGACATCTTCAAAAAATTTTGTCCTGCCCCCTTCGATGCTTTTGAGTTCTTACCATCAATTGGTCAGACAGGGAGGATTCTTACAGTGTGGAAGTCTTCCCTTTTCGAGGGTCATTTGGCCTATTAGAATAACTTTGCCCTATCTGTGGAATTCAAATCAAGGCACAATAATGTTGAATGGATTCTCACCAATGTATATGGGCCTTGCACTCATGAAGGCAAATTGGATTTCACTAATTGGCTTAAAAATATTCAGATGCCTGATGATGTGGATTGGTTGATTCTAGGGGATTTCAACTTGATGCGTAGTCTTGAAAACCGCAATAAACCTGATGGTGACGTGAATGAAATGTTCCTTTTCAATGAAGCGATCAATGCACTCCATTTAGTTGAGTTACCTTGACATGGTAGGAAGTACACATGGACAAATAAATAGCCTCAACCGCTGCTAGACAAGCTAGATTGGTTTTTCACTTCTTAACTCGTGGACTTTGTCATATCCAAATACCATGGTTAGAACTTTGAATATGGAGACTTCGGATCATGTTCCATGTATTGTTGCTATTAACACTGATGTCCCTAAGGGCCAAATTTTCAGATTTGAGAATTACTGGATGGAGCACCCAAATTTTTTCAGTATTGTCCAACATGGTTGGAGCCTCCCAATCCTAGACTTGGATAAAGCTAAGGCAATATTTGCAAAATTTAAAAAATCATCGCAGGGTGCTTAAGGTTTGGCACTCCACTTTGTCAAATTTAAAGTGACTATTGGTAATGTTAAAATAGTCTTGTCTCTCTTAGATCTTCTTGAAGAATGCCGTGATTTATCTCTACCTGAATGTAATTTCCAAAATATATTGATGTCCAAGCTGCTCTCCTTACTTAAACAACAAAGAATATATTGGAAGCAAAGGGGAACAATCAAATGAGTAAAGTTTGGGGATGAAGGCACCAAGTTCAAGTTCTTTCATCCTAATGCCACAATTAAATTTTGAAAGAATTTGATTGCCAGTTTAGTAGATAATAATGGGATTCCCAATACTACACATGCTGAAAAAGTAGAAATCCTATGGGTAGCTTACAAACAAAGGTTAGGCTTAACTGAATTTCAGAGAATGGTTTCGGACTTATCTCAATGGTTTATAGATAACCCAGATCTTACGTCTTTGGAAGATCCTTTCACTCATGAAGAGATTGATTCAGTTGTTGCCAGCTTGCCATCAGATAAATCGCTAGGACCTGATGGATTCAACACTAACTTCATAAAACGTCATTGGCCAATTATTAAGGCAAGACTTCTATGATCTTTGTCAGTGCTTTTATTCTGGACAATTGTGCTGGCAAAGCATAAATGACTCCTATATCACCTTGAATCTGAAAGTGGATGCACCCTTGAGAGCTTCAGATTTCAGGCCTATTTCCTTGCTCTATATCTCTATGAAAATCATCACCAAACTGTTGGCGAACAGGCTGCAAGTAGTAATTCAGAGCCTTGTGCATAGAACCAATATGGGTTTATAAAGTAGAACTATTCAAGATTGCCTAGCATGGGCTTTTGAATACCTACACTTGTGTCATCATTCAAAGAAGGAGATTATCATCCTAAAGTTGGATTTTGAAAAAGCATTTGACAAAATTGAGCTTCAAACCATCATCGATATTATGAGGCACAAAGGTTTTGGAGATCTCTGGCTCCACTGGATGGCTATGATTTTTAATTCTGGAACATCATCAGTCTTACTTAATGGAGTCCCTGGTAAGACATTCTATTGTAGAAGAGGTGTCTGGCAGAGTGATCCATTATCCCCTCTCCTCTTTGTACTTGCAGCTGAACTCTTTCAAACAATAATAAATGATGCCACAAGGCAGAATCTTCCCAAGTTGCCCATTCCCTTGGAATATACTCAGGATTTTCCAGTGCTATATGCTGATGATACACCGCTCATAATAGAAGGTTGTTCTAATCAGTTGATGCATCTAAAGGGTATATTGCAGGATTATGCAACATCCACTGGATTACAAGTTAATTACTCAAAGTCTTTGTTGGTACCCATCAATTTATTGGAGGACAGAACAATTTCCTTGGCACAAAGTTTTGGTTGCGCTATTGGATCACTGCCATTCACATATGTTGGCTTGCCACTCGGCTTAACTAAGCCTAAGGTTAAGGTGGAAGACTTCTTCCCATTGGGTACTAGATGTGAGAGGCGTCTTCTAAGTACATCAACCTTTCTCACCCAGGCAGGGAAGTTGAAAATGACTAATGCGGTTTTCAGGTCCTTGCCCCATGTTCTTTCTATGGAGAGGTGGTGATGTGAATGCTAGAAATCCACCTAAAGATGCATGGGAAATGGTTTGTTTGCCCAAATCAGAGGGGAGTTTAGGTGTCTTGAATCTTCAGACTCAGAATATAGCCTTACTCCTGAAGTATCTTGATAAATTCTTCAACAAGGCAGACATACCATGGGTTCATCTCATCTGGGAGAAGTATTATAAGAATTGTAAGCTTCCGAATCATACACCGAAGGGATGATTTTGGCGGCGAAATATTCTAAAACTTCTGGATATGTATAAAGGGCTAGCTATTGCCATAGTGGGTGATGGTTCTACTTGCAATCCTTTGGCATGATTTTTGGGGAGGCATGGTCCCCAAGCATGAATTTACTGAGTTATATTCTTTCGCAAAAAAGGAGAATATCAGTATTCATGCCTCTAAGACTGTATCTGACGTGGATCAGCTCTTTCATTTGCCATTGTCCACCACAGCTTTTGCGCAATTATAGATACTCTTAGATGCCCTGGAAAATGAAGGTAATCTGCATGAAACTAATATATGGTCATATATGGGGAACCCATCTCTTTTCCTCATCTAAACCATACCGACATCTCACTGGTACAGCTTTAGTCCACCCTGGATTTACTTGGATTTAGGAGGCATCGGTGCAACATAAACAGAAAACTTTCTTTGGTTACTTCTTAAAGACAGGCCCAGTACGAGGGGACTCTTGAGACGCAAAAACATGAAATTACCTAGATATAATTTTGCACTACTGATGTTGAGGAAACTGTGGAACATTTCTTCATTCAATGCCCATTTGCTCAACAGTGCTGGGGGTTTTTACATTTACATATCTTAAATCCAGGGGATATATTGGCATCATTAGAAGCTTTGAAGGATCAACTCCGTATTCCTTTCTTTATGGATATGGTGATTTTACTCAGCTGGAGCATTTGGATGGCCCGAAATGATTGGATTTTCTGAGGGATCGAACCGTCAATTTTAAACAATAAGGAGATCTTTCGCAAGGATTTTGCTCTAGTTGTCCTACGAGCAAAAAAGAATTTGCCCACAGAAATGACCACATGGATAAACACAATGCTGTAATTTTCATGAATTTCTTTGTATCTTTCTTTGTCTCTTGAGGATACTATGTAAGCTACGTTACGTTACACTATAAATTAATATAAATATACTCAGTAGGGGGAAACCCCTCCTGTTCTCTCAAAAAATATCATCAGGTAGCCAATTAGATCTGTTTCATGCTTTAAGTGTTGCACGTGTAGATATGTGTAGATGTACATTCGTAGCCTCAGCATCAATCTATAGCTTCACATAGATGTTCAATCAGATATCTATCTTGCTGCTATTGCTAAAATAAACATAAAACTGATAAGTTCCATCTTGATTTGTAAACATAATGTTCACATTACGCATTCGTAGTTGCTCATTTTATCACGTACACGGCAATCGCCCTAGCCGAACGAAGAATTGGCCACATCGGTGGATTCTTTATCTTTTTTGCATTGGCTGAGAAAGCCGATACGGCCTGTGGGAGACTTTCAGAATACCTGCATATTAGCTCTCAAATTTAATGTTTAACTTTTTTTTATCAATTGATATGTCAAATTGAATGGTACGCTTTGGTCATCGAAGGTAAATAGTTCGGGCTTGGTTAACGATATTCTCATGCTCAAGCATCGATTTTTACATCAACAAATATGCAAGTAAAACAACTTCTAAGACGGTGTGTTATTGTTCTAGATTTTGACTTTTAAATTTATGTACAAATCCAACAAGTTTCATCATATATTTCCTATACCATTAAAAGTGACTTTAAGTCTGTTTTCCAAAGCAACCGACGGATCTCATTTAGAGTTTTGTAGCAAGCGCTACGGATGATTGAGTAAAGACTGTTTTAGACGTTTAGAGTTTGGCCTAGTACGAACTGATCAAGTCATATTTTGTTTCAGACATTAGCACAACTAGGAAAGATGTTGCTTGTATAAATGTCCCTTGTGGTTCTGATGGAATCACTAACCAAAAATTAAACTCAGAAAAATAGAGAAGCCAAGTGATCCTTAGGGCAAGTACAACTGTGTAGACGACAACTATCTTTTTAGCACAAATAGACAGTTTAAACAGACAACTTGTACAATGTGTTGTCTCTTTGGTTGTCTATAGGATGTTTAATTTATGCTTTGACACACAAATCATGGTGATCTAGTGCATACTTAATCTTTGTAGCCATTTTATTGCATACACGTGTTATCTTTCTTTTTTTCCCATCTCTTATTGTTTATATTTTTCCACTTCTTTTTTTCCCTTTTTTTCTCTATACTAGCAAACATGCCCGTGCGTTGCTACAGGTATAGACTAAATAACTTCTAAATTTTATTTTGATTAAAGCTCGCCAATGATTAATGATATTTAGATCATTATTACGTGATAACATGTTTATGAGTCTTCTATTTATAGTCTAGTAGGAAAAATAAAATCAAAACATGTGTTAAATATTAGCATGCGTATGAGTTTTTTATTTATAGTGGATGGGGTGGCCGCATGCACAATCAAGCCCAGTAGTGGGTGGCCGCATGCACCATCAACCATCTTGGAGCACGAGCTCCACTCTTAGACGAGTGAGACGATGACCAGGCCTCCGCGACGAGCATGCCGGCGGGGGTTGGGGGGGGGGCTTCTGCAAAATATCTTTGCATGGCGACTGCAATCAATGGGGCGTTGTACGTGCTCTTCGGATTGTGTCATAGCTGCTCCCTTGAGGATTCAAGGATTTCTCTAGCATTTATTCTTGTATTTTCTTATGATTTTAAAGAGCATGTCTCTGTTGACGCCTTTTTGGGCAACACATGAATGCACTAGATCGTGTGGCGTGCAAAGGAGCTCGCTGCAGCACCTCTGCGACGGGCGGCCAGACCCCCTGTTACGGGCAGTCGGACTCCCTGTGACAGGCAGTTAGACCCCTGTACAGGCGGTCAGACTCCCTGTGACAGCCCGGTGAAGAAACCAACGAACGCCTACTTGGGAGGGACCCCGTCAGGGTAGTTGCACGTAGGGTTGCCCTAAGCTCGGCAGGCCAGCTAGGATGCCTCCTCATGCCATGGAGACAAGAGAAGAACAACACATGAGGTTGGAAAAGTAGGGCAAAGCGATAAAAGGTAAAACGATAAAAGATAGATTTGTTTGTGATTCGAGTGGATACCCTCAATCGGCCGTGGCCCTTTATATTTATAGGTGGGGAGGTCTTGCCCCGTAAGTAATTAAGAGATCCTAAAGAAATCCCGTCAAAATACAACTCTAACTCGGCTTGCCCAGGCACAGCCGGTCTAACCTCCTGTATAGGCGGTCTAACCGCCTACCGTAGGATGCAGAACTTCCCAAGGTCATAACTCTCTCGTCCGAACTCCAAATCGGACGTTCTATATATGGATTTTGATCTACTCGACGAGTGGAATCCATTGGTGAAGTCCAATTTGCAATTTAAGGATTTTATACAGCCGGTCATGACCGGTTGTGACAGGCGGTCAGACCGCCTGTCGCAGGGCTGCCAATTTTGGTCGTCAACAGTCTCTATCTTTGTGTTGTTGGTGCCATCTGTTTGTCAGGTTGCACGGGATGTTTTTTCCCACGATTCTACATGAGAAGATCAGGCAAGCTCCCTTATCATCATAGATAGAGAGTGACCATATATATTCTAAGATTAGTTAACAAATATTAACATCACATACCTAAAAATGTTCATCCAATCAATGTCCTAAAAATGTTCATACAATCAATGTCCAAACTTTCGTTAGTAGTGGTAGTATTTTTTAGCAGAGAGAGATAGAGATCGACTTGTACGGCCCGCACCCTTAATCCCCTGGTCACCCTCACAGCCTCACTCTGCAATGTCCTAGTCATGAAGTACCCAAGCTCAATGGCTTAGTGGCTCAAAGCTCACAGATCTATACACCAGTGGGAACTGGGAAGTAGCCTTGAAGCTTGAACATGGAGCCGCAGATTGAGCACAGCCATCTCCCCATCCGTGGCCTCAACCTCCATGTAGCACAAACCGGCAAAGGTTCCTCCTGCTCGCCAGCGAGCTCAAGATTTCTGTTTCCCCCCAGACACTGCGCTCAAGATTGAAGCAAGGCGACCGCTTTAATTACTGTCATTTTTGTTGCAGGGGAGCTTGGGACGGTGGTTTTCCTGCACGGCTTCCCGGAGATATGGTACTCGTGGCGCCACCAGATGCTGGCCGTGGCCGCCGCAGGGTACCGTGCCGTCGCGCTGGACTGGCGCGGCTACGGGCTCTCGGACCAGCCATCGGAGCCGGAGTCGGCGTCGTACGACGACCTGGTGGAGGATCTCCTCGCCATCCTTGATGCCCTCTCCATTCCCAAGGTAGCAAACTAGCAGTTACGTTTATTGGAATTACTGTTGGATGATTGGGGAAATTGTTCTTGGTAGTTATGTCCAGTCCAGTGAGGCGGATTTTCTACAACAAGTAAATATAACACCACACTAAATCCTCCTAGTTCAGGGCATGATGGGTAGAACCATGGGAAAACTTTCTGACAGGGCTAGGCTTTCTTAAGTATTAAGAATTGATTTATCTCATGCCTTAGATGTTTTTTAAGGATAATTGAAACTAAGTCGAAGAAAGTTCAGTCAAACTTTATCGCAAACTCTGCAATTTTATACAAATCTTGTTCTAAATAAGGTGGAAAGTTGAGCACCCAATTTGAATCCGGCCTGGGAATTGTTAGACCACCCTTCTTGGCAATAAGGCAATTGGTGTTCAAAGCTTTGCTTGTTTTGGTAAGCTGACATGTCTTTGCTATGTCATTAGTTCAGTTGCATCAGTCTGTCATTCTGGTGTTAGATATGTTGGCACCAGCAGGAATCAAACTTGTGCTCCTGGTCAATGCTGATCACTACAACGCCTATATACATCATAAATAAATTAAATATATATTAGTATTATTTTCTCGTTCTAACCAAAGCGAATATAAGCATTATCAGCTACTGCTTCCTTGAGAACTAGTTTTGTGCTTCCAGTTTGCGTCATAAGAAAGCTTATCTTGTGACAGGCTTTCCTTGTAGCGAAGGATTTTGGAGCCAGGCCAGCCTATTATTTTGCTCTTTGTTACCCTAGCCGCACATGTGGTGTTATGTGTTGGGGATCCCCTTCCTCCATGGTGGGTCATCCTTCAGCACCTTGCCAGAAGGCTTCTACATTTTGCGCTGGCGGGTAATTCTCTGATCTGAAAATTATGTATAAAACCCATGGCTAAACTGAGCAGAAAGAATGGAATAATTTGATGAGGCAAGTTTATATTTGTAGGAACCAGGAAGAGCAGAGGCTGACTTTGGCCGCTATGATGTCAAGAGAGTTGTGCGGACTATCTACATTCTCTTCTCTAGGAGTGAGATCCCAATAGCAAAAGAAGATCAAGAGATTCTGGACCTTGCAGACTTGTCAACGCCTCTTCCAGAGTGGTTCAGTGAAGATGATCTCTCTGTGTATGCTTCACTCTATGAGAAATCTGGTTTCAGATATCCATTGGAGATGCCATATAGGTAACTATAGCAACTTGATAACCAATAATATTGGTTCCTTGATTTTTGACTGAATCTAGCTGTATGCTTCAAATGATAGGTCTCTCCATAAAACGAAGGCAATTGAAGATCCAAAGTTCCAAGTCCCAGTCTTTGTTGTCATGGGGGAGAAAGATTATGTCTTCAAATTCCCTGGGATCGAGTCTGTTTTGAAAGATGGTATTATGAAGAAATTCGCCCCCGACCTGAAGGTCACATACATCCCTGAAGGAAGCCATTTCATTCAGGAGCAGTTCCCGGACAAAGTGAACAATCTCTTGATTAGCTTCTTGAAGGACCACCCTGCGACCAAATAAATGTTCTACAGTCCATGTTCAATGCCATAAGAAGTAATGCAACGTGCAAAAATGCAATATGAATTATTATCAGTGGCAGAACATTTATGATGACTGATAGCTCTCAGTACGCTTAACTCAGCTGTATGTAGTTTCCATACTCTGCCAGGAATAATAGGCACAACATTTGTCCATTAAGAATGGTATCTTTGTAAGTTTTGATTCTTCTGAAGCAAGCTGCTGTGACAGCTGGGTGCAGCCACATGCTCGCAGGGTTGTTGAGTAAAGGGCAACTCAGCAGTAAGCACGGGCAGTGGGCACTGCATGGTGTCCCAGGGTTGGAGGTTCGCTTGAACAAAACGCTGCCCCCCAGTCTCCAGTATCTCTCCAATTTATCTTTAAGAAATTCCAACAGATGTAGATGAAATGTTTTGGTCCACTTTTTTCTACTCCTTTGGAGTATGGCCATAATGATCACTGATCAGCTTCAGATATTTGGAATGACCGATATTTTTCTGCCCAGCTACAGTTTGCTTTAGCCATCTGAAACTTCAGATTGCACTTCTCATTTTTGCTACTGCTGATGTCAGCATTCAGCTTGAAAAGCAATTTACTTTAGAGACATTTGTTCTGGATTTCTAAGTCTATAATTCCTAGACCTCCTTGTTCTTTAGGTCTTCACATGATGCTCCACTTTGTTAATCGGTATTTTTTGTTTGTGACCATCTCCTTGACAAAAAAATCTTGACCGGAAATAGTCTTGTCTCTTAAGGACTTCTTTTGGTATCTCGAAGAAAGAAAGCATATACATAAAGAGATTACTTAGAACCGAGTTAATAAGATTAAGTCTACCTCCATAAGAGAGCATTTTGCTTTTCCATGTACTCATTTTCCTTTCAAATTTCTCTTCTATTTCGTTCCAATCCTTATTTCGGATACGTGTGTGATGCATTGGCATACCTAGGTAGCGAAAAGGGGCATCACTGACATGACATCCAAAAATGTTCATGTATTCCTACTGAGCCTCCATTGCTTCTCCGTAACAGAATAGTTCCCTTTTATGGAAATTTATTTTGAGGCTAAAATTTGCTCGAAAGCAGATAGCACGAGTTTCATATTCACAGCCTTATCAAAATTATGATACAAAAAATTATTGTATCATCTGCGTATTGTAAGATGGATATACCATCATCAGTTAGGTGTGGGATCAAACCTAAAATTTGCACATCCCGTTTGGCCCTTGCTATCAAGCTTACCAACATATCAGCAACAAATTGAAGAGCAATTGCGACAGTGGGTCTCCTTGTCTCAAGCTATTTTTTGTTTGAAATTTCTTTCCAATGTTATCATTGACTTCAATTCCTACACTGCCTTTAGAGACAAATGATTCAATCCACTTGCACCATTTATCTGGGAGGCGATAATGTTTGCATTGCTAGTGGCACGTGAGTTTGTTTTTGTAATTGTAATAGTCGAGGGTACCATATTTAGGTAAATTAGATATATGGTAAAAAATTATCTGCATAGCTCTGTAGCGTTGAAGTTAAATTAAGAAAAGACTATGTTGATCACCAAACGTGGGCAGGAGATTTGTTGTACCAAGCCAAATGTCAATTGATATATCACAAAGTTTCTTTGTGTGCGAGAGGAATGTAGGGTGCTTCATTTTGCCACAATTAAACTTATTTATTGCACATGCATGTGCTTGGTCAGTTGGATGTTGCTTCCAGAACATTGTTATCACAAATTTTCTTTGTCTGCGAGATGAATGGAGGGTGCTTCATGTTGCAACGACTAAATAAAAAGGCATATTTATTTGATACATGCATGTGCTGATTCGGTTGGATGTTGCTTCCAGGACATTGTTTTGATATACAAATACTGAAATCATTGTCAATCAAAGAACTTCATATTGGAAAATTTTGGCTCCCCAAAATGATCTGATATTCAGAGGAATAGAACAATCTCTTCAAGGGTGTAAGGATCATTTCAGAAGAGAATTTGCTCTTGCTTCACTTAGAGCAAAATGAAATTACCCGGAACTCAGGTCTATATGGATAGACGCTATGATGTAACTGTTAAGATCTTTTTTGTTTCTTGAACTTTTATGTAAGGATTTAACCTTCATTTTATTTAATATATATAACCAGTTGGGGAAACCCCTTCTGTTCCATAAAAAAAACTGATGATGGAGCAACTTGGTCAAGTACATATTTTCGATAAGAGATGTTTGATTTCCAGCCAAACCTTTTATATGGTAAGTTCTTTGTATAAAGAAAGAAATATAATTTCAATATAATTTGAAATGAAAATGTATGTTCATCAGAACAAAGAGTCTTATTTGATCTTGAGGAACCTAAACACTGAAAAGTTTTGTAATAAGGGGCATAATTTTCGTGCCTCTGTTATGTACGCCTTTCTGAACCATGCATGCTAACATGAGAGATTTTGCAGCTTTCCATGTTAGGCTGCGTTTAGTTTGAAAATTTTTCCCAACATAATTCGTCCAAGTTTTCCCTATTCATCTTATCCCTCCTACTCACAGAACACGATTCCCAGGATTCAGCTGTAGTGTTTTTTTTGTCTACAATATATTTTCAGGAAATCTTCCTCAATCTAAACACACCATTAACCAGAGCCAGAGGTACCACCGCGTTCCATATGACCATATATCAGCCATCAACAGAGTGGTGGGGATTATAACTGTCCATTTCTTCTGTTCCGTGTCTGATGTGAAAAGAAAACGGATCCGTTTCACGCTACAAGGCTGCAACCAGCTGTTCATGTTTGAGCATGAGGGCCACTCATCACTAAACTTATTGCATTGATTAGAAAGAGGCAAGCCACTGTTTTTAATGACTGAAGCTTTCACTCGTCAAGATGCTTTCTCTTTTAAAATAGTAAAGTTTGCAGTCGCCGATGTCCAACTTTGATGCTTCATCATGTAGGTTTTATGTCTATGTATTGACACAAAGTGATCTGAAGTCATTAAAAACTTGGACGCGCTTACTTTGAACTGAAATAACGGAATATACAAGTCTGGAAGGTCAGAAACAAGTGGAGTAACATTCGTCTTCATCAATAGTTATATTCCAAAATTTTGACATGATCCAAAAGGATTATGTTTGGCATAGTCAGCATGATCTGCTCAGATCCTGAGAATAACGTGAGATGGCAATTCTAGAACTAAGTTTCAAGGTAAGACTTTATGTCGAAGCATCCATCAATTAGATGCTCAAAACCATCGTAGGACAAATCATGCCATGGCTCTGTTTTTTGGATAAAGGAACTTTTTTATCTGAAATGAAAACAATTTACATACAGGTGATACAACTCTTTTGTTGAGATCACTCCTGGTGGTTGCATAACCAGCTATATACATCCTACAAAATTTTGGTTGACCAAAAAAACTAATGATTCAGTCTAGAGACTAGAGTACCAGTACCAAAAAACTAATGATCCACGAGGGGTTCCCGGCCTTTTCCCTGGGCCGCAGCCCCCGCGTGGAATTTGACCCTAGGCTTAATTTTCCCGGCATTTGCAAGCCCACGACAAGGGGCATCTCGGCCCGACCCCCTGTATTTTGCCCGGGGCGCCTCCTCCCGACCTCTCGAGTTCGGGTCGCTCTTCCCTGAGCGACACGCGAGGCGGAACGGCATCCGCCCGCCGGCGCCGCTTCCTCGTCCGGACCACTCTGGCGCCGCTTCCTCCTCCGACCTCCACGCCACCCATGCTGGCGCGCCGCTCCCACCTCCGACCTCCGTGCTCTGCAGGTGAGTCCGCCGGGGTTTTTCCTCTTCTCTGACCTCCGTCCTCTGCTAGGGTTTCTTCTCTTTCTCACAATATAGTCTGTAGATCTTGGGGAAGCTGTGGTGAACACGAGTAGTTCTCCTTTGGCCAGCAACCCTCTCCGACGAGGAGCAGAACAAGTAAATCTCCGCCTTCCACTTCATCGGTAAGCTGCCTTCCTTGCGCCATTGCAAGATTTGGATTCGATTGGATGAGCCATGACTACTAGTATTTTGGCTGCTATTTGGATTTATCAGGCATAGATTTTGGAAAATCAAATTACCTGAAACTACTCCTTTCCTTTCCTTTACAATCAGGCCACCCCGGTCTCTCCTCCCTATCGTCTCGGTCGACCCAGAGCTGAAGAGCGAAGACTAAAGAAAGCCCCGTCGGTTCTTCTCCAGCTTCGTCTCCGGTAAGCGCTCGAAACCCCAGCTTTTCATCTATGTTCTTGCACTGGGTTCAGGTTGTGCTGAAGCCATGGCTTGAGCAACCGGGTGTCTTTAGTATCTCTATCTGTGTGCTATTGGGTTGTGTTTCTTACCTCTTTGGATCTATCGGCCATGGCTCAATCGTGCTGTTCTCACCTACCCACCCAAGAGCATTTCTAGGACCCGTGCTTTAAACTTTTAAATAACCTGAGATTCTTACTGATTGTTTAGACTGAAACTTTTAAAACTGGAACCACTAGCTAGGTTTTATTTGATCTGTTGAACTTGGTGGTTTAGCTTGCAGCTATATGTTGTCTCTGCTGCAAGCCATTTATGTGTTTTTGAGGTTATAAACATATGGTGTTAAGGCCTTGATTCACCAAGGGCGTGTTTGGATGACTGGACGTCCTCAGCCTGTATCGCATTCCTCAGCCAGGCTGCTCGTAGCCAGGCTCATTGCATGCAACACCGGCATGATTGGTTGCTTGCATGCACCATCCTGGTTCATCCGAGCCGCTGTTTGTGCCATGTCTTTTCTTATTTCTTGCATCCAGTACTCACGTGTGGGCGCATGCGTTGCATCGGTCGGGACTGGTTCACGGGATATGATCTATTCTTACGTTTCTCGCGGGCCTGGTTCCAGTTGTACGATTGCACGCCGAGAGCCTGGCCCGAGCATGCATGCAAGCATCCAAACTGACGATCGTTGCATCCAACGAGCCTGGATGAGCCCAGATGCGACCATCCAAACACGCCCCAAGGTGCTGATCGAGTGCTCAATGTAGTTGATATGCTTTTGGGTGATGTGTTCCAACGCGTCAATGGATTAATTAATTGTAGAAGATTATTAGTGAGTCTGCGAAACCGCACTGCCCTTGTATCAATGGCATCAAGTGGCTCTCAGTGTGGGCAGTTGGTATAAACTGCAGTTCTTACTAGTGTACAGTTTCCCTTAAAAAAAACTATTGTACAGAGGTTGTACAAAGATAAGCTCCTTGAATGATCTGTGTTTCACTTGAACTTTCTTGTGTTTCACGAGTTGTAGCAATGATACCAACTAGGATGGCAATTTTAGTTTCTTACTTTCATTGATTCGAAGTTGTGCATCATCATGTTTGTAGCCAAAGTCCATGCTTCTAGATGGAGTACGTAGAGGTGCATCTTCAATTACAATTAATCTGTATATTCAGTTTTTTTACTTGCTATGCACCTCCACGCAAACTGAACTTTATATGATATTCTCTGATTTAGTTAAAATTTCCTTTTTAAGGACATAAAACTTTGTCACGTGGATTGTAGAAAAATATGTTTACAGAAAAAAAATGTGAAAGCAATTGCCCTGTGCTTGATCCATATGATAGGCTGCCATCTTTTTTTTCATATCAACATTACATAAGCCCATTATTTACAGAAAAAGAAATGTGAAAGCAATTGCTCTGTGCTTGATCCATTTGAAAAAGATTGGACAGGTATGTTTCCGATGACATCAACTATTGCAGTATAATAACAATGGATACTTCAGTTTCAATATAATATTTGAGATGGCTCTCCCCTCTCTCATATCTTCCTTTTTATTCTCAGAGCCACCACTGATGATGGAGGTGAAGATAAACAGTATAATAACCAATGGATACTTCAGTTTCTGCCACTTCTTGAATTTTTCTGTACTTCGGAATTTACCTTGGCAAATTGCCAATCATGTAGCTTCATGCAGCATCTAACAGTCAGCTATCAGCATGAGCAGTAACAGTCAGCTATCACTCCAGTTGTGATTTAGTGGGGGTTCTTGATGGACTGGGTGATCTGGCACTGTTTTTCATTGCTTTCTCGGGATCTTGAACTTGCATTGCTGCTCTTGCATCATCAGGGTATAAGATATTTGAGCCAGAGTCAAATTTTGTAATGTTTAACTTGATGCACAATACAATCTATGGTGTTAAACTTCCATGTGTTGCTGTTCTGAAACTATGGTGACAATCGATTTCTTGTTTTTCTTATTTTCTATTTTTCTGTTTTTCAAATATTTTTATTGTACACTCGTTCAGGTAGCTGTGTTGCAGCTTCTGCTGCACACCTGCCTGCAATTGCATGTCATTACTGTGGAGTCATGTGTATTTTTGTTAGTAGTTTTTTCAATAAAAAGCACTAGACGTGTTTTTCGGTTAGTACTTTTAAAAAAAAAACAAAAGGAAGCATCACGATCGCCAAACAAGCAATGCTAGTGATGACAGAGCCAAACCCAAACCCACCGCGGTGGCAGAGCTACCCCGTGCACGATCTGCCAAACGACGACGGGAGAGGGGGCACTGCTGCCCCTGCGGGGCAGGGATTCCATCGTCCAGAAAAATCCCCGCGTGGGAATACCTTCCCTGGGAAGGGCTGCCTGTGTAGCCAAGTGGGCCTGGGTTGGTTTGGCAATGGGGGAAGCTTGCACGGGGAAGAAAACCCCGTACGGAGCACGCAAGCAAGGGAAAAGAAGGATGGCGAGAGGAAGGAGGTGGAGCCTCAAAGGCGTTGTTCTCATGAGGAGGCGGAAAGGGCCCCTGACCTATTAGCTCATGGATTCTAGTCCCAGGAAGGAGAGGAAGCACAGGCCACCGCAGACGGGATTCTAGCACCGGGAAGGTGGTGGTTGCCAAACCATCCCTAAGGGCTGGTTTGGCAACGTAGGAACTTTGCCCGGGGAAGAAAATCCCGTACGAGGCAGGCAAGCGACGTATGAGGCAGGCAAGCGAAGGACAGGAGGAAGGAGGCGGAGCCCCAACTTGGTCGCCTCACAAATCACAGCTGAGACAGCGGAGAAGTGTGACCGACCTATGAGGTCATAGATTCTAGCCCCGGGAAACACTCTGTCTAGCCATCGCCGATGGGATTCAAGACTTGGAAGGCTGTGGTTGCCAAACCAGCCCTAAATGTTAGACAGTTGACATGCCTGCTGCGACCAAATTGGGCAAATACGGCTTGTGAAGAGCCCCCAGATTTTAGAAGAGTTACTCTTGGATCCTCTTGGAAGTAAGAATTTGATATGGCTCATAGAAGGGTGATTTTGTTTCCTATAAGTCTACTACGTTCAAAGCAATTATTGGTCACTTCTCCATAGAGAGTACATGTAAGCGGTCAGCCTAGCTATAATCTCTCACAAAACTAAGTACAATTGGCATATAGGTTTTGCTTCAGAGGTTCAAATGCTACAAACGGGAAGGAACGTGATCTATGTTATTAAATTAATTAGGATCTTCTCATGCAAATGTAGTTAAGGTCTCCTTAAATCTTATCTTCTACACGCAGAAAAAAAATTATCAAGCCAATAAGAAGCTACATTGGTATTAGTGGAGCAATTATGAGGATGTATGGAGTGTGATTCTCAACCAAGGGTGTTAGCTCACTGTATTGATGAGGAAGCTACGAACTTCAAGTTTTAGACTAGTTGATAGCTGAAGCCTTCCTTCGTCAAGATGCTTGTCCTTATACATTGGAAAAGTTATGTACTGTGTGCTACCTACTGCTATCTTCGAACAATGGAGACTATCTAACATTAGCATTGAAATTTCAAATTAAAAAAATTCAACTATGAGTATTGAACCAATTAACTTAGAAATAGTTCTGAAACCAATTGAAAGTTACGAACACACGAACACGACACCCCAACACCAAATTGGCTACCAACGCTTGTTGGTAAAAAAAAAAGACAATCATCAATGCATCATCACTCGAATTTTTGCAATGGATGGTCAATGCTGTCCTAGTTTATTTCGTGTTCAGATTATGGATGGAAGCTTCCATTATTCAGATGCTTTCCCAATTCAAAATTAAAGAACCGCCATGTTAATTATGATCTATAATTTCCATGCACATTTCACAAGTTGACTGCGCAATTTCATCAAGTCTTCAATATATAGGAGCCAGCTCGACTAGATAGGAAGGTAGATTATTTTGTTTGTTTGGGTGCTGATGGGTGCATCGTGCATGTGCATCGATCCAATCCAGACACGCCACTTATTAGTTATGACTTTGGAGTTGACCTGATCTTTAGAGATGCGCCAACTTGAAGGCATCGTTATGAGTTGACATGGATGCTTCAATGTTAAACAATATTAGATGCACTGGTTCATGAATAGATTTATGGGTGATTTACTTTCCAAAAAAGGGTTACATATCTCTACATGGAACAATGGTTCAGTTTCAAATTTATGTGCGTCCTATCTTTTTTAATAATATGTATACATATGATTAGTGAAACTACCAAATTAGATATAAATTTCTGATAATAGCTATAATTAGTAAAGGAAAAGAATCACTCGACCAATAAAACAAATCGTTTACATAACATCCAATTTAATAACACATTGCTCTACACTGCAAAAACACCCAAAAATGCAGAAATATAACGCTAAGAGTCACTCGTCAGATGTATTAATAAACTACTTTATTAGGATTCGATTTTACAGATTAATTAAATATTGGTTACTTTGTCGACAACTTTGGAGATTTTTTAAGAAGCTAAGTGTTAATGATGGAATTAAACTATTTTAACTTGTACACCTTGCTGTCCTAATTGCATCACTCAATAGTACAAATACTAAATTGCATTTTACTCTAATGGGGAACGACGTCTAGTTGCATGTTCATCCTTTTTTTTAACAATGGTTGCATATATGATCGATCTCTCTCTCTCTCTCTCAATTGAGTACATGTTACACAAAGATATAATGTGGTGAATATTGCAATCAAACATCATTCCATCTAGCGGCTTGCTGCCTATAAATAGTATCATTTCCCCCCATGTTGTGGGCACCACAAACCAATCAACTTATCAACCTGCTAGTTTTTGTTCTCTGCCTTTCATACCTTCATCTAGCTAGCTCTTGCAAAATCGATCGCGATGTCTGCCACTGCTGATTACGCTCTGAAGGTGGCGGCTCTCGCCTTCTGCATGGCGCTGGCCCTGTCATCCATGAGACAGCCAGTGTTCGCCCAGGTCGCTACGCCAGCCCAGATGCAAGCTTGCAACACAACTTGCAACGTCGCCTGCAATGTTGTCGCAAAAGCAGCCTGCCCTGGTTTCTGTTCAACTATCACGGGTAGTCCTTTGCTTTGCTCAATTTGCAATGCCACGGCCAACACAGATTGTAACAACCAGTGTGTCCCCGGTTGCTATGCCAACCCAGATCCTACAGTAACCTAACGTTCATCATTCATGTCACCCATGCTGTCATTTAAGAATTAAATTGTGGTATGTTGTTGACTCTGGGTTGCAATGTATGGTGTGTCTTGTGTGCTTTCTGTTATATTTCCCTTCAAATAATTGGTTTCACGTAAAAATCGCCCCCAGCGATTGGTGTTTTCTTCGCTTTGTTGAATAAAATCATGCATGTTGCTTTTGTGTTGAAGGATGAATTTATCAGCATCCATCTCTGTGACTCTGATCTTGTGTACTCCACCATGTTGTGATTTGTGAAAGGAAGATTTATCTTCCCGCTCAACTTGTCGATGCAGCATAATTTACATAGTGGCAGTTTCATTATTAATCTTGTTCTGGTTATTGGTTAGTCAAATGAACCGTACATTTGTGGTTATGTTTTCTGGCCATTGGAAGCAGAAGACTATCTGCCGATGATACGAAGATAATCTAATACTTCCAAGTGATAATAGTTGACATTAACATGATGACTAGAAATACCTTGAAGATGTAATTCATCCGGGAAAGGTTGTAGTCCAGACAATTCTAAATCTTAACAGCTTATCTGTCTATCTATCTATCGGTTTTTTCAGATGGTCTTTGCTTCCAATAAAAAAACTTTTCTGGCTTTTGTTATATGGGAGGAATGGAAGTTCTGCGTATGAGCTCTGAAATTGAATCCTTAATCTGAAATTGGATGTTTGCAGCAAAGGAGTGGATAAGAGAGTTTGGGTCGAAACCGCCGTATGTCTCAGGTCCCTGTTAAATATAGATGACGGCGCAAATATTGTAATTATCTCCAATATCTTAGCTATGTTGAGATTACATCCAAAATCAAGTATCGCTTAAACATTTTCAGTACTCCTATTTTCCAAATGAGACAATGCGATTTGAAAGCAGAAAATCTTGTAAAAGGTTACAACATTATTTCTACAGCAAGTTAGGGCCCTCAAGGACAAAGATCATTTTCTCCCTCTGCCTCCTATATTAGCTCTCGACTGTTGCCAAGCCTTTATGCCATGTAGCGCCCGAGACAACTGTAGCTCATTGGCAATGCTCATCCCCTCCCTCTCCAGCCACCTCGGGGGCCATGTTCTGCTTTTCTTTTTTAGCATCAACCATTATATTTTCAACTACTGCATAACTATATGTATGTATGTTTTCCACACATACAGTAATAGCATCAGTGAATAATAACAGCATCATCACAAAAACAACTACAAATAAATGACTAAAGAGTCTATTAGAGATATGCAACTTATCGTAGAAACAAAGGCGGTTGCGTACGCATAGGATTCAACATCATCTTTATAACACTTCATAACATCTCTTGAGTACTAAGCAGCAATCTGAATGTTGCAGATGCAAAATATAAAAACGTGTTGAGAACATGCCATACTCAACAAGGTGGAGAAACAAATGACATGAAAGCTTTATATAGTGGAAGGCTCAAAAGGTTAGCTACATTTAGTGCTTGCAGTTGGTCTAGTTTTATTGATTCAATAGCTAATTACTAGCAAATGTAAGTTTATACCAATGCACAATTAATAACTGTCTAAAAGCATGAACAATCATCATAAGCATATGACATCATCACTGACCATAATTTTTTTTATCTTCAAATTCAATTAATGATGTGAAGGTGTAGAAGTTCATTGCCTCACCTTTACTTCACGGGTGCCAGCTCCATTGCTGCCCCTTTTCTTGTTTCCCTGTAGCAAGAGGTATAGAAGCTCCCCGATTTGAGATACACCCTGTTGATCTCGTCTCTATATCTTTGTATCGATCCCTAGCTAAATTCATCTCTCCGACCTAGTTTCTTAAACTCTTCTTCCAAATTTTAGCCAAAAACTTGTTGCATATCATGGTTTGGTGCTTCATTCGATAAAAGATGGTAAATAAACTCACCACTAGTCAAATAGCGGTTAAGAAACATGAAATACTCCTGGCCCACTTTTCACCTAGCAACACTCGGCTATTTGTTCTTTGAGTTTGCATACATGTTGCAACACTCAATGGATAACTTTCCTAAGAAAAATAGAATTGACCCACTCTTTTGCATTGTCTGCTTTGTTCTTGCCAATAGCAAGTGCTGCACGTTAGGCCGGGTTGTGACACCCCCCCTCGTCATGGAAAGTTGGAGCTAGCTCTGCCACAGAGCACTAAAATTCTTCAGTACTTTTTTGTATTTGCATTGGTCTTGATGAGTTTGCTGGTGGCAAGTTCCACGCTGAAGCACTACTACAGAAGTGGTCATCACGTCGGGTTCATCACCCGCGGTTTCGGGAGAGCCGGCAGTGATAGCCATCACTGCCGGTTCTTTACTCTGACACGCGCACTACTGCGCGGAGCCAGTGGAACCAGCGGTGATGCGACCCCTTCGCCAGCGGTGATGCGCCCTCTTCGCCAGCCGTTGGTGAAAGTATCAGCAACAATTTGTTATACGGGCCGGTGGTGATAGAGTCTATCAGCAACGACTCATAATATGGACCACGATGATGACTGTGTACAGTACAAAACCCTTTCCTTTCTCCTCTCCCCTCCTTCCTCCTCCAACCCGACGCTCCTCTCTCATTCCTCCATTGTTGCGGCCGTGTTTCTCCCAATAGCTCAAGAAAAGTGCCATTTTTTAAGGGATACCACATTGGGAACTTATTTGAGGTTGGTAATTAGCAATCTTTTTATATTTATAGCTTGTTTTGTTGGCAATTTGTGAAATTTGTATCGAATTTGATGGTAGGCTCTCTATGGCTCATTTTAGAGCTCACTTGTGGTGGATTCAAATGTAGTGATCCGAATTTTGGGTGTTGCTTATCACCACCATGCTTGAAGGTTAGTATTTTGCTCATCACTTCATCTATGCTTTGTTAGATTGTTAAAAAATGAGATAATACCACGGAGAGCCTATTTCTTGACTTTAGCATAGTTCTTAGATTATATTTATGGATGTAGCCTAGTTCTTAGTTTAGTGAATGTGGCCTCTTAATTAATTTGAATTTGGTACTTATATGCTTTCCTTAGTTGTTTTTATTTTGGCAAGATGTGAATGTGATGGAGAGGGTCTTTCTTGTCCATAGGTTCTTTTTGAGTAATTTCTTAATGGATGTCTCAAAAAAGTGTGAGCTTAGTGGAACTCACTTTGATTCAAGGTATGTATGATGCTTTTTGTTTAGAATGATAGCTTTGTCTATAGTTACCTATTCACTATTGTGGAAAAAACTAAAAAAATGTTGTTCATTGATGGATCGAGGATGTATGTACGATCGCAAGTCAAGGGAAATTTCATTCATCAACGGTGTGTGGATCTTTTGTGAGGCCGCAAGGAGTACATCACAAACAATCCTTAGAATGATGGATACGCAACCTGCCCATGTGTTGACGCAAAAATGAGAGTGGAAAAAGCAATGTACGAGCAGAATTCGCTCTTCGATTCGATTGTTGGACAAAAGGTTTCATGGTTAATTATCGGGTATGGACTAAGCATGATGAGCGGCATGGTGAAAATGAATCCCAGGATGCATGTCATGAGCTGATGTGGCAGAAGCGTGTGATGAGCTGCC
>JACEFO010001021.1:0-43457 GCA_015342445.1 Digitaria exilis
CCGTAGCGCAGAGCATCACCGACGAACGTGCCATGGCATCAAGCAGCCATCCAACACCTCGACCGGGATGGTATACTCTTAACCCTTCTACTATTCATTCCTAGCTCTAGCTTTAGCGCGACACATACACTACACAGGTTATATTTTCCATGCACATGCACATAGACATTCATTTTCCTATCCTAGATCTACACTGCAGACGCTTTAAGAGTTAACAATGGGTATCAGTTCGCTTTCAATGAAGAATAGATCTACGTGTAGATCTAGAAACAGAGAAGGGATTTCGCTAGAATCGAGACAACAGACCAAATCCGAAACCCTAACCCCTAGATCCAATACAGAAACCCTAGATCCAACACTCCAGAACCATATCCAATCGCAAACAAAGATCACTTCCCCACACCAGATCTACATCCCAAACACCAGATCTAGCCTTCCCTCACACAGATCGAACATTCCGAACACAGATCCAAAAAAAAAAAAAAAAAAGGGGACTTACCGTGCGTTTGGCACCGACGCCGGTGCGCACGCGCAAGGAAGACGACGCGCACGCCACTGGGACGCCGGTGTGCGCAGCGCGACAGAGACCACCACAGAACCGCTCGACGGCGGCGCGTTCACCTCTTCGGTTGAGCGCGCACGCCGCGAGGGGTCCCGCGCGCGGCGCCAAGTCTTGACGA
Source organism: Digitaria exilis (assembly GCA_015342445.1). NCBI lineage: Eukaryota > Viridiplantae > Streptophyta > Magnoliopsida > Poales > Poaceae > Digitaria > Digitaria exilis. The sequence goes on from JACEFO010001021.1 coordinate 681, forward strand.
CCGTCGGGAACGGGAGCAGAGATTGGTGGGGGGAAGATGCGGAGAAGAGAAGCCCCGGCCATGAAGATCCATGGCGCGTGGTGGCGCTAACACGACGTCGCGGCGGAGCTCAGAGGGAGAGCTCGCTGCGGTCGGAGGGGAGAAGGGAGAATGAGCTAGGGTTAGGGTTCCCGCGTCGCGATCCGTTTATACTCGCGAAAACGCCGCTGCCGCCGTTGGATCGCGCGGACGGCTGAGATTGACGCGGAGCGTCGCGCGCGCGCGGTTGGGCCAATTGCGGCCCAGCCCAGGTTGCGGCCCGCAAGCCGACAGATCGAGCGAAGCCGAGCCGCGTTAGATCGCGAGCCGAGCCGACGAGCGAGCCGAGCCTGCGAGCAGAAATGAGTTTGGCCTGCGGCGCGTAGATGGGCGGGCTGAGCGCTTCGCGAGCGTCTGCGGCCGAGCCGCGTTGCGCTATTTTGGGCCGTATGGGCGGCCTGGATAGAATTTTATTCTATTGTTTTATTCATTTCAGAAGCTATTTAATTGGATTTGAATATGAAATTTGTACAGAAATTTGAATCTCTATTCATTTGAACCAAAGGGGTAAATGTTAGAGAATAATGTACAGAATTTTTTCATTGGCTTCTGATAGATGAATTTAATAGGATTCCGCTGCATAGATAATATTTTTCTGACTTGGAAGTTTTAAAATTGACCAAAGAGATGATTTATATTTCAAGTCATAGATTAAAATTTCAGAATAATTGTGATATTATTGTTTTCTGACCAAATGAAAATAATAGTATTATGATTTCATAGATATTTTATGTCCATGCATTATTATTTTTTCTGCCCAAAGGTGATTAAATTTTAATGTGAAGGTCACTATATGTTTTATTTTCTGACCAAAGTTGATGATAAAACATATAGTCACATTCAGATTATTTTCATAAATGTTTCTCACTTGTCTCTAATTGTTTCAGCTGGAGTTGCCATCAGAGATATCCCGACTCTCCGGGGAGATAATTACAATGAATGGCACAAGAAGCTGACCTATTCTTCACCATGCAAGAATTGGACTGGATACTCACACACCCAGTGCCTGTGGAGCCTCAGATGCCGTCAGAGGGGCAGACATGACAGATACTGCTTGGCAACAAGCACAGGATGTTTAAAGCATCCAAAGAGAGTTATGACTTGTGATGATTAAATGGAACCTGCTAACAAGAAATGTGTAAGCAGTGGTGGAAAACACCGTAGAGCCTACCATTCTGGGGCAATCACAGACTGCAAGAATGTTGTTGAATACCTAGAGAAGATTAAGAATCAGTTATACTGGTTCTTCCAAGATTATGCTCACCAGTTGCTTGAGAAGCTGGTTGGTGTAAAGTACAGAGGTGTAAGGGACTTTAGAGAGTTCATCCATAATTTGATAAAACATCAACAACAAGCTCAAACCGATGAACTTAGAGTTCAAATGAGGGTCATATTGTTTATTTGATCTTCAAATCACTTCCTACAGAGTTTGAGAGTTTTGTGGTCGGTTATAACTGAGTCCTGAGCAATGGGACTTAGAGAAGACAACGGCGATGCTCGGCCCAAAGAGGAGGAAAAGACTCAAGATTGCACATGGTGGCTCTGTCAACTATGTGCACAACCAGAAGAAGAAGGGTCACTTCCTCAAGGGTGAATCCTCCAAGTCCAAGGCTCCACAGAAATCCCCAGCAGTTCACAGCAGCATCAGCCCAAGCTTGGGCAAATGCACTTGGACAAGGGGACCAGTGTCTCTACTGCAAGAAGAAGGGACACTACAAGAAGATGTCCAGAATACTACAAGATGCTGTGTGAAAAGAATGGTGAGAATATTATTTCATTTGTAAAATGAATCTCTGTATATATAGATTATGATAATCTACTTGGTGGATTGACTCTGGAGCAACTATTCATGTTGCAAATGATTTACAGGGATTCATCCAAACGCGACCAACTCAAGAAGAGAAAGCAGAATTAAAGTCGCGAATGGACTGGAAGCCGAAGTGGAGGCGGTGGGAGACCTTCTCTTGGTGCTAGATACAGGAATTTGAGTTGTTGCTCAGAGACGTTTTCTTCTTTGTTCCTTCTGTTAAAAAAGGAACTTGATTAGTGTGTCAAAACTTGATATTGATGGTTTTGAATGCCGTTTTGGAAACGGCCAGTGTGTAATAGAGTACAATGATTTGATTGTTTCTATTGCTTATTTGAAGAATGATTTATATTTACTATCACTTCGTGAATGTGTGAATGCTATTTGTGATGTGAATGTAAAAGAATTAATACCCACCAACAGAAAAAGAAAGAGAACTCAGAGTATGTCATCAAAATTGTGGCACTGTCGCTTAGGCCACATTTCGAGGGGGGGAGAATAGAAAGGTTGGTTAAGAATGAAATTCTTCCTCCGCTAGAGTTCTCAGACTTAGATAAATGCATTGAATGCATAAAAGCGAAATATATAAAGATAACCAAGAAAACATGCGGAACACAGCGCAGGTAAATTAGAAATAATTCACACAGATATCTGCGGTCCGTTCCCTGTTACAAGCATAGATGGTTATGACTCATTCATAACTTTTACAGATGATTATTCCCGTTATGGATATATCTATCCGATTAAAGAAAAATCAGAAGCGTTGGATAAATTTAAAATATTCAAGGCTGAAGTAGAAAATCAACATAATTTAAAGATTAAGATAGTAAGATCCGACCGTGGAGGGGAATACTATGGTCGGCATACCCCATACGGACAAGTTCCAGGACCTTTTGCAAGGTTTCTACAGGAACAAGGAATTGTTGCCCAGTATTCAATGCCGGGCGACCCACAACAGAATGGAGTAGCCGAAAGAAGAAAATCGTACCTTGATGGACATGGCACGAAGTATGATAGGCTATTCCACACTGCCAGAAAGTCTGTGGATGGAGGCTTTAAAAAACCGCCATCTACATTCTCAACAGAGTTCCCAGTAAGGCGGTGCCTAAAACACCGTATGAACTGTGGACAGGCAGAAAACCCTCACTGAATCACCTAAAGGTGTGGGGGAGTCCTGCCGAGGCAAAGATATTTAACCCAAATATTGGAAAACTAGATCCTAAGACAGTGAGTTGCCCATTTCATTGGCTACACAGAGAAATCAAAAGGATATCGTTTCTATTGTCCAGACAGATTCACAAAATTTGTGGAAACAAGGACATGCTGCTTTCCTAGAAGAAGAAATGATTCGGGGGAGCACGGTAGTTCGAAAGATTAATCTTGAGGAGAAGCGGGTATGTGCGCCCACTCCAATGATCCAAGAGCCATTTTTCTCACTACCGACTGTGGCTACACCCTTAGTGTCAGTCCCTGAGTTGTTCCCTCCTGTGGCAATACAGAATGATAACATGGAAACCTGTCCTTCAGGATCCTATAGATAATATCGCCGCGGATCAGGGGGAGCAGCATCAGCCTCCAATAGAAAACATACCCAAATAATGAGGTCCTTAGAAGGTCTCAAAGAATCAGAAGGACAGCAATCCCAGATGACTATGAAGTGTATGAAATAGAAGAGTTTTGGATGGAGGATGATCCCACCACATTCGAAGCTGCCATGAGAAGTGAGCATTCATCCAAGTGGCTTAAGGCTATGGAAGATGAAATGCAATCGATGAGTTCCAATGGAGTTTGGGACTTAGTAGAAATTCCTGAAGGAGCCAAAACAGTAGGCTGTAAATGGGTCTACAAGACTAAACGTGACTCCAAAGGGAATATAGAAAGATACAAAGCTAGGCTCGTGGCTAAAGGATACACTCAGAAGGAAGGTATAGATTACAATGAGACGTTTTCACCAGTCTCTTGTAAAGATTCTTTTAGAATTATGATGGCTCTAGTAGCTCATTATAATCTAGAACTACATCAAATGGATGTAAAGACGGCATTCCCTAAATGGGGATCTAGAAGAAAACATTTACATGGCACAACCTAAGGGTTTTGCTGTGAAAGGAAAAGAACACATGGGATGTCATCTTAAGAAATCCATTTATGGATTGAGACAATCTTCAAGACAGTGGTACTTGAAGTTTAACGAAACGATAAAGAAATTTGGGTTTAAAGAGAATATAGAGGACAATTGCGTATTCGCAAAGTTTAAGAAAGGGAAATATATTTTCCTTGTACTGTATGTGGACGATATCCTACTGGCAAGTAGTGATATTAGTCTTTTACTAGAAACAAAGAAATTTCTGTCCTCTAACTTTGATATGAAAGATCTCGGTGAGGCTTCTTTTGTTTTAGGAATTGAAATTCATCGAGACAGAAGAAATGGGGTTCTAGGATTGTCACAGAAGACATACCTAGAAAAGATTTTAGAGAGATATAATATGCAGAAAAGTAATCCTACTCCTGCTCCGATAGTCAAGGGTGATAGATTTGGGAAATTCAATGTCCCCAGAATGAATATGAAAGACAACAGATGAAAGCGGTACCGTATTCTTCGGCTCTTGGGAGCTTGTCTTATGCACAGACGTGCACTCGCCCTGACTTAGCCTTTGTCACAAACGTGCTAAGCAGATATCAAGAAGAACCAAGAATAGAACATTGGAAACTGGTAAAGAAAGCTTTCCGTTATGTGCAAGGCACGAAAGGTCTCATGCTGACTTACAGAAGATCTGATTCCCTAGAGATTAAAGGGTATGCAGATGCAGATTATGCTGGAGATGAAGATGACAGAAAATCCACGACAGGATACATCTTCATGCTTGCTGAAGGAGCTATTTCGTGGAGAAGCCTCAAAGCAACCAGTTACAGCATCATCAACGATGTATGCTGAGTATATAGCATGCTTCATGAGGCTCGGACGCAGGTAGATGTGCTAAAGAATTCGTTACCCGATTTCACGAATTTGTGGAATAGCAGAGAAAGGACCATTAAAGAATGTACTGCGATACCAGCCTGCTAAGTATTCTATGCCCACAATAATAAAAGAGCAGTACGCTACCAAGCCGATACAAGCTAAGATTTTATTCGATAAAAGATAGAATCCAGGATCACACCATTCAGTCTCGAGCATATTGAGATCAAAGAATATGCTTGCGGATCCGCTTACGAAAGGCCTACCACCAAATGTGTTCAAGGGAACACTTAGCCGGTATGGGTTTAAGGGAAAGCCTATTGATTCCTGGATTAGAAGGCCCAATAAGATATAAGAATTCGTTTCTGACTAGGGCGTGTACGGTGGCTATTGATTCTATCGATAAAGTCATCGTGACGATGAATAAGCTCTGTACATAAATCTAAGATGAGATGAAAGATATACTGGAAAAGAAAATAAGATAAAGAGTGAGATCAAGGGGAGATTGTTAGATTGATTCCTAAACCCTAAAGGCCCAAAGGCCTTTGGGCCTTGATCCGCGCCCTGATCGGGGGCGCCAACCCTAATGGTTGGTGGGCCCCTGTCGCCAGCGCTATATAGAGAGGGGTGGGGGCCACAGCTCGGATCACCAAGTTGACTGAGATCTAACTCCATCCACACTCAACCCTAGACCGATCTGCGGGTTAGCGCTACGGCGGCGGGAAGCTCCACCACTCCCTTCATAGCCGTTCCCGGCCAAAGCCGGTGGCGCCCTGAAGGACGTCGGACCTACTGCGTCGAGCTACGGCTTCTACCTCTACACCGACCGTCGCTGCCGTAGCGCAGAGCATCACCGACGAACGTGCCATGGCATCAAGCGAGCCATCCAACACCTCGACCCGGGATGGTATACTCTTAACCTCTACTATTCCATTCCTAGCTCTAGGCTTTAGCGCGAACCACATACACATACACGAGTTATATACACATGCACATGCACATAGAACATTCATTTCCTATCCTAGATCTACACTGCAGACGCTTAGAGTTAACAAGAAATGGAATGCAGGCCATGGCTAGGTTGGGCTTTGGGCCCGTGTAAATATTTTCCTTTTGTTTTTTTCCCCTTTTGCAAACAGCTGTGAGAGCTGTGTGCCCTCCAGTGTGAGAGAGCGAGAGTTTTGTTTTCGTTTCTTAACAAAAAACAGTTCTGAAGAAACAAATTTGCAAGCGTCCAAATTCAGATTTAGCAACCTGACAACCTCCTGCTCTGGGTTTGTGTCCGCGCTGGCTTGTCTTTTATCACTCGCTCACGTTGCTTCTGGAACCTTCCACGCACGCGGGGCTGATGATAGGCTACCCAATGACGCCCCAAGTAAGTAAACGATATATCGGCATGCGTCGTCCGTTGTCGACTCGCGGGGTTGTTTGTACCGACAAGCAGATAAGGCATCCACATACTTGTACGTAAAAATCTTACGTATTTCGACTCGGGGTAACTTCGTCGTCAGCATTTTATTTAATTGTGTGATATTGCCGATCTATGGTCACAAGCGAGGTTGATCAATTAATATTTCGACTCGACCGATCGTCAAAACACAAAATATATTCAGACCAGAGGTTGCTTATTACTTCCTCGTTAGCACTTCTAATTTGGTGATAGTATTAACCGATGTATGGAGGTTGACCGATGAACACGTCTGGATACGATAGACGATCAAATTAAACTGATATATGGCGATCAAATCTGACCATTTGCTTGAACATTTTCTGCGCCTATAGGGTTGGGGGTCGACGCAGAACAGAATAAATCCCACTCATGTACGTAACAGAGTGGAGTATCGACCTGACTTTTCCAAGTCAACAGGAAAGACTCTGTATATTTTGAGGGAACTGTTTGCATATGATAGATAGTGATCAGTAGTAGTATGTGGCACCATTCATCAGTACATAGTCATCTGTTTTCATTCAGATTTGAATATCAGCCCGATCAATGTTTTGAAAAGGAAATTAATCGCGACAGATCAAGGAATGATTGCTTATCTAGTTCATTCTGAATATATCAGCCCGTTGCTAGTACTAGTACTTGCGATGCATCAAGCAGCAATACATAATTATTCGTGTAGTAGACCGTAGGCGTGTAGACAACACTGCAGCATAGCATAGGAGTAGTATCCACGGCATGGCGTCGTCTACGTTGGCGTCCGTACCGTACGTGTAGCACACCGTACCGGAGGCGGAGGACCACCCGGGCTAGGCGGGGCGACGCGACGCGACGCAGGCGGTTGCGCTAGCTTGCTGCTGCGCTGCGCACCACGTGAAGTGCGCGGCGACGACGTGGCCGGCCGCCTGGCCCTCTATTAACTGTCTATCTCCTCCACCACAATCCCAAATTCCACACGAATCCTCTGTCTACCCTTTTCACACAAACCCCCTCGTTCTCTACACAAATCAAAGAAAGGGCACGACCGTCCGTGGCCTTGGTCCCCACGCCCACTGCCCAGCAACCGGCCGGCACGTCGGCGACGGCGAGGTTGAACCGTTCGTTTAATCAGAAAGCACCCTCTGATTTTACGTTTTGTCATCTGGGAGACGGGATCCTGGTCGGTTTGCAACCAACGAGACACCACACACACGAATATAGTATCATCTCATCCGTCGGTTAACCTTCTTCTTCTTTCTTTCTGATATATATATATAGCCTAATAACAATAATTATTAATAACTCGGAAATAGAAATTAGACACAGAGAGAGAGGAGGAGGAGAGGGCACGCGAAATCGGCCGGACCCCAACCCTTGCCGCACGCCCCGCCCCCTCCCTCTTGCCGGCGCCGATCGAATCGCCCCCGCGCGCGCGCCATGGCCGACGAGGCAGCCTCCGCCCCACCGACCCCGGCGCGGTTCACGGCGCTGGAGCTCGTCGCGGCGGAGCAGCTCATCCACCTCAGCGGGAGCAGCTGCTCCTCCGCCTCCGCCTCCGCCGCCGCCCTCAGCGCCACCCCCCCGCCGCTCCTCCCGGTCGCCTCCGCCTCGTCCTCCGCCTCCCCGCGCTCCGTCAACAACAGCCCGCCCCCGCCTGCGCTAGCCGCCGCGGAGGACGACGAGGAAGACGAGCAGGAGGTGGGCGGGAGGCGCCGCAGGAACAAGCGCTACCGCCCGATCGCCGAGATCTACGCCGCCACGGAGCCCAAGCCGATCGGGGGACGAAGCAGGAAGCCGGCGGACAGGACGAGGAAGGGCGGCGTCCCCGCCGCCGCCAACAAGGAGCTAGCGGAGGCGAGGAAGTAGAGAGAGAAGGTGGACCTGGTTGTAATTATGGATAATTAGCAGGGACTAGCTAGCTAGCTTGATGATATGATACTATAGTATCAAGGAAGGAAGGAAGGTGTGTCTGTATCGTGTCGTGTGTGTGAGAGAGAGCTTGCTTGGTCGATGTAGTAGGGCTGTACTACCCTAGCTAGTATGGTATGATCTGGAGCTTGGAGATGCATGGGTGTTGGATTTGGATTAACTGTAAATTATACCTACTATACTAGCTACCGTCTCCAATCTCTGCCAATAATAGTACTTATACATCACTGTTTTCTTGCTTTTTTATCTTACCTGTATGGATCAATATATTGATCCATGAGCGATCATCCTGCTAGCTTCTTTTAATTTCTTCTTTTCCTTCAGTGGAACAAGCTAGGATGCCGTGATCATGAGAAGCGATGAACAAGGATGACGAGGAGGACGATGGACGATCCAGGCAGACCCCTACCGACCGGGATTATGAGCTAGTAGTGTTAGCTATTGGCATCTGAAAGAGATAGTAGCTATGCGCATGCAATTTATATACATATAAACAAAAAAAACATCTACTGACTGAAGCTTGAAGCAGGCCCATCCACTGACTAATTGGTCAGGATGTGTATGTAATAATATGCTCGCAACTGTCAATGCACATATATGCAGCAGCCGGCAAGATATGAGATGATCGATCGATTGGCGTTGCATATATATCTCACGCATAGACCCCAAGAGGAGAAAAGGTGGTTCGTGATATATGATCTCAGTATCTAATTATGTACTGTATACCGAAACTCTGAATGGTCGAAGAGATTTTACTTTTGTGTATGCCCCGTTAGATCCACGATGCATGAGTAGAAGCATGGCTAGCTGATATAAAGCTAGCTAGTAAGCTAACGGGTGGGTAATTTTGATTTGTTGGTGTCGTCGACGCAACCGTGCAAATAAAGCTACTATCACAAGGCGGAACAAGGCGTTTACTTCGATCCATGTCCATGTTTAATTGTTCCGCCATCGCCACCATGGATGATATCGATCGATCGCGTAGTTGTTGATCATTCTTCGGTGGCTCTGTATGTGCTGGTTATCCATCTCAGACAACATAATAGGGATCTCCATGAGACGAACATCATGCCCATCCAGTGTCTGTCTCATGCTGCGTGCTGATTGCTGAAGCTGAATAACCTCACTAGTACTTGAAGGGCAAGGGCGCCCAAGAGCATCTATATGTCCATTTCATGTCTGAGCCTGGATGCCGAGTGAGAGGCGATCGAACAGGCAGTGCTGCTATAGTGTAGTGTTGCTGCTTATAACATATATATTCAGGCCAGGTAGAAATTGCAGAGCCACCTTCACACTCTACAGAGACTACTGCATAGTAGTACATGGCTTCCAACACGTAACGTCGATCTACACAGCTACTGCGAGGTGAGCGCGGAATGAAGAGGCGCTGCATATATACTATGATCTTCTAGGCTCCTTACTACGATCCTAAACTGATGATGATGTCTCATTCAAAAAAAAAAAAAACTGGTGATGATGCCCTCGTGAGAAGCAGAGAAGAAGCAACCCTGCAGAATCTTCTAGAGTTCGATCTAGAGAACAGGCCTCGCTCCGTCCAAAACGTACTCTTACCGTCCTACGTACACACACGTACCGCCGGGAGTTTCCGGGGCCTGGGCACAGGGGAAAAAAAATTATGGCCGGCAAAAAAGACTAAAAAAAACGATTAAAAAATTGGAGATGCGGGGTATCGATCCCCGTACCTCTCGCATGCTAAGCGAGCGCTCTACCATCTGAGCTACATCCCCTTCTTTGTCCAACTAATATTATTCGTTATAAGTATAAGTAAAGTTTTTAGAATTGACCAAAAACATGTCATGACGACCGGTTCAGAAGCAAGTAACACTGGCATACACGTCGCATGCAAACTGCATGCCTGAAACACGGAGATCACGAGACCGGCTAGGGACCCATGCAACTCGCACTTAACCACACGCTAGAAATTAGATGTTCTGTGCCCGCACGAGACGAACTCGCTAAAATTACAGCGAGGACACGAATACAACTTCTAGTTCTGTCGTACAGAAATATACTACCACAAGGCAGAGACAGACGTAGGGTAAGAGAGAATTAAGTATGCCATGACGTTATTATTTGGATTTCATAGAGGCCCTTATTATGGTCCTGTACATATGACCAGCCATCATAAAAGAAATAGCAATAGTTAAATGCTCAAAATACAATACACTCACTGGTCTCCAAGCCTCAACTGGATAAAACGAATAACAGAATAAACATAGCAGGTTCTCGCATTGCAGGCAAATTCTCCATTTCCAACAATTCAGGGAGGGCAAAACGTATGTAGCCTACCAGGAACACATGGAGTTAATACAGATTCCTGATCAACATAAAGTTACAGCTGATAAATTGAAATTTCAAAGTCTGCAAGACTCAAGCAGACCAAGTGACCGGCTTCCCAAATCAAACAACTCCACACGACAAATGTCTGCTCAAAAGGGCGGCTAATTTAGAAGTCGTCGTCATCCTCCTCAGCCATGTGCTTGGCCAATTCTTCCTCCTGCTGAAGCCGCTCGCGGCGCTTCTCAGCACTCTCCTTTTCCTTGTGGGAATTAGGGGGGAACCTCATTGCCTTGACCGCTTCATTGTGCATGTTGAGGCAGAAGGCAATTCTGGAGTTGAATGCAATTTGTGGCTCATTTGTTGAGTAGACATCGCCAGTTTCCTTCGACACCATCCAGCCATTCGCGTGATCTATGGTGGCGTCAATCGCGCCATCTCTTATGGCCTTGGCTACGATGCTCTCGGCATCAGCAACAGGGTTCTCCGAGTCTAGTCTTAGCTTCTTAGCAATATCAGCAAGGGAGATCCTTGAGTATGAAATGCTGATGTTGCGCAGACCAGTTCGGATGACATTGTGGCGCAGCCTCACAATCAAGTTGCGAGTCCTGTCTGCACTGAATGTGCTTGCAAATTTGTCTGCGACAGCCCTGAACAGTTCCAGGTCGCCAACCCTGACAGCCTGGAAGACATAAATGTAAACTGTAAGTCTTAGTTTTACACCTGCTACACGAAACTTCAATAAAGATGTTACTTACATTTGTGAGCTCAAAATAAGGTGTCAAAGCTTTCTTCATTCCTTTCTGCATAAAAACAGTCCTCTCTGGAATCTCTCCAAGAAGTAGCCTCACAATGATAGCCCATTTGTTGCACTGGATACGAAAACCACGAGCTGTCGTGGGTGCCTTCCGTGCAGCTTGCAGGAGGCTTTCTTTAGCATCAGTGTACTCCAACTGAATCGTCCTAATTTTTCCCAAGTAGAACAAGTATCGGCAGAACTGCAACAAAAGTAAGTGTTAGCAATTGTTTAGAAGGCTCCCCTATCAGACCAATTTGCTGAAGAAAGATCTCACCAACAGGGTACCACGAAAGCATATCTTAGCACAATAGTTACAAACAGTATTACCACATGCTAACTCTAAGACACATAACCAGAAGAGATATGGGTCAAGCAAGGCTCCCAGTGATTTCCATCACCGGTTACTCAATGATCAAATCACCAAAGGCAAGTAAATCAAAAGGCTGTATTGCAAAGACAGGAATAAGCAGATGAATTACTTGCTGGTTGGAATGCGCTTCAAAACGTGGTGCCTTTGATCTAAGCTTTTCCGCTTGGTCATACAAGTTGTAGTGGAGGTAATTGCGGAGGAGGAGATTGAGCAGAGTTTCCTGCAATTAAGAACCAAATACATACAATCAGGTAAATTAGTAAAATACCACAACATAACAGGCAGGTTACCAAGGACCAGAAAATTTGAATTACCTGGCCAAGCTCATCACGGTGCAAAGTTGCCATCCTGTGTAATGCGAGCAGATTCCTGAACGACAAGTAAAAAGAAATTGAATTGAGGTGAGTGTTAGGTCAGGTGCAAATTGAACAAAACAGGGAAGTACTAAGGTTGCCAGGTTGGTACTGACAATGAACAGTAAGCATGAATGGACCATTCGACTTACCCACGGATTTCAGCAAGGCTGTTTGTAAGCTCATACACATAGGAGTAATAAAAGTATAGACGAGAAGCCAAAACGTCAACAGTTCTCCGGTTCAGGCTCCTCAGACGAGCAATGCTCGCAGCTGCGCATGCTTTAGCCTTGATACAAATGCAGAAATTCAGTTATCATGTTTGACAGATCAAACATAAGGTGAATCAGTGGTCTCAGATTTACCTCGTCATATTTCTTCTGATCAATAAGGAAAATTAGGACAAGCATGTAGCAATATATTTCAATTTCAGGGAGACCATGCTTGATTGAAATCTGAGTTGCCGGAGCCGCAGCATCAACTTCCATCTCAGTATCATCTTCCTAAAGGAGATTTCAGATGAACATTAGGAATCTCGGATGTGATAAAAGAAACAAACAAGACACTTATTTATTTTTCTCTATTATTATACAAAAATGGAGTAATAGCATGCTTGTGAAAGGCTGTAACGATAAACTGTAAAAACAAGCAGCAGACAACATAATCTATATTAGTTGGGAATGGAGAGCTTCTTCGGTTCTTCACATACAGAAAAGTCAGACCAGTTAAGAGTCAACCAAATGCAAGCGCAACATAGCGACACAGAGCAGGCAAACTAATCCTGAAGACGCAATTAAGCACATTGTTTTTTTAACTCGACCTAAACTCAGCATGTAGGTAACGATACTATGATATACAATGAACATAATTACAAACACATGAGACTACGAACACGGCACTTTTCATGTACAAAGCACGAGATGGAATAAATCCAAATGATTTGCAAGAGATATATACTGCTCGATAACACTAAGCCTAAGAACTTATTAGTCCTACATGGCTACATAATTAGCTTATTCAGGAGAAGAACTCATCGCACGAGTTCAATATCTACTGTATTATGCCTTTCACGAGCTGTAGACTAGAACGGGCAATTGTGCGGTGACAAATCAAATATCCACAGGGAGCATATATTTGATAAAAGTCGAGTTTTGTCTAGTCTACGCTACGGTGGTGCTGGTGCTAAACAGCTAGAGACGACAGCCAGTAAGAGCGGAAAAAAAAAATCTTCTTTTTACCTTGGGCAGCAGGGCGGTGAGGCGAGCGTAGGCCTCAGAGGAGGCGGGGAGCGCGAAGTCGAGGAAGGCGGAGACGTCCCTCGCGCCGAGGCGGCGGCGGAGCGCGACGGTGAGGCGGACGGCGCGGGAGATCCGGCGGACCTCCTTGGACAGGGAGCCGGCCTCGATGACGGACGCGATCTCCTTCAGATCTGGCACAGGCACCGCGTCAGGCACCCCAAATCTGGGGAATTCCCCGCGTCGCGGAGAGGAGCGAGAGATTGAGAGGTAGGGTTCTGTGAGGACAGAGTGGGGATGTGCTTACGGTGGACGGTGGAGAGCGCCGGCGCCGCGGCGGCGGGAGCCGGGGCCGCCGGCTGAGGCTCGGAGTCGTTCATCTTCACGTCTTCCGGCATCGTGGCGGCGGCGAGGAGGAGCCGACGAGGAGGGTGTGGTGGATCGGTGAGGCTAGTAGGCGACGGCGGCTTTGCTTCCAGCTCAAGAAGGTCGCTTCCCTTCCGGGTTGGGTTAGCTGCGCTCCGTCCGGTTCGTGTCCCACCCAGTCCTTCTGATATGGGCTGATGGCTCTGATGGTCTGGGCCGTTGTTGGGCTTGAAGTTCGAAAGGTGGTGATGCCTCCCATGGCCCGTGGGCTTTTTTTCGTCTCGTCGTCAGTTGACCGTGGTGTGGGAAAACAGGGGGAATGTTGGACAGTGTTTACTTGGGGGAGTTGTGCGCATATCATGACCCTCGGTTAGCACTTTTTGGAGAGAAAAAAATATATATGAAACTCGATTCTCAAGCAAATTCTAAAAAGGTGTTGCACTCGTATATCGTATCATTCATTTTCCTTTTCCTTTGTCCAACCTGCTCGAGCAATAAGAAGCTCATACTCGCTACTACACAACTTTGTTTGTTGTTCTTAAGAGGATTACATACAAGGCCACCTCCAAATGATGAATCAATCAACACTCTAACAAAAAAAAAACACAAATACCAACTGCGCCTGCATGAGATACAATAATCCAAGAACAGAGTCCATCCATCTTTATTCAGTTTTCTTTTATACTTCCATCTTCATTCAGCTGATGAGTAGTGTTGATCAGTGATCTGGCTTGAGCGCGGCCGATCCTCCCCATTTCAGTATCCTGGAGCTGGCCTCACTGGCCTCCTTATCCCAGTTGGTGCGCAGCGTGATGGCGACGAGGATGACCGTCTGCATGCCGACGCCGGTGAGCATGCCACCCCACATCCCCTTCACGCCGCCGTGAAGAGGGAAGGCGATGAGATATCCAACAGGGATGCCGACGAGGTAGTAGCACCCAAGGTTAATGTAGGCCACGAGCCACTGCCACCCGGCTCCGACGGCCACACCGGACAGCACCGGCTGGACGCTGTTGAGCAGCAGCGAGAAGGCGAACACGAGCCCCAGGCTCGCCACGGCGCGCACCACCTCGGGGCTCTCCGTGAAGGGCGCGCCGTACACGTCGCGGAGCGCCAGGACGAGCACGAAGAAGGCCAGGCCGATGGCCACCGACGACATGAGCACCACCGCGATCGCGAACTTGGCCGCGCGTGGGCGACCCGCACCCAGCTCGTTCGACACGCGCACGCTGATCGCCGCGTTGAACCCGAAGAACACCATGATCTGCCACCCGAACAGGTTCATGCTGCACACATGGCGATTTATTTATTGTATACAAAAATCATCACCTGCACACACACACACACATACATACATACATACATATATATATATATATATATATATATAAATACATATATTTGTATATATATAAACAGCAGGTGGGTATGTACCAGATGGAGACCGCGGCCACGGCGACCTGAGCGTTGCCGAGGTTGCCGACGATGACGATGAGGAACATGTAGAACCACAGCTCAAGGCAGATCATGATGGCGGAGCCGAGGGAGAGTCGCGCGAAGCCGACGAGGTCGGAGAAGGCGAGCCAGTCGAAGCCATTCCAGGCGCCAGGGCAGTAACCCATTAGGATGTAGGCGAACTGGCCGAGCACGGTGAACCACCATGTGACATTGAGAGCGATGGCGAGGCCGACGAGTCCCATCCCCATGGGGCCCACGAGGAGCCAGCTGAGCGCCACGTGGAGGACGACGGCGGCGGCGGACACGACGGCCATGGCCATCACCTTGCTCTGCGCCTGTAAAAACTTCTGGATGGGGAAGTTGCAGGCGTAGGCGAAGAGCTGCGGGATCATGTAGAGCGCCAGCTTGCCGGCGAGGGTCGCGATCTCGGCGTCCTGGTGGAAGAAGCGTAGGATCGGAGTGGCGAAGAGGTAGAGCGGGAGCATCAGCACGCTCATGGCGTTGAGGATGATCCATGAACGCTGCAGGTACACGCCCAGCATGTGCAGCTGCTTCGCGCCGTACGCCTGACCGCACAGTGTCTCCAGCGCGCTCCCCATCCCAAGCTGCATGCAGTTAATAATCAGAAATTAGTTGTTTGTTTGTTTTGTTTCACCGTATCCATCATGATCATCATCGATCAGCTTACTAATTTGATCGTTTGATTTGTTTCAAGAATTAAATTCGAGTGTGTTTTATTATTCGAGCAAATTCGACTACTGTGGTTAGTAACAGGGTTAGTAGGTTTGCAAGTTTCATTATACTATCTTTCCAGGAAGGAAAGAAGATCTAGCATAGTACAACTAGAAGGATCGCATATGTGATCTTTGACAGCGTACTGAACAATCAAGATGAGAGTTTTTTTATGCAGTCCTCGTGGATGTCAGCATGTGGCTGCTGGCCTGCTGCTAAGCTCTGAGAGGTTGCTGATCTTGTTTTGGTTGACTTGACAGATTAGTCGAGTATTTTTCACGGCAAGTACTGGATACATGCATGGATAGATGGATCGAGAACAACAACATGATGATTGATTAATGAATTACTTACCGTGATTCCTAAGGCGAGGCCGGCGATGACGTTGTTCTCGGTGGAGAAGGCGTCGAGCTCGAGCGTGGTGAGGTGGCCGGCGAAGACCTGGGTGATGGCGCCGAGCGAGTACTGGGCGACGGAGGTGAAGATGGCGGGGCCCGCCAGCGACCACAGCCTCCGGTTCTCCTCCGCCGCGTGCCGCAGGAACGACCGCACGCTCCGGATCTCCTCCAGGTCCTCCGCCACCACCTTGTCCGCCGCCGGCAGCAGCGCCTCCCTCATCGTCGTCAGCGCCGCCGCCTCGTCGTCTCCTCCTACTCCTCCGGCGATCGCCGCCATCGATATGTTAGTATCCCGTGTGAAGCTCGACTAACTCTCGAGTGGCCGTATCAGTCTTGCTATCTGATCGAAGAATGACGAAGGATGGAGCTGTGTGCTGATATGATGGAGGAAAGGAGGCGCGGCATAAATGGGCGTGCAGCTGGACTACAAGCAAGCAGGCAGGCCAGCCGGTATCAGTATATATCGTCGAGCTGGCCTCACGATCGCAATGTGTCATTATATCTCTCTATATACGATTTATTTATACAGGCCGCGCGCGTACTAGTAGGTAGCTATACGGTGACGCCATGTAGTATTATTTTGCGGTCGTGGTGGTATAGTCGTCGATCGCCGATTGCGATAGATATGCAGGATGATCTCAAAATCTCAGACAAGAAATGGTCAACGATCGATGCAGCTATGCATGCGTAGCTGAGATCGAGCTCTTGGTTCACACACGGCAGGTGAGCAGTGAGACGATCGAGCGATCACCGTTCACGATCGTTCCACACGTACCTACGCTGCCTGCAGCTTCAATTATATTCCGGAGATCGCCAGCCGGCGGCCAGCATGCACTTACACACACATGTGTATCCAAGATATATAATGCAGCGAGCGATCGTCGACGACCGATATGATCACACACCCGTGGGGATTATTCTATTTTTTGCAGCTTTATATATACATACATGCTACTTGTGCGTGCATCGGTCATCATGATCGCCACATTTGTGAAGTAAACGCGCGGTGGATTGTATCATCATTCATGCATGCGTCGTGGTTGCACGCTCCGTGGCCGGTGATGTCTTGCTTTTCAGCTGACACCAGTCCTCGCGATCCTCATGCGCCACTGTAGAAAGTTAAACGCAGCAAGGTCGGTCAGGCACACAGGTCGATCAGGACATGCATGCATGCATCCCCGTGTGTGAGCGTGTCCTCTGCTTGATTTGATTGCCAAGAAAGCGCGCGCTATTTTGCTTACATACAGTAGTAATGTCAATGTGGACGAATTTAAAAAAAAATTGTCAATGTGGACAGGCACACAAATTATGCCACGAATTTCGGATGATTGGAGATTTACTTATCTGCTAGCAGGCCACACCATCTGTTACTTGAGCATCCTTGCGGACCTAACTAATCTTGGAACGAACCAGTTTTAGCTTTTTTGTCGCACAACTTTTGCCATTTGTGAAAAATAAATAAATGTGCGTGTCGTGTTCGTGATGTCGTACGTCTCAACTGCACCCAGTCGTTTCTTTTGTTTTCTTCTTCTCTCGAGTGAGCAATAAGTTACGATAAGTAAATAAAAGGATTATTATTATTTATTTCAACTTACACCGAATAGGTAGCTATTTTGACTTGTGGGCGTAAGGGATATATCCCTTTTGTTAATTTAGGCCTCGAACCTCACGCGCCACTAGAAAAGCAGAGCCAGGTCAAACAATAGGACACGGCGCTGGTGTCCACCGTCCTGTTAGCTCCTCGTTGGCTACATCGCTCGACCTTGCATACTTGGCAAACTGTACGTGTTGCATGGTACGTATAGTATTTTGAACCAAGTCGCGCGCTAGGGTAGAGCTCTAGAATCCTGGGCGATGATTGGGTACAAACCTACCTTGAATTGATGAATTGGGTTAGGTTGCTATTCTTCTATGCTTCTGTACTCTCCTTGTGTTCTGAACTCTATATTTCCATTTTATTCGGAATGGAAACGGGTCAGTGTCACGAAAAGAAAAAAAACAAAAATATGTCAGGGTTAGCTAGGGCTGCACTGCACCGGTCGTACGGTCTACCGGTTGCTGGCCTCGTGTTTTCCAGACATCAGTCGTACATTACGCTACTGTTAAAAATTGAATGAATTACGTACTATGAAAGATGGGTGATGGCCAGAGCGCGCGCGGCGGATACTTAACTATATATATGTAGTATTAATATTGATTTATTTTTATTATATATATAAAAAAACCAACTGCTGGTATTAATTATATTGGATGCATCTGTTGGGTTTGCACACCTAGTTGTGACAAGCAGGAACTGAGTGAGATCGGGCAGCTGGTTCACCTGCCGGCTGGGCAGGGAGTGCTGTGTGTGCGGCAGGCAGCCAGGTTTTGGGAAAGATTCCTCGAAAATACACTGTAGATTCGAAAAAACATTGCAGATGAATAGTGTTATGTGAGGAGGAGAGATGGGACGAATAAAAAAAGTTAGATAAATAATATCTTTTAGGGGAAAAATTTCTAAACTAAACGCACGCTACAGACGAAGGGGATCGATCGATCGTCCCGGCTGCGATGGCCCCATCTGTGTTGTTTATTCAGGGCGCGATCCTCGTGCGCAAGTAGAAAAACAACAAAAACACGGTCAAATCTCAGGGGCGCGCGTTGTACAAGCAGGCAGAGACGGTGCATATATGTTGGTGAACCACATCACATGCATGGATCTACATTCTTCGTGTGTGAGTATCGTCGTCTCCCTCTCCGATCCATCCATGTATCCGTCCGTCCGTCCGTCAGACGACAGCGAGAAGACAGGGACGCCTCAATCAAGCAGCGAAAATTTATTCCATATCCCTATATATCTCACTCGGTCCGGTACGGTCCCCCGATGGAGCTGCATGGCTCTCGCTCCGCCGTATGTATGCATATATATATTGTTGCATGGCGACGTACTGATCAATCGATCGACGACGACGAGTGGGCACTGCTGGCTGGCTGGCTGGCCGGTCGAGCCCACAGTGCTAGCTCCTCTCTCTAGATCTCTCTGTCTGCGGCCGGTACGCCCGGTGTCCCATGCGTGATCAATACTACAATATATATTGATCATCAATCGATGCCTGCTAGTAGCTGCTTAGTAATTGCATGCATCCTCTCGATCGCGTGATCGATATGCTCAAGCTCAATGATCCATATATGTGGACCATGCATGCATCAAATTATAATTGGTCCATATACACCCTGCAGCTATCTAGAAGATCATTAATCAATTAGCGCACGCACTTGTCTAGTAAACGGCACACCACTGATTACCGCCACACGTACGTGTCAAGTACCTACCATGCGTATCTTTAGCATTAGAGATATTTTACCGTACATTATGCTAGTACTTAATGTTGGTATATGGTATAAAAAATATCTAACTGTTTATTAATTATAAAGGTAATATCTCCAGCGCTAGCATTATCATATTGAATTTTCAGCATGAATCGATTTATAATACTAAAACCAATTATAGACATTGTAAATTCTGGTTGGTGTTTTTTATATATGAAATAGACAGACGTTAGGCTTAGACAAGTTTGACTTAGAATTGACAGAAAATACACGAACCTAAATTATAATTCAGAGCCGAGCTAGGGAGTAAAGTGGTCGAGGTAGAAATACAAAATCGACATCAAAGGGTCATTCAACGAGTGACAGGAGAGCGGAGACCCAAAAAAAAAAACTGATGATGACATATACGTGTACTAGTACTTATCCAGCGTGGATATGACGCTGGTTGTTGGTCTCGTCTTGTTGTGCATGCCACGTTGATGCGGCCTGTCACGGTTTTCCATCGGTCCAGAGCTTCACGGTAGCTCGATCCGGCCAGTCGAGAGTGATTGCGTTCAACCATCGATCCACGCCTAGGCCTGCTAATTGGGCCTAAACCCAAACCTTCACCGCACCAATCTGTTCTCGTAGTGGCAGCAAATAGAATCCACTCCAATCCAAACTTCCGCCGTCCCATACCAAACCAACCCAAACTGTTCAACGTAGAATATACAAACCAATAGTCTAACTAGTGTTTCAACCCATTAAGACACCGTTTGGGAAACTATGCACTCGTCTTCCTCCCTCGCCCTCCCTCGGTCCCTTCTCTCCCCACGGAATCGAGCGCTGCTTCCTGACGCCGGCGTCGAGCACGCACTGCGGGGAGCTCCTGCCCTGGCGTAGCATGCGCCATCATCTTGCCCAGGGAGAGGCCATCTCGTGCGTGAACCCGCGGATAAGCACGGAGCGTCCGGCGGCAAGGTCGCCGACCTCCGTCCACGGCACAGAGGTGCGGCAGTACAACGGTCTTGGCGGAGCTATTGTGGCGGCGCGGAGGTGCAGCAGCACTCGCGGCCATGGCGGAGCTACAACAGCATGGTGGCCAGGGCGGAGTTCTTGCAACGGCGTGGTCTGTGCGGAGGTGCGGCAGCACGACGGCGAAGGCGAAGCTGTGGCGACGGCGCTGAGGCAACCCTCCGTTTACAACCCACACCAAACCCAACCAAACCGCTAGGAACTAGAATCCAGGTCAAACCAGCTCATCTACGTCATTGGCCCATTAGCACCCAACCCAAACGAGTACATAGCAAAGTCCAAACTATTAAAGTTATTTCAGCCCAAACCAATTAGCAGGCCTATCCACGCCTCTCACACCAAAGACGATTAGTTTTCCTTCCCTTTTCTATATTTATTACTACCTCCGTTCTTGAATATATGACAGCATTGACTCTTTTTCTTCGGTTGACTATTCGTCTTTTCTACAAATATTTATGTAATTAGATAAGTCTACTAGTTAAATCCAACGTATTATCAATAATAGATGTAGTGGTACCCATTTTATGCTATTTAACAAAGTAACTAATAAAATATCATTGGTCAAAGTTGAAGAAAAAAGTCAATGGTGTCATGTATTTAAGAACGGAGGTAGTATATATGATAAACCAGTAACACTACTGAACCCATCCATCATATCGATGGAGGTACTAGCTTTGTTTTTTAGATAAATGAAAAAAATAGGTTTGCTTCACCCGAAGCTAGCTGCCTATATATATTCCATCGATGGTGTGATGGATTCGTCATCGTCGTCGTCGTCGCATTGCTAGCTGTTGTGATGTTGTACATGTTGATGCATGCTCGAGGACAGCACGCGATCCTCGTGCGCGATAGATACGACGACTGTCGGAACTCTGCCGCGGACAGATGTCTTCTCCGATGGTCGATTCATTACCTCTAGCTCTTAAATTGTACTACCTTCATATCATAATATTTGACGTTGGTTAGTTCAATTTTCCACTAACCAACGTCAAATAAAATGAACCGGAGGTAGTATAACAAGTGCTAAAATAATACAAAAGTAGGTTAACAGACTCTTTGCAAGTGGTTTAGCTCTTTGGTAGCTCTTAACCGTCTCATTGAACAGTGCAAAAGTGACGTGACCGGCCGGTCACATCAAGAGTTGTACTCTTCAATGGATAAAAAATGCTATGAGACGGTTAAGAGTTAGCAAAGAGCCAACTCATTAAACTTTCTTTCAGTATTATTTTGACACTGTTCATCGATTAAACCATTTAAGAGCTAATAAATGATGCCCATTAGAGAAGACCTTAACCACCATCGATCAGGCTAGCGCTTCCATGAACAGACGATGTGGACGTCGATCAACAAAAGAGTGCCGCAGGCAACAAACAACTGAGATTGCCATCTACTACTGTAGTACGTACTATCTATCAGTCCCCGGGCCCGGCCGGCCGGCAGCTTTCCAGAGCTCTCGCCCTTTTGACTGGCTGCATCTGCAGTTGTGCATGCGTCGTCGGTGGAGCACAAAAGCGACGCCGACGAGGGCCACCGCCACGTTCCTTTGTCAGCTAGCCAGGCTGTACTCATGGGCGGCCGTGCTCCGGCGAGACCACATCGCGGCGGCCGACGTGCATTTATATGCTCTCTCTGGCGCTGCTGCTGCACGGTCGTACTGTGTGGCCACTGCACGGTCGTAACGACGATGACCCACACCACACACATTGCCACCACGTTAAATTCCTTCGCTGGCTCACTACTGCCTCGCTCGCGTGTCGTCACTCCCGCCGTACGTACGCCTACTAGTAGCTCGCTGTTGTATTGTACTACGCTAGCGATGCGATCGATCTCAACTCCCTACGTACGTATCCGCCTGAATTCATATTTTTTTTCCCCTTATAAAAGAAATAGCATCCTTATAAAAAATCATTTTTCTTACAAAGACACCCACAAAGAGCGCGGCCTCTCACGTCTGATAAAGCTGACTCAAAACGGCTGCATGGCCACATATGTTTGGAATTGAGTTTTGGACATATATGTTGAGTGCTCTTAGTTGTAATCTCTTTGGTTTACATAGTGCTTGTAACTTGAATAACTTGAATATGTATATGTACCAACTACGTATTAATATAAGCTTTCTTTCCACTTAAAAAAACGGCTGCATGGGCCATGGCTATTTATTTCGGCGGCATTCTCAAGGTTTTGTTTTAACAATAATTCTCAAGGCTCGGTTGAGACCAATAAAACACCGTGTACTTAGCATATTTTTTTTTATGTAAATATCATGCCGTGGTGGGGTATTTATTCTTCATCCTGGGCGTCCAATAAACAATGGCAAAAATATATACATAATGGGAGTTGAGATCCGGGTTGGTGGGGTAATAAGCCCCTGTCACCATAATGGGAGCCATGTACAAATGTTTTTTATTTGACAATATATACATTACTATAGATGAATCTCAAACATATTTGGGAGGGATATTATTCTTCGTCCTGCCAGATGGACCGACTAGCTAGGCTATTCGGCCGACTAGCTAGGCCACACGACCCAGTCATCGTTGGGCCGTTAAGCAGAATCCACCAGGAGGAAAGAGCTAGAAGGGTCTTCCTCAAAAAAAAAAAAGAGCTAGAAGGGTCAGCCCCGGCCTGTGTCGCTGAGCTGGACCAGTTTCGCAACCAAAAGAACAAAAAATTGAGCTGGACCAAGATTCTTGAAATTTGAAGGTGCCTCGTTCAATCGTTTTGTTAACCAGACGGCTTGGATTTGCATTTTCAACCACTTTTGTTTGGAGTGGAGAATTTATATATTCACAACTCACAAGTTTTTAGCTCCACAACCAAACCGAGACAGCACTGGCAAACCTAATATGTAACCTATCATCGCTGGAAGAAAGGGCGTCCATCCGGCGCTCCGTATTCCCCCGCGCGACGCGCGTCTTTCCTGCCGTGCTGGCAGCCATCAACGGGTAGAGAAGGGTTAAAAAAAAACTACATGTGGGCCTAAGCAGTTGGGTCCGCTGGTACATCAGTAAAAAAAATTCCGCGCGGGCCCAGAGCGTCGTCGGTGTGTACAGAAGGTATCGTCTTTCGATCGTCGCCTTTCGTGTTTCCGCGCCGGTTTCGTCGTCGTCCTCCTCGCCCCAGCAAAGGCACCTCCATGGGTGGATTTACTTTGCCGGCCGACGGCAGGGAGCAGAGGAGCCGACGACGGAGAAAGAGCCGGCAGCGGAGCAGAGGGAGAAGGAGAATCGAACAAATCGAGACGAAATCAAAGGAAAATCGAACAAATCAACGGTAAATCCAGCAGGCCACGGCGGAGACAGAGCAGAGCAGACCGAGAAGGGAAATCGAACAAATCGATGCCAATTCAAAGACAAATCGAACCTAAATCAAACAATCGAGGCCACGACAGAGAGAAGAGACAGCAGCGAGAGGCAGCCAGCAGCACCACCGCGAACATGAGCAGCACGGCCAGCAGCCGCCGCCGCGGAGATGGAGGCCTCCTCGTGCTCGCCTGCGCGCGCCCTCCTGCCCGCAGTCGCCGCTGCTCCTACCAGCCCACGTCCGAAGCTGGGGCGGCACCCGACAACCTGCTCCGGGTCGCCGAGAGCTTCATTCGCTGGCGGCACGACCACCTTCGCCGAAAGCACAAATTGAGAGAACGAAGCACCGATCCAACATCCCTCGGCATGGACCATGGAGAAGAGGACGATGCCGCGGAGAGAGGAAAAAAGAAGAAATCCGAAAGCACGAATCGAGAGAAATTGAGGAAAAAATCACAAATCCGAAAGCACAAATTGAGAGAAGAAAGCAGAATTTGAGAGAAATCACCGTAAATTGACCACAAATCGATCACAAATCCCCTTGCCTCGCACCGCCGACGAATGGAGCCACCACCGCCACATGCAGCCCCACCGGTGGAGCAGAGAGAGGAGCTCTGCGCGGGATTGGCCGCCTGCACGGGTCCCCCGGCTGCTGCCTCTCATTGTAGCAGGCTCCACTTACGGCACCAGGGCCTGCGTGGACCACCCATCTGGTTCTTCGTCACCGCAGTGCCCTTTGCCTGACGCCGACGCCAACTACAGCCGCTACCGCCCATGGCCTCTCGCTTGCTGCCGCCACAAAAGGCCTCTCGATCCACGGCGCCAGGGAGATGAAGCAGGCGCAGTTGGGCGCAAGGAAGCCCCTGCTCGAGCTGCAGTCATCGGCGGAATAGCACACGCGCGGGCGAGCTCGATCCACAGAGAGGAGCGGCGTGTTCGGGAGACTTCGCGAGGGGGAGAGAGAAGGCAGACGGAATTCACGGAGGAGAAAAAAAAGGAAAGAGAGAGAAAAAAGAAAAAAAAGAACGGAACAGTACACGCGCGGGCGAGGCCGGCGTGTTCGGGAGACTTCGCAGGGAGAGAGAAGGTAGACGGAATTCGCGGAGGACAAAAGAAGGAAATAGAGAGAAAAGGAAAGAAAGAAAGAAAAGATCGGCAGCAGCGGCAAAGCCGCATGGGAAACGGAAAAAAAAAGGAATAGAATAGGAAACGAAGAGAAAAAAGAATAGGAAAAAAAAAGAAAAAAGAATTGTAAAAAGAACTTCGTCCTTAAATTTACTTTTGTATTGTCTTCCCATCGTTTCAAAAAGTATAGGTCAATATAACTTCGTCCCTTTATAACAATAATCGGTCGTATTTTATTCGTGATGATGAGCCAAATTAATTGCAATATGCTATGCTAAGTTATACATTCTCCGTCTCAAAATATGGCTACGTTGAGCATTCAAAATTTATCCTAAAATATAACTACATATGAGTTGTAAAGCCTGACTAAATAGGTAAATGTGCACAAATATCCCTATGCACATTAATTGTCTTGCAGGTATAGCTACCCCATATATATATATGCATGAACATGTTTAATCAAGGGTATATGGGATATTTTATCATACTTCTTAATCTGTCTTAAAAAGACAAAACATAGCTATATTCTGGAACGGAGGTAGTAGTAATTTTCTAATATAAGTCGGTATGCCCCGTATTTGTTTGATGATATTTCACCAAGCAATGTAGATTGATTTAACTAGCATTGCCTTTGGAGCCAACTCTATGAATGAGAGTTAATTTTTCCTAATTGAAGAGTGTTGACTTATTTGACAGAAGTAACCTTCCAGCAAGTGCGAAATCCTTGTGTCAACTATGTTCCTTCGATTAGTAATGGTGTGTATAGTTTGGGAAAAAATATTATAGATAAAAAAAAAATACTGTAGGTTGTGCTGAGAAGCGTGTTCTGTGAGTGCGAGAGATAGAATAAATAAAAAGGTTGGATGAATAGTAAGAAAAGCTTGGGTGATCTAAACGCACCTTAAGTCTGGTTCTTCCATTTTTTCTACACAAAGTGATTTTGTCAGAGGATCCAGCTAAATCTGGGGAACGATTATAATTTGCCAACCACCTTGGGTGCTCCTTACCAATGTTGAGTTGGCATTGCTCTAAAAAAAGTTACGTTGACACTTTTTTCAATGGGAAGAGCAATAACATGTTAACAGTGTTATTTTCCGATGTGAACGTGCTGCAAATTTGTATGTAAATTTACACAGAGGCGATTTTTAGTGTTGTGGCCTGCAATATTTTTTGTTTGCTATTGTCTTCGGGCATTGTAGCTTCATGTAGTTCCCCATAAAAGAATTTCTCGGCTGCTCGGTCAAGTATTGACCAGTCATCCCTAATTGTATTACATACAAAACATGGTTTATTCTGCCACATATTTAGTAGCATGCATTTGTAAGTATCGACCAGACATCCCTAATTGTATCACATACAAAACATGGTTTATTATGCTACATCTTTAATAGCATGCATTATTCACAGCAAGTTGTCATCGTGTTGGTTATTTTTATTACTCATCGTGTTATCACCGTGCACGCGGTAGCACTGAGCCAGAAGCCCAGTGCCCAGAACAGGCGCAGCGAAGCGCCCCATCCTTCCTAGTAACTTTATGTGACACACAATCAACATGCGTCGCACTGATGGCCTTAATTGTAAACAAAATCTTAACCTTAGCAATGGTCATTCTAGTGTTATCCTAGACGCTAAAACGCTAGACAGTCAGTCACCCTCCGTTTAGCATTCAGACGGTTTAGACGATATATTAAACGGTCTAGACGGTTTGCACTGTAGCACCAAATAAAAATACAGATCTAATATCATAGTTCCATAATGCAATTTTTCTAGTACACTTTGAGCTATGTAATAGCTGCAGCTGCATAATTAGACATTGATAATTAGACAAAGTGATATACACATAATGACATCTCATATGTATTATAATACATACTTCCATAGAATATAGATAATACTTAGACTTAAGTAGACTCCATACTTCCAGCGCCCAACGTTTCCCTCCAGGCACATTTTTTCTTCGCCTACACAATTGTCTAGTCATTGTCTAACCAGTCTACACATGTTTAATTACCGTTTAATTCAAGCGTTTAAACCGTCTTTGACTAGTTTGACCTTTTAAACGCGTCTACCGTTTAATTGGCCGACTAGGGCATAAACTACACGCCTACCCTTCGTCTAACGTTTAAACGAGTCTAGACGGCCGTTTAAACGCCAACACTGGGTCATTCACAGGAAGATGAACCTAGCTAGCTAGTTCAAGCGTAAGACAATTTTAACACAAGCATAGTGCAGTAAGCATCTCATATTTCATCACGTGTAACCAACACATCACCCTGTGACCAGTCCGTGGAGTATATACACAAGTAAACAATAAAAAAAGGAAAATTCTGCAATAAACAATGGCAAAAATGATCTCAATGCTACCGTACCAGGATTATTTACATGTATACCTCTACATATTTGTAATATTTACAACTATGGCCCTATATCATAATCGGAATATCTACCAGCCAGCCACGTGGAGGTATAAGGTATGAAATATCTGTACGTACGTCGTCAAAGCGAGGATGGTGCTCTGCTGCAACAAAACAAACGTGCTCTGCTCTGGCTGGCTCGCAACGGAAGGCCTAGCCGACCGCGCGGCGACAGAGCGGGCAGGACGCGTGGCGGAGCAGCCAGACATCGATGCACGGCAGGTGGAACGTGTGCCCGCACTCCGGCAAGCTCCGCGCCTCCTCGCCGGCCTCGAAGTCCTGCAGGCAGACGGAACATCCCGTCCGGTCGGTGTCGTCGTGCTCGGCGGCGAACGTCGTGACCGGGAGCGCCTCGATGGCGGCGGCCGCCATGCCCGTCGCGGCGGTGGCCGTCTCGAACACGTCTGCCAACGTCGTCGGCGACGTCTCCCTGTCCCTGTTGGACGACGACTCCGCCGCGTTCATCTGACTGTCGACGGCGCTCTGCACGGCCGGGTCTACCTTCTCGCGTACAAGGCGGCCCGTCAGGAGGCTCCAGATCACGTCCAGCTGATAGATCATTATCATATCGTTCGTTAGCTATGGATCGATGAATACAAAGATGGAGATGAATCAACGAAACAAAGAAATTGTGAATTGTGTTACGTACCACGTAGAGGATGGTCCAGATGCCGGAGTCGTGGGAGCGCCAGATGGCGACGGAGGAGTCGACGACCTCCATGGACACGACGGCGCCGGAGATGGCACCGATGCCGGCGCCGCGCACCAGGCCGCTCTCGGTGGCGAGCCCGATGAGCGCGCCCGTGACGGCGCCGAGGACCATGCCCACCGCCGCGAAGACGAAGGTCACGACGCCCCGGGCCACCGCCCCGGCGACGCGCCGCGGCAGCCGGTACATGCTCCTGCTGCTGCTTCCTCCTCCTGATGCCTCGCCATGTTGGCGCGTGGATGTGCTGCTGCTCGTGGGGGAGACCGCCTCCATGTCTGCGGCTCTCCGGCCGGCGCTTGCTCGGTACCGACGACGACCGGGGGAGAAGGGGAATCAAGAAGAACCGGGCCGGCGTTGGATGACCTCTATCCGTAGGTTGCTTGGTGCAGAACCTTGTTGACTCTGATCGATGGAGGAGGGTTTTGGTTGGAGACTGGCAGCGCGTTTGCAGATTTATAAGTTGTTCGTCGATCAGAGTGGGGATCGTACACTTGGAGCGCGTCGTTGTGGTTGACGACTTGCCCTGCTTGGGGTTTGCTTTGTGCTGCGGTGCACCCGGCTCGGCAGATCAGCCATGCACCCGTGACCGCCGAGTCCGACGTGGATGGCCGGCTGCCGGTGGAACGCGTCCATCTATATGTCAGTCAGGCTGTCAAGGAACGAAGGCAGCAACCAGGAAGAAGTTAGTAGGCAAAAGCAGCATCGCCCGCGTAGCGTTGGTGCCTGCCGGGCACATAAATGCTAACCATCCCGGCACGCGGCGGACGGCGACATACG
This sequence comes from Digitaria exilis, assembly GCA_015342445.1. NCBI lineage: Eukaryota > Viridiplantae > Streptophyta > Magnoliopsida > Poales > Poaceae > Digitaria > Digitaria exilis. Next base: position 29,530 of record JACEFO010001021.1, read on the forward strand.
GCATACGGGTGGTGGTTGCTTGGCGATCTTTCGCCTCTGGGCTTTCCTTCCTTGCCTTGCTCTCTTAACGGCTAAGCTTCCCTCTTCCCGTACACCACCACCAACCACGGCGAGGCGACAGCGAGTTCCGATCCGTGGCCGGCCGTGTGGCCTGCCGGCTGCGCCGGTCACGCGCGGCATGCTATGCGCCATGCGTGCACCAGTGACAGGCAGGTGCAGCCCAGGTGTGTGCTTTCGTGGACTGCAGGCGAGGTGCCTTATTGGTGCTTGTATTTTAGGACGGACAAGTTTCTACGGGAATTTAAACCCTCTGCCTGCAACATCTGACTTGCTCTCCTCGACTGTTGAAAATGACCGCCTTCTTCTGTTACCATGTCTCGTGTCATGTCAATCCTAGCACGAGCTTATCTTTTTTCCTTTTCCCCCGTTCTTCTCGAACAAGGTGACTTCAACAGCTTAACCACGCACACGTTACTTTACTCCAGGAGGTTAGAAGAAGAACTCAGCAGGCAGGAGGGGAAAAGCATGATGACTTGTAAGCCTGTAAATGGGCCAAAAACTCCTTTGGGCCTTTTAGCCTTAGCTTGTACATGGGCTGGCTGCTGTCTGTCATTGGCCCATCGTAGCCTTGTAGGTTTCAGCTTAGCTGACACGCACACACGGCCGCGACTTTTCCGGTCGTCTTCCCGCCCGGCAACGGCCACGAAAGTCATGGCCATCCTTCCAATACAGACGCGAGTGTGTCCTCCTCAACCAAGCAAGCTACGCATGCAGGAGGAGCTGATGCCCGTGTGTGTGCGTGCTCGATCGTCCTGCGCCCCGGAGCTGAATCCGCTCGGACGGACAACTGTTCAGCCCTGTCGACGAGCCTTTCGCCGGATCGCCGGACGACCGTCTTATTGGCAGAACGAAACAATAATTCCGGTGGCCCTCGGCGGAGGCGGACTGCCGGGGCTAGGGCCGCCATGGGTAGGTCCTTCAAAGTGTGCCTGGAGGTGGACCCCGCCGTGATCACTCCCGTCCCCGGCATCGCGCTGGACACGCTGTTCCTCGTCATCCTCCAGGCGTTCGCCGTCATCTTCCTCTCCAAGTTCCTCCACCTCTTCCTCCGCCGCTACAACCAGCCCAGCGCCATCTCCCAGATCCTCGCCGGCGTGGCCGTGGGCGGGATGGGCCTGCGCAACGCCATCGTGCACGTCGACGTGGACGACGTGGAGGACATGTACGGCGGCTACATCGCCGCGTCGCGCGTCGTCTACATGTTCCTCGTCGGCCTCGACCTCGACCTGGCGGCGCTCCGGAACGCCACGCGCCGGTGCGCCGCGCTCGCCTACGCCACCGTGGCCGCCAGCCTGTTCGTGGCGGCCGTCGTGTCCAGCGGCATGTACGGCAGCATGATGCATTCCCCCGTCAAGACCCCCGAGCTGCTCGCCGCCACGCTCATGCTCGCGCTCACCAACACCTCCTCCATCACCGTCTCCCGCATCGCCGGCGAGCTCCGCCTCACCGTCAGCGAGAACGGGCGCCTCGTCGTCGCCGCCGCCATCATCACCAACCTCATCTGCGTCGTCGGCGACGGCCTCCTCTCGTCCACCACGCTCGCCAAGGTGAAGACGCAGGACAGCATGTACCGTGGCTCGCCGCAGATCAAGAAGGGGCTCCTCGCCCTCGCCGTCGCCGGCGTCGCCGTGTGGCGCGTGGGCCCCGCCGTCACCCGCATCAACCGCCGCAACGCCGGCCAGCGCCACGTCCGGACACGCGACCTCGTGTTCATGCTCCTCGGTGTGTGGTGTGTCAGCAGCTTCCAGCAGCTGCTGGGCTTCGACGGGATGCCGACGAGCCTCGCGCTGGGCATGGCGTTCCCGCGTGAAGGCCCCGCCGCGCGCTCCATCGTCGACGCGCTCGTGCCGCTTGTGCATGGCTTCGTCATGCCGTTCTACTTCGCCACCATCGGGATGAGGCTCGACTACAACTCCATGTCCGGCGCCATCATCGTGCCCGGCATGCTCCTCTCGCTTCTCGGCCTCGTCGGTAAAGCCGTCGGCGCCGCCGCCGCCTCCGCCTACCTCAACATCCCCGTCTCCGAGGCGCTCCGGTACAGCGTCCTCCTCAACGTCAAGGGCCACGTCGACACCATGAACATGAAGTTCGCCAAGACGGAAGGCGTCTGGGCTGAGCAGGCGCTCTACGCGATGATCATCGGCAACCTGATCAGCACCATCATCGCCGGCCCGGCCGCCGCCGCCGTCTTTCGCAGGGAGAAGGAGGCGTACAGGACGAGGCACCAGGCCATGGAGTCGCTGGGCCCAGAGCAGGAGCTCCGGATGGTGGCCTGCACCCACGGCTCCCGCGCCGCGCCGGGCATCCTCAGCCTGGTGGAGCTCCTGGTCAGCGCGCCCCACTCGCAGCCCGCCGTGCCGGTGCTCCATTTCTTCGAGCCTCCCCGTCACCACCAGAAGACACACGGCGACGCCGGCGATGATGGCAACAAGTCCGGCGGCGGCGGTGGGGCCCCAGACGCGGTGACGCAGATGAACAGGGTGGTGGACGTGTACGCGCGCGCGACGGGCATCTCGTTCCGGCAGGCCGACGTGGTGAGCCTCGGCGCCAGCAAGGACGCCGCCGCGTGCTGCCGTGGCGCCGAGGACGCGCACGCCGTCTTGCTCCTCGTGCCGTGCTACAAGGAGCAGCGGTACGACGGCAAGATGGCGTGCCGGGTCGAGGAACGGTGGAGGCACAACGTCGAGGTGCTGGCACAGGCGCCCTGCACGGTGGGGCTCTTCGCCGACCGGCCCTACCGTGCCGGTGGGACCAGCTTCCAGACGCCCATCAGCGTCGCGCCGGAGAGTGGCAGGACGCTGGTGCACCCGTGCAGCGACCGGACGGTGACGCACGTGGTGGCCGCCGTGTTCATGGGCGGGCCCGACGACCGTGAGGCCGTGTCGTTCGCGTCACGGCTCGCCGAGCACCCGGCCATTGGGCTCACCGTGTTCCGGTTCGTGAAGCGGAGCACGTACGACACGGTGACGTCGTCGACGTCACGGGCGGCGGCCACGGTGGCCGGCGGCAGCGAGGATGTGGACGGTGGGAGCCAGGGGGGTGGTGGTGACGTGGATGAGAGGTTCTTGTGGAGGTTCTATGAGAACTACGCGGCGAGGGAGCTGGCGATGTACGTGGAGAAGATGGTGGAGAGCCCGGCTGACGTGGTGGAGACGCTGGAAGGGATGGCCGGGATGTTCTCGCTGGTGGTGGTGGGGAGGGGAGGGAGGCAGCCGGCGGAGCTCACGGCGGGGCTCGAGAGGTGGGCGGAGGCTGGCAGTGAGATCGGGCCCGTGGCAGAGATCTTGGCGTCCAATGAGTCGATGGAGATGGGGTCCGTGCTCGTCATGCACCAGCACACGGTGGCGCTCACGACGCCACGCAAACAATGACCATCAGCGGCAGGCACATCATAATGCCAGTGTCAGTGTAGTAACGTCGTCATCACACACAGGACAGCTCAGAAAGAAACAGCTTTGTGTATAGTTTGTACTTAGATTTCTTTGAGTAGTGTTGGACGCCCATGAGAAACACTGAAAGCTGGAAAGTAGCAGCATTCGAGTCACTGAACCCTCTAGGTTCAAGCATTGAGCCACATTCAACACTGAAAGCTGGAAACTAGCAGCATTCGAGCCACTGAACTCTGAAGCCCCTGGCGCAAACTGATTCGGAACTTATTTAGCAGCCACGCCCAAACATGTAACATAATTACTAAGTAATATAGATTTTTTAATGTTGATTTGGTTGGGGTGTGCCAAGCCCAAGCAATAGTGCAACGCTAGGGTGACACTTGAGAGCCCTAGTAGCAAGCTACCATGACAGACTCTCTCCCAAAAAAATAAATTTAATATCATTGTGATGCGGTGCCTCACGTATCAGATATCAAACTGATAAGAACAGATACTACACTTGATCTTAGCCAAAAAGCCGAGAAAGGTATGAGTTGGTAGGCAGGACTGGCCCTTGTTTTATGTCTCAGCTCCACCGTGAAGCGCCGTCCTCCCGCGATGCGGTACTAATTACCCGCGGCTATACTAATGTGATGCGTTTGTAATAACAGTCTACCTGGGCTTCACTGGGCCTATTGTCACTGGGCCTATTGCTTTAACGCGGCCCATTGTTGTGGACTTGTGATCGTGTCGATTACGTATTGTCCTCGTCTGCCTCTTCCTCCTTGCGTTGCGGCCAGCACAGCCTGCGTCGGCGGAGACTGCTCCTCCGCCGCTTCAGCAACGGAGGAGATAGACTCGCTGATGGAGGTGGCTCTGGGCGGGCGGCAACCGGTGGAGACGATGGTAGTTGGTCGGGCGCCCGGGCGGGAGGGGCCGAAGGGTCTCGCTGTCGATGTCATGCATACATAAGGTGAGGCGCTCACCTCCTTCCTTCCTTAATTCCATGGCTCAATGTTCCGGCATTGTTCCAGCAAGGGTGGGAATGCAGAGCGGTAGGACGGTGAACTGGTTTCTGTGAATTTTGATGTACTGTAGTCGATTTGCAGTATTATAAAATTAGCGCGACCAAATTGGCTATCCTCTGACAGTTATTTAGGATTCTGATTTATATCAGTCGAAATCAGTTCGCAGATTGCGCAGCATGATTGTGCATAGTAGCAGACCTATAGTATGTGGATTTCTCGAGTAGTGTTGGATGCCCATGTCAGTTTCAGAGTAGCAGATTGTGCAGCATAACTATGTGGCCTTTTATTGGAAAAAAAAAGACCATGTGTCCTTTTTAATGTCGACATATGTAACAACCGAATCACTATCTTTTATAGCAATTTGTTACTCAAATCTGAATGTTTGATCTAAAAAAGGGACCTTCTAGCAGGCTTTGGTTTCTGTTTAAATTCTTTCTGGAATCATGCTTTATTTGTTCAAATAAAATCCTAAAAATCTTTCTCTAATGTTTAAATTTAATAAGTTTAGAAATACATTTACTATAACTAAATACAGCTAAAAGGTAGGCTACTACCAAGCCCAATAACTAAATACAGTTATTGTGGAATCTTCTGTACTTTCTGAGAATCTGGAAGACTGCAAACTATCTCGTGTGTTAGGAACTTGGGCGATGTATCTCATTCCAAATTAAAGTAGCAACATGTGGTAGTTAGCTAGCATATTGGTGCACTGGGATCTGAAGAAAAATAATATGAGGTGTTTGTTAGATTACAGTAACCATATGCGTCTTTCTTTGCATTGGTAGCACCAGTTACTCGAAGCTGAATGTTTAATCTATAAGTCTTGGGGTGTCATGCATATACTGCTCTTGATATAACATGTGCTCACGCATGTTCCCAGAAAAAAAAACATAAGCAGACAACATACATATCCTACTCACAAACATAAGTGCATACAGAAAGAGCCTTTTATGGTCCATCTAGAGAGTATATTGGAGGTGCTACTTTCCTTAGCTAAGTACCAAAATATATGTTGGAATCTTGGTACCTTTTGAATGCATGGGCTGTAAAAATGCTCACACATATAAACTGGCACAAAACAATATGGTCAATATGAACTATGATGTATATTATGGAAACCAAGTATCATCACGAATACTGCAAAAGCTGCTCTCTGAACACAGAACCTGATAAGCATCAATCAGTTGAAAAAACCTGTGTGGATAAACATCTACGGAAACAGCAAGATACAAACAAAGCCGTAGCTGTCTCAAACAGTAATACACTCGATAGATTAATCTTAGGTGCCTCAGTACCTCTTCAATACTGGTCCATTTGGGTTCTTAGCAAGTTGGGCCTGGACGTCTTCCATGAAGTCCTCTTTGTAGTCACCATTGTACAGAAAAAATTCCTTGAAGCTTTGGAGAGATGCTAGCCCAGAAAACAACACAATGTCTGTTTTTTCTTGCCAACCAGCGAAAAACAGCTGCTCAAGTTTAGGCATCGCTCCTGCTCCAAACTCCACAGATTTGAGGTTATCTAGGAGAGCTAACTCCAGCACCTTAAGGCTTGGGAATATCACCTGCTGGAAGTTGAGGCAGAGCTCTTCAACTTGGAATGACTTCTGCCACAAACATAGAATTTTCAGGTTTGGTAGCCCACCAATCACTTGTATGCTGGCATCAAACTCTGATAACCTAGTGCTTCGCAGATTCAACTTCACGAGATTTTGGAGCTCCTTGGTCCATTCTGGCAATTCAACTACGCTTCCAGTAGGTGGAGGTTCAGGAGTTTTTTCGGGGGCGAGGACACGTCATCCAAGCAGCCATGCGAATCTGATTCCACCACTGACACTGACAGTGATGCCAGGCAACTGAGCTTGGAAAGAGTTAGACAAAACTCTTGACAGTTTTCCTTGTTGATGCCGGTCACCTCTAACTTGCGTAGTTGGGTGAGCCTCCTTATGTCCTGTAGGATGGTCTTCCCATTTGCAATGTTCACAACACCCAGTGTGTCCAGAGCTTTCAGCTTCCTGATCCCTGTGGGCAGTACAACACCGCGTGGGTCTAGTCGCCTCGCTAAAGATGGGAACATGGCGCAGCAACAGACAGTGCACACATCATGCCTGTTTGGGATGCCATCAATCTCCAGTGCATCTCTCATAAGCTGAGGTGACAAACATGATGCGCAAAAAGCCCACTGAAGAAAGAGTCAGAAGGCATAGCTTATTATTCTGTACTAGCTTTGGTTTGCCTTTAAAAAGTGCATCATAAAATCCTCCAGCACGTTGGATCCCTAATAAGTCCCCAGAACGGATATACCTAAGCTTCCTAAGCTTGATGATGGTTCTTGGCAGCTTGATTATTCGTGTAGCAATTACATCTAGTGTCTGGAGTTGCCTCAGATTACCCACAGAATCTGGTAGGTGGAAAATACCTTCACACCCTCTTAGGGAAAGGTATACTAAGTGAAGAAGCTTTCCAATGTGTTCAAGGTCATGATCAAGTAATCCGATGTGCCTTCCAAGTCCAGCACTCGCAGCAACGTCATCTTCTTAGAGATGAAAAATGGCTGCCACTTCCCAAACACTGTTAATGATCTGATGCGGGACAGATCCACCATGCCTCTCAAACTTGCTCTTATCTCCCTTCCAATTGCTGTTTATGGCAAGGTGGCGAACTATTCCATGAGGATTTAAGCTGCAACCTTCCTCTAGTGTAAAAACAAGATTCTCCTCCGTTGACTTTGAGATTGCGATTTCACGCATGAGATAATGGACTTGGCAAGAGTCGATTCCTTTACTTATGTAAATATATCGTTGGGACGGTAGGATCATACTTCTGCCTACTAGTTCCATGAAATAGCTGCTTGCTGTTTCTTCCGCGGATTGGCCTCGAATCCCCTTTGAGTAACCTTCAGCAGTCCACCGCCGAATCAGACGCCTTCGGCCAACCTTGTAGCCTGCTGGAAAAATTGACAGATACAAGAAACAAGACTTGAGATGATAAGGTAAACCATCATAGCTTTTGAGGAGGACATTTTTATCATCCAAGCTCTGGATTCGTCTCCCACTCAGCACTTATGTGCACATTTAGTTTTGTCCACTCCATATGTGTTTTTGGTTGCTTTTTCAAGAATCCTCCAATGGTAGCTATTGCAAGGGGAAGTCCATTGCACTTCTTCAGGATCAATTTTGCTTCTTCAACTAATCAGGGTAGTGTTCATCCAAATCTGTGATGTTATCAAATACCTGAAATTAAATAGGTACGTTACAGTTTAAGTTTCTTAGCATTCCAAAAAATTAGTCACTCGTCAAAACATATTTCAAGTTTATTTTTTGGGCATCTCAAATGGTTTTAAGAATTTAAATTAAATTGGATATCAATTGTCATTCGGCTGCACATCCGAGTCATGAAGAGCTAGGACGACGCAATGAGGGTGACATAGGAAACCAACCAGGACTAAACTCACATAGCTAAAGCTGAAAATAAAAAAAGGGGAAAAGTCTATTTTTTTCCACCCGTCAACTGCTGCAAAATTCTAATTTTCAACCTACAAATGCAAAACTGGAAATCAAGAACCATTCGGTGGTTTCAAAGGTGGTTTTTTTATTTTTTGAAAAATACAATAAGTAATATAATATAAAAAATGCATAACTAATTTATTTTAAATTAGAAAAATATGAATCCAGTGATAATTTTTTTTTCTAAAAAAGTGACCTATATGTTGGTGCACCATTTATAGTTATTTATATATTATTCATTTTATTCCATTTTTAGAAAAACAATAAAGCACTAGCAATATAAATAGATAATACCCAAATAACATTAATTAGTGTTAAATTAGGTAGGTTACACTTTAGAAAATATTGACACCGATTTCATAATATTTTAATTTAAAATGAATTAGTTCTGAATTTTAAATTTAGAATAATATTTTTCTGTTTCTAAAAAATAAAAAGACACCTTCAAAATCACCCTAAGGGCCAAATCTGTCCTGTTTGGATAGTTGGATGGTCTTTAGTGTCTGTCTTTATAGCTGTAGCTAGGTTGAAATTCATACTTTTTGTAAAAGTTGGAGTGTGAAAAACGAACGTTTCCCAAATAAAAACAACCAACTGATTAGAATGTTAAGGGTGCTAAATAAATGGTTTTATATGTTGGAAGCCGTATGAATTCTCATTCAAAATTCAGGGGGTTATATATACTCTTCTTTACAAAATGAGTGATCATAGATTTTCTAAGCAGTATAGCAATGAGTACCATCAAATCTAAGGGTATATGCCTTCTTTTTTTTATTAGGACTAGAATGATAACATGCTTCGGTGGGTACTATGACTTCAATGTAATTCAAATTATAACAAAGAAATCATGACATTACATTGATAGGCTATGAATACCTTTTTAGTGAAGAGGTCACGTGCATCCCTGTCTCCTAGACTTTTAAGCATGTATATATTTCCATCTTTCTCTGAACAGTACTTCCCAATACTCTCTACCCTTGTGGTGACTATGATCCGGCTTGCTGTTTCATCTATAGGAAAATGTTTTATTATAGAATCCCATTCTGTGGTGGATGATAAATCATCTAGAACAATCAAGTATTTCTTTCCTGCCAAAAGGCCAGCCAACGATGATTTAACTCCCAGCTTCATTCTGTCAACATCCGCCATGTCCTTATTTCTATAAGACATCTCATCCAGTTGCACAGCTAAGCTACCGATGAGCTCCACAAGATCGAAAGGATGCTTGATTGTGGCACAAGAACGCTTCTCAAACATGGCACTGAGCTCTTGGCTTTGATAGATATCTTTGACTAGAGTGGTTTTCCCAATACCACCCATTCCACATACAGAGATAACCTCACGTTGTTGGCTACCTTTACACGAAATGAGATTGATAATTTCTGTCTTTTCCTTTTTCTCGCCCGATGATGTGAGATTCCTTATAAGCAACTACTGTCGTATCCATAGGAATGATTTCGTTACCACCCGTGGAATGAATACTATCATTAGATGCTTTGTTTAAGCTAGATCCTAGCATCATCACTGAATCTGCTCCATCATGTGATCCCTAAACGCAAGCAAACACCAGGTCATTGGAGAGTATAGATATGTATATATTTTTCAAGTAAGAATAGTTTCATTCTCAGCAACATATAATTTTTTTTGACAAACTAGATAAAGCATAGTCATAAAAAAATATCTGAGGTGGCATGCAATTTAATGAGTGTGAAACCCCATTAGGAGTGGACTTACTGACAAGTTGAGAAACTACCTCCCATTAGAACAAGTAATTAGTTTTTAAATAGACTAATTAGTTTACCCTAAGCGGTTCATATATTAAGAACGGAAGGAGTATAAAGCAGGATCCAAATATTACCTTATCGTAGAAAACATAAAGAGTCTGGTTCGTAGACAATTGCTTGTGCTCTGGTAGCACAGTCCCTGGTCCAACACATAAGCTTGCAACTTCAACTACCCCTGTAGACACCAGGAGTCGACTCCCTCTATTGTTGTTTGGTAAGCATGCTTTTATCTGTTCCCACTCTTCGACGGTGGATATGTCACAGAGCACAATCAATGTAACTCTTTGTATGCACATATTTCTTGAACTCATTTACCAAATCATCTCCCTTCATCATCCACAGCATCCGAAGATCCTGGGCTCCAGGAGTTGATTCCTGTTGTACCGTTGCCGGCGTCTTCAAGGGTATCAATATAGAACTGCCTGATAATATGCCTAAGAAATTCTGTTGGATTGAAAGGATGCATGATCCGAACCATGCATAACATTCAAACTTCTTATTCCTCTTCAGATAATCATAGGCCATTTTGACGATGGGCGTGTTGTCATCAAGAACACCACTTGCTCCCCACACAGCAATCACTCTAAGGTCTCATCTGTCTTACTGATAGCCTAACGAGAAGAAAAATTGCTTTGTTCTGCTGCCTCCTCTCTTCATCGATGGCAGACATTGTTGTTGCTCTACTAGGCATGCTGGAGCTGGGTTGCCCAGCAGCGGTGTTGGCCATGGAGGCAGCAGATGAGCCTTTGATGAGTTGGTAGCGTGCGTTTCTCTGGCTGACATCCTCAACCCTGGCCCTGAGCTCCTTCATCTGCTTGGACACACGGTGTCGGTAGATCAGAACGCGGGGGGCAAGCCACCAAGAATAACGATCCCCCAATCGGACGGTGAAATCCTGGATGCAGTCCTCGACATCGTAGGCCACGTCACGGACCTGCTTCACCCAGGTCGCCACCACCCTGTGCTCGTCTCGCTCCTCGTGTGCAGCCATCAGGAAAGCCTGCATCATCTCGAGCTCGTCCTTGATGAAAGCCTGGTCTCGCCGGACGCCAAGCTGCAAGGAGACCTCCTCGGCGACGGCGGATGTGGCATAGCGGAGCGCTCCATCCAGCACAGACTTTCCAACACTGAGTACCGTTGGCTCCATAGCTCTCTGCTCTAGTCTCCAATAACGCACGTCCCTGTCGAGCTGAAGCAATTCCTTCGGGTAGATCTGAAGTAAGTTGCCAGGTTAGGATCTCTTCAGCCGTTCAGCGAAATGGAAAGAGAGACAGGAAACAGATAGTCCATCAGGCCATGACGTACACCTACTGATGAGCAGAGGATGCCGATCGAGTGAGCTGCTTCTCCTCGATCGCCGCCCAGCAGACCGTCTCCAGCTGCTTGGAGCAGGTCAGCAGACTACCGTGCAGCCAGCAGAGTGGACTCAGCTTAATGGGCTACCTACCTAAGCCTTGCATGTGGGGGGAAGAAGGTTGTGACCGGCAGCAAACCTACTAATCGCACCGTTAACTAATCTTGCTGGTGGCGGTTGCTGTCAAGGGGGTGGTGCGTGGTCGCTGTCAAGGGTCTGTGCTAAGGTGAGTCGCACACCGTACCTTCCCTTGATTAGCATGGTTCGATCTCCACATTGCCATGGCTCTCTATTCCGTTCCAGCAAGGTTGTGAGGATCATGGGCATTGGGCAAGCAGAGCTGTATTTGCAAGAACCGATTCACTTTCCTTTTAAGCAATTTGAATCCTGAAAGCAAGAAAATATCAGCCATTTGAACCGCACTAATCTCTAAAGCCCCTGAATACTGAACCAGATAAGCGCACTATGGGAAATGCAAAGATGTCACCCAAACTGATTCAGCCATAACCAAAAATTCAAATGTTGTTTGGGTTGGGGTGTGCCAAGACCAAAGATGTCACCCCAAACTGATTCAGCCATAACCAAAAATTCAAATGTTGTTTTGGTTGGGGTGTGCCAAGATTAAGCAATAGTGCAACGCTAGGGCAACACGTGAGAGCCCTGATAGCAAGCTACCATGACGTGCTCTCCCCCACAAAATAATAAATTTAATATCATTGTGAAGCAGTGCCTCACATATCAGATATCAAACTGATAAGAACAGATACTACACTTGATCTTAGCCAAAGGCCGAGAAAGGTATGAGTTTGAAGGTAGGATTGTCCTTCTTTTAATTTGTCAGCTCCACCGTCAAGCTCTATCCTCCGGCGATGTGGTACTAATTGTCTGCTTACTAATGCGATGCGTTTGTAATAACCAGTAAGATGAATCCGGACTTCACTGGGCCCATTGCTGTGACGCGGCCCATTAAATCTTGGATCCTCTGTTGCGGCCGGCCATGATTATCTCAAAAAAAAAAAAAAAAAACTGTTGCGGCCATGAGCCCATGGCTGCCCGGCGGAGACGGGGCCAGCTTGGACCGCTCCCGCCGCTTCACCGACGGCGGCGACCGGGCGTTCCAGCTGAGCCAGGAGGGGATGGGGAGAGCCATTGCGAGGCACTGCACCCGGTGGAGCCGATGGCAGCTGGCCGGGCGGGAGGGGCCAAAGGGTCTTGCTGTCGCTGTCATGCATACCTAAGGTGAGGCACCCACCTCCTTCCTTCCTTGGTATGGTTCGATTTCCGCAATTCCATGGCCCAGTGTTCCCGCATTGTGCCAGCAAGGTTGGGAATCATGTGTAAGCAGAGCTGCAGGGCGGTGAACTAGTTCCTGTGGATTGGGATGTACTGTAGTCGATTTGCAGGATTGTACAGTTAGCGCAACACCAAATTGGCTATCCTCTTACAGTTATTTAGGATCCTGGCGCACAAGTAGAACGAACTGATTTTGACGCGTGGGAAATTAGAAAATTGGTCATTCCAATACCAAGTTAGTTTGGCCACACTGTGACAGTTCAGCATTTTCTGGGGCTGGAATCTGAAAGGAATTATCTTTTTGTTTAGAACTTAATCCCTCTGCACAATTTTTTAACTGATGAGAATACTTTGATTTACTTGTGCTACTCGCTCACAACATTTGTCAACTCTGATATTACTTTGCCAACACCACTTATAATCATCTATATATTCGTATACACACGATGTAAATAAACAATACTTGTTGTTTCAAGGGAGAGCTTGATTCCTTCTTTTTCAAATCACAATGTGATTTTTTATACATGCATCCATCTGCACATCCACAGTGTACCATTGGAAAAAAGTTGCACAAAAGCAATGCTCCAAAGGTAAAGCTGGGAAAAAAGATGGAAGGGGGAAAAAAAGAGAGGAAAACAGGCTCAAGGCCCTGAATGTCTTTCGTCTTCAGGAGCTGCACACAGCAAATTGCTGATTCATTCCGCTGGGTGGCTGCACCATCCTTCTCGGGTGGTGGCAAGGCATCAATATGGAACTGAGGAAGCGCCTTCTCCACATCTTCGGAGGCTTCTCTCCTTAGCAAACACATCACGTACTCCATCACTGCTGTATCGCAAGGCAGTATGATCCCTCCCATCTCTTGTGAACCCAAACTCTTCCTGTGACAGCTTCAGGAGCTCCGAGAAAACTGTTGTGTGGAGGTAAGCGAGGGGGATCTCAAACCGCTTCCGTCGGAAGTGTAAACAATGCAGTTGCCCTTCCCTGCAACTATGCTGCTGCAAGATGGGTTGATCTCCCTGTCCACAGTTGTGACCCTTCTTCGCCCAATCGCACCCATTCCCTGCCACTTCTTGGATAGTTGAGCTAGCTTCTTGGAACTGATCATGGTGGCTACCTCTCTTCAAGGAAATGACTCTTGCCCTTGAGATGAATGATCAGAAACTATTCTATTTGTGTGTGGTGATGGTTTGTGTCAGTGATCGTGTAATTATAGGGACGTATTGTGTGAATTGGGAGGGTTTGCATCTTGGTCTTGGCTATTTACAAATGGCAAGCTGGCAAGGGACAAGCCCACGAACTTCCTTGGTGAGATGTTCCTAATCTATGGTTGGGAAGATTCAATGCACAGGACAAGGACCATTGTTTCTCACATGGGTGGATGGGCGCCCATCTTTACTAGCTTGGTACGCGTTTTGCTTCCGCCTACCAGAGTGGGCCTAAATTTTTACTCAATTGTGTTAGGATTATAGAGTCCCTTTTAATCTATGCATTAGTAAGATCCTTTCTATACATGCTCATAGCAGGGGCAAAGCTAGCAAT
>JACEFO010001022.1:0-30349 GCA_015342445.1 Digitaria exilis
AATAGATTATGAATTTGGGATGGTAGGAGGCCATCTCGTGTACTCGAGGGAGCAAAACTTCCCAAATCCCGAGTGGTAAAATCTAACACTGATTTCAAAGCTGTGAGATGTGCAAGTGTTAGCATATGCTCCTGTTTCAGTAGGTTGTCTTCATGAAATGCCTTGGAGATGGCCGTAGTATCATGTCTCCATTCTAATTGAATCTTAGAAAATACTAGACAGCTGAAATGCTAGTGATAAAGACTTTGATATCCATAGCCCCGTTTCTTCCAAAGTGATTCCAACTTTTATTCCTGAAATGAAAGATCCTCTTATATTTGTCCTGCAACTTACATTTGTGAGGACACCCTTAAGTAGGTAATAAAGATGTGCTTATATTTTGACAAATGTCTGCTTCTGCTAGAGTGCGTGGAAGCAATTGGGATGGGGCGAAGTGGAAAAGGGTGAAGTTGAATGACCGCCGCAACAGAATCACGTGAAGCTGAAGCATTGGACGATCTGTCTCTCGTTATGTCATGTGCAATGCATCATTACATGGTCTTATGGTAGCTGCTGAGAGAGCATGGTTAACGTATTCTGTTTTAACTAGGATCTGGTCAATATTATTGCTAACGTATGATTGGATATCTATAGCAGTGTTGAATGACTGGTGGAGATGTAATATTTACCTGCTTCTGTGCATCTTGAATTCTTTTATTCCAGAAATGACTTATAGTATCAAATGTATCGATACTAATTAGGAGTAACTAATTATAAACCAATTACAAAACTAAATTACACATGAGTGTAAATCGCGATACGAATCTAGGAAGGTAGTGTTTGGATGTTGGTATTGAAGTGTGAATTTGGAATGAATTTGTTGCTCCCAATTCCACGTTTGGATGTCAAATGAAATTGGGAAACGGAATTGAACATGAATACCCCCACGCTTTTCTTTTACGCCTTCTGCAACATTGGCATGTGGACGCAATGGCCTTATCCAGACCTTCCATCCGTGCTTTAAATTCGTGTTGGTCAACTATTTCCTTTCCCGGCTCTCCCATCTCCATTTCCTGCACGAGATAGTCTCGATTCCCTTTTTGCCTATTCAGACTAACCCTATGTTTCCATCCTTCATGCCTCCGCCGCCTCCTTCGCCACGCAGCCGCCGCGCTCCTCCGTCGTTAGCCCCACCGCCCCGCGTTCCTGCCTCGTCCACACCTGACCGCCGCGCTCGTCCTCCACTCGCGCCGCCGCTCCCTCTCTTCCGCACCTCTCTCCTCAACATGTGCGTCGCTGCTGTCGCCACCCTCTTCGCCACGCCGCCGCCGCGTTCCTGCCTCGTCCACACCTGACTCCCCCTCGCCGGCGCGGCACCTACTGAAACTTGCCTCGTCGCCACCTCGGCATCGTCTCCAAATAGGTTGCTATAGAAGTATTAGGATCCAAACAGCCATCAATGATGCAATACTCAATCTTGCTAACGAGTTGGAGGACTGCTGGCTGCTCTTTATCAGATTTTTTTTCCTTCACGCGTATAGCTGCAGCCAAGAGCATGTTGTGTTTGTGGTAGAATATCTTGCAAGTAGAAACACTTGAAACAACATATCTAATGAAGACAGAATATATACCTCTAGGTTACAGCTCTCATTCAGAAATGAAAATGTTCAGAAAACTCAGCACTGTAGTTCTGAAATGCAGAGCTTGATGGCTCTGGAAAAAGTTAGATGCAAGCATAGGTTTGACATCTAGATGCGATGTTGTTTAGTCATTGATAGGTACCGATACGAATCATTAAGAGGATGGCCTGATCTTCACAACATCAAGTTAACGAAAAGAGGATAACTTGCTGCGCGAACAGCGGGTAAGTAGCTTTTATACCTGCCAAGGTTGGATCGACCAAGCGACAGGGAGAGAGAGCCACCGAAACCTTGAGGACTTCGACTCGATCTCCGAACAACCGCAGAACCACAATCCGGGGGTAATTCCGCACAAAACGGTGCAGCCGAACTGGCAACCGTAGAGCACATATTACGGGACTAAACCACACAAATCGGCGCAGCCGAACTGGCAACCGAAGAGCACCGAGTAGGGGACCTCAGAGAGATCTCTTCACAAGTCCAAGAAGAATAAGGAAGAACAAGGGTGTGCAAGGCACTCAGCAGCGTGGCTGCGACAAAACCATATGAGGTTATTTGTTTATCAAAATCTGTTTTCAGTAGTACATAGGGGATATTTATACTAGGAACAACCCTCCTAGATGAGTTTAGGATGAGTATGAACTGAAGGCACCACGTTGGTAAGTGGAGAGCCAAGTGGTGGAGTCATTTATTTAGGCTCTTCAGCTCACGAGAAACTGCTTGGCTGCTGGCAGCCTCCACTAAAAACGTCATTACTCCTTATTGAAACTCCAATCCGTTTGTTGGGTTGGAAACTAGACTTAATGAAGCTTCCAACCATATATAATATGCACTTCGAATCATGGGAGATTGGTACAATGTTGCATGAAAACTTTAACCCTTGAAAAATTCTTCGAGCAGATTCTTGGAACTTCTAACACATCTTCATTAATCTAGTCGGGATCTCAAGATTAAAAGTTCCAAAAGTACTTGGAACTTGATGTATTATTAAGTAGACTTCATAAGTTTCCATCAAGTATTTATTCACCTTCATAGCCTTCGGGAATCAAGAGAAAAGTACTCGGATGTACTTGGCTGATGGCTGAAAGTACTTGGCTGAGTTGTATATGCATGAGTAAACCTGAGAACAATCAAAGCACAACATTTAGTTAGTATAAAATTCCCATGCATGTTGAAGTTAATTTTAGTAAGGAGTGAGTTCACCTCTTTTTGGAATTGTTTTGCTTGGCTACGAGTAATTTGTCCTTCATACACTCGTGCATCTGTATCTTTGGTTTAAGATGTCCTCATCAGTCATTGTATAGGACAGGTATATACTTGATAAAAATAGTTAATCTTCTTCTTGATAAGTGTATACTCAAAGTAATCTGTCCTTTCAAACCATTACATGTAAGATGACATGAACACTGCAACAGAAGCCTATGAGTATTAGATATACATCGAGAATTGCATAATTCTTGATTTCATGGTTGAAAAGAAAGAGAATCTGATTAAGAAGCCCTGGTTACAAACATGAATTATGACACAGTATTGAATAACATGTTCGGAGTATCATGAATTTAATGCACATATTTAGATTTGTCAAATTAATGGCATGAAACATATATTAGTTTGCAAAATATTATGGCTTCTTTGCACCATGGCTCACGGACTGATCCATTTGATTATGTTTGCCCACGGCCAAAATGATCCTAGTGATTTGCCTCCTCCCTACTGATCGATGGGCGAGCCGTCAATAAGTGGATTTTTAATCATTTGTAGTAATTATTAATACTTCTTGTATGTTGGGATACAAATGTCTTAAATCTTGCAGACATTAGGGGTAGGGCCTACATACTAGATTTATAAGTGCTCTCTTAGTGGACTCCTTGAAAAGTAAAACATTCAAAGTAGATAGAGTGCAACAGAGTTATGTTTCCCTTATACATGGATCATAATACTAAACCTAGCATTGAGTGCATTTGATGGAATGTTCAGAAAACATAAGCTGCCATTTTTTCTAGAATAGTGTCTATATACAGAAATAGACTTTAAGCAGTTAGACAGCTTATGATCTCATTCAAAGTATCATTCTTGGGAATGTCATATGGTATATTTTTGGTGAAATTTAGGCAATGTAAATAAGAAAATATGGTGTGTTTGGGAAGAGTTTAAAAGGCGAAAGGTATTCCTTATATAAACTTATATTTTCTCTGTTTTTTTTATTTTACATAACATGCACAGTCGTTGTTGCACCAACACATCATGTTCTTGGACCAAAGGGTCACACTTGTGACCCAGGCTATCTAATCTTGATGAAAGTTCTAAGAAGTGGCTTTATTTGTTTGTGCAGGAGATAATGGTCAGCATTGGTAAAGATGGCGTAGGTGGCAGTGAGGACGAGGTGGAGTAGAAGTACAGGCTGAGAGCGGCATGCTCCAGCTGCTGTGTTTGGTTAACTTGGCAGGAAGCAGCTGA
This sequence comes from Digitaria exilis, assembly GCA_015342445.1. Taxonomy (NCBI): domain Eukaryota; kingdom Viridiplantae; phylum Streptophyta; class Magnoliopsida; order Poales; family Poaceae; genus Digitaria; species Digitaria exilis. The sequence goes on from JACEFO010001022.1 coordinate 4,077, forward strand.
GAGCCAGGAAGAGAGCCCCGATGTCCGATGTCCAAGAGAATGAGCAGCTTAAAGCAAGGAAGAGGGCTCTTGTGCCCAAAAGAATGAGCAGCTCGGTGCACTAGAGAGTTGATGATACGAACGGGGTGCCCGATCTTCCGTCAGGTGAAGGATAACTCGTTGTTGGCGGAGTGCAACACACCGATCCGGCTTCAAATCAGCAAACTTCAAACCCACAATCTTAGCACCACAACTCCTCTGGTTATCAACCAAAGTCACAATCCGGTTGACCTCGCCGAGAAGGCTAATCCTTACCTGCCCAACGAAGAACACAAGCAAGAACTCGAAAGAACGCATCACCCAATAATTGTTACAGCTGCAGATGAATGATTAAGCACGAATGTTGGGGGTTCCACAAACCGATGAACGGCGAATTGTATCAAACAGAATAATCCAAGCAAAACCTGAGTCTAAACGGTGGCGGCCGCCCTGTTTATGATGGAACAGGGGGGCGCCCTCAACTTGGGCCAAAGCCCGACACAATACACGGCCCAGTTGGGTCAAAACAAGTTTACACAGCACCTTTCGTGGTCACACAGTATAATCCACGAATGCTCTGGAGCTAGGACTAGAACCAAAACGACGGCGTTGTCTTCCCCTTTCCAAAGGATCCTTATACGCCTCGTTTCGACGTCGTATGTGGGAGATATCGCCAAAACCGTCCGAAGGGTAAACTGAATTCGAGGTGGACATGGCAGCGAATCGGAGTCGAAGCACAACTTGGGGAAGTCCATGACGTGTACAATTCCAGCGTGGCTATGTCCTCATCAGTTGAGAGCATAAAGAGACGGTGTCAATATTCTACAACTGCTCCACCCATCATCTGTTTTGAATCAAGCAAGAGCTCCACCTCCATCAAGCTTTGGCTTAATGTCGTGTAATTATGTATTAGTTGTATTTATTTAGGTTCCTCTAGTTAGTTAGTTGCCTAACCTCTGGGAATAGCTTGCTCTGTAAGTATCTTTTTACTTCCTGGCGCCCTAGGCCTTCTTTTAATATATTCCTAATGGCGTTCTCTTTTTAATATATTCCTAATGTTGCCCCTGGGCATTCTCTTTGACTTCCCTGACATTAGTTGTCTTTGACCCGTCAGCGAGCCGTGCGACAACTTAGTAAATTAATGCGTGCATAGTCCAAATTGTTACATTCACATGTATTTGTTGAATTGAGTTCAGTAATTTACAAGTTGTTGAACCAATCCAACACCAATATATCAAGTTATTGCACTAAATTGAGTATTTTATAAGATAGTGGACATATTTGCATTAACAAGTTGTTGTATGGTAGGTGTAATTTTCTCCTTTATATTTATAACATTTAGGAGTCATAATGTTTCTTTTTTTTTTTAGAATGGAGTCATAATGTTCTATGATCTGGAATCCTCTTATAGCCTGTTGTGGCTGCAAGTGATCTGTTGTGGCAGTTGGGCCGTTCTCCTGATCCCCTGTCTTGGTGCAAGTGATCCCAGTGAACAAACAAGGTATATAATTTTTAAATAAACACAACTTGAAACGCTTGGATAAAACAAAACCTTTTTTTGAGATTGGATAAAACAAAAACCTGGGAATACTGACACATTTTTGCACAGAAAATTCAGAACTGCAGAATCACTGAGCTACGCACGCACTACTACAGAAAAAATTATGTGCGGGAGGTCTGAAACTGCCTCCATGCAATTCCACAGCCGGTTTGGGCCACGTGGATACTCAATCCAAGGCCTTCTGGTCCAGCTCCCATGCGGGGCGAAGCGCTCGGCTCCCACGGCATGAACGTGTCGAGAGCCGCAGATTCACCAGTGACCTGATCAAAAACTCCTCTTGCAGGCAGCAATATACACAGTTTGCTATTGGTTTGGCATCTAATGCATAAATCAATTTGATCACTTCACAGTAATGGAATTTGGCTCCTTCACATGGCTATGGAATTCACGTTCTTCAGATGGCCCATAAAAGCTCTCATGGCCAACGAACACGATCTGCAGGAGGCCTTTGATTTTTCCTCTCCTTGCCTCTGGCCAACTGAGGTGTCCTGAATCTGCAGATACGACAACAACTCAAGTCACCAACTGATCTCAGCAACAACAAAAGGTGAAGAAAGTAAACAACCAAGAGCAGAATCACGAACTCCACCTGAACACCCTTCTACCTCAAGGAAAAACCGGGAAAGATGTGGACCATTGGATCTAATTTAATGGTTAGAGGTTGATTGAGGGATAATTGTTCTTTCATTGGTTGATGTGGAGACACATTCGCCCAAAGGGAAAACAAGAATCCATGCCTAAAATATAACTGTGCACACATGCATATGGGGCCTCCAGTTTCATCCAAAAACTAGAAGAAACGATGCCCGGCACTAAACCGTGGACACTAGGCCAGCAGTGTTTCAATACCCTTCTATGTAAGCTAAGTCAAGATGCACCAAAAAAAGTCATTCGGTAACTGACCCCATCAGAAGTAAAGTATCTGCAGAAGATGATGACAGGAGAAACCTCAAAAGAACTCATTTCTTCTTGAACGCTGCAAAATTATACAACAATTTCAGATACATTTATTGCAGAAACTGCAGTAACCTGCTTTTAGAAAGCATCTTACCAATTGATATTTTTGGCCTCTTAGCAGCAGGCACAATCACTGCAAGAAACAAGATATAAACAGTTTTTTTTTTCAGTTGGCTGCCTACAATTGCCCATGCTAATACAAAGTTCTAAACAACAAATCATATATCAAAACATACCTTCTGCAGGATTCAGTGCATCTACATCCCTCTTCCGTTTCATGTCGACAACATGGTCGCCAAGCCTATAAAAAAAGAGCGGGAAGAATATGCACATAAAGATTAGGAAAAAGTTTATTTTTCGCCATCCAACTATCGCCCGAGTTAGATTTTGGCGATTCAACTCCAAAACCGAGTATCCTTGACCATCAAACTATCAAAACCGCTCATATTTAGCCTTCAGGTGTTTTGAAAGGCGGTTTCACTGACGTGATGACACATGGCAGTGGAGCCCACATGTCAGCCCATTTTCCTCTCTTTTCTCCCTCCTCACCTCCCCCCCACCATCGAACACTCGGCGTGCTCTCTTCCTCTCTTCTCCATGACTGCCATCGATCACCAGCCGTGTGTGCGCGGAGCACGGCGAGCGTGAACCGAATCCAGGCGGTGGCGTAGGGGTAGATCTAGGCGGCAGCAAAGGAGGCATCTGAGCGGCACCCGCACCGCTGTGAGATGTGCCCTCAGCGTCTGGAGCGGCACCGCAAGCGGCACGTTACACTCCCGGCGGTGAGCCATGCCTCACACGCCGCCCCTACAAGCGTCGCAAGCAGCACACCGCGCTAACTGTCGGCGAGCCGTGCCTCTAGCGCCACCCTCCGCCGCTTCCCTCGGCCCTGGCCGTGAACATGCCATTGAGCCGTCGAAGCCACTCCACCTCCTCGTCAGGAGGGAGGTTTTGATAGGCAAGCCCCACAGCCACGTGGCATCCACGTATGCAAAACCACCATTCAAAAACACTCCATGGCCAAATATGCATGATATTGATATTTCGATGGTGAAATATTACTGGTTTTAGATTTGGATGGCCAAAACCAAACCGAGGCGATAGTTCAATGGTAAAAAGTAGGCTTCTTCTAAAGATTATTGCACTTATAGAGTATAAAGCAATTGAAAACATGAATTCAACAATTGAAAACATAAACATGTAAACTTACAATGTGACCATGTCAAATTTAGAGGGTCCTTCAAACTTGCTGACAATATCTCGTAGAATATTGGGTAGAAAGTCCTCCAAATGCAAAGAGAAGGAGGCCTCTACTCTCTCCAAGAAAAGCTGTTAATAACAACATACATTTGCAGTTTAATAATCATATACATATACGACCATATTACCAAAAAAAAAAGATGTGTCCACTTACTTCAAGTTTGGCATGTCTGAAGTGGTTTCTTGAAAACTTCAAGCAACCTCTTGTATCGCCAGTATAATAACTCGTTTCTTCACATTCCTCGTCAGCATGCCGAGCGGCTTCTGGATCAGCACTGTCACTCCAAGGATCATACATCAGGGTGTTGTACATTGCTGGAACTTCATCAATCATGGCTTGGCCAAGAATCAAACCCAGCAACTGCCTGGTCAAAATGTAGCTTTTGATCCTCAGTTAGTCTGTCTACCATGCTATCAAGCGTAGAGCATTGTGCTATCCGATCCATAAACGTCGTCAATGCAGGGTGATTGATTAACAATGCAATAGCGGCAACACTATTGGATTTCTCACCCAATGGGCAATCCCTTAAATATTTAAGCAGATCTTGAACAAAGAGAGGGTACTGACGAGACTGCTTCTGTGTGCTAGGCAACTGAAACCAGGGTTCAAGGATTTGTGCAATTGCACAGTAATCATTTCGGCATGAACTTCCACTGAAGTCTACCTCTTTATCTTTGCAACACTTGTCAAATAAAACCCGTCCATCATAGAAAAGGATTTGGCTTGCATTAAACTTTCCATTCAAGCTCCTTTTTCTATATTGCATCCTGCACAAGGATATCAAGACTTGGCGTGCACACCATTGAGAATGCTTCGACAAAAATGTTGCACTATTGATTTGTGCCACAATGTGTGTTAAAGTCTTAGAAAGAGGTACCACAGTGAACACATCAACCTCTTTCATTTCCTCATCAAAAGTTGTGCACTGAATTTCAATTTCCCTGAAAATAACATTTTATGTCACATTCTTATAGTAAAGAGCCCTCAAACTATATGTACAACAGATGTTAAATATACTTACCGTCCAGCTCTGCCCCTGCCCTTGACTTCAACCGTGCAATCATTACAGACTTTACTGTCAAAGAGAAGCTTGTTGTCATCTAAAACCTTTCCACAATAAAGTGCATAGCCATCATAACTCCTTATTCCTTTCCTTTTATATGCGTGTTCTAGCAACATTTTGGTTGTGGTGATGCTCAAGTCTTGCCGAACAGAGATGGTTGTGCCCTCAAGCTTAACAAAAAACTGTTTAAAAGAATTTATATTAGATTAGCCCAAACCAAACAACCCTAGAGCAGATACAAAACCCTGAAGACACGGAATGATGAATATAAACACACCTCAATCTTTACAAGAAATATAAGTTCTAAGGGACAAGTTACTTACAGTGGCAAAGTTTCCATGAATATGCTCTTCCTCTTGACTTGACATTTCCAAAGCATGCTCATCTGGACATAAGGAACGTAAGGTAAAACTATGAAATGTACAATACATATCAATTTGCCAAAAGAAAAGGTCAGTTCATCTTTGCAAACCCGACCTTACTCTAAACTTCTAATCAATGAAAGCCTTTGGTTTCTACATATTGTATTTTTTACTAGAGCAGATCACTTACACATGTACATATTTGCTAACCCAATACAGATCAAGAGCATCTTGTTAAAATAAATTTAGATTGGCAAATAACCTAGTCATGTCAGATATTTACACGATTTGAAGTGAATTACTAAGTCACTAAACCGCATGATTTACAACACATTTCAGGCAGAGTAGCAGTGTGCAAGCACCGCCCAAGGGCAACAAACATAAAAGGTAAGCATGCATATAAAAAGGATGTTGATGCAGGATCAGGAGTTATAAATATTAATTTTCCAAAAAAAAAGACTGCTCATATTCAGAAATTTGGAATCTGCATTGCATTCAAAGCATTAGATAGAGCAGATTTGCTAAATCCAAAAGTGAAGTTCATCTTGGTAACCCAAGCTCAGTATTACTAATTTCCAAACCCAAAAGATTTGAAAAAGTAACTACTTATTACTCCCTAAACTATATAATGCTTAACAGACTAATATGACTGTTATGATGTCCAATAATACAAAGCAGTACTATATATAGTTTCCAAACCATGCTCACCTGGCCATGAGCCTCCGTTGTGGCAGCTCCACTTGGTGTTCTTCAGGTCACATACAGTGATTATCTGGCATTCCTTATTTTCCATAGCAGGGTAACAGATCTTGACTGGCGTCTCCCTGATGAGTTCTTCCCAGCATTCCTCCACAACATCCAGTATAGCTTCAGCCTGTTCCCCAGTTGCTAACGGCGACATAATTGCAATGATGTTGCCCAAGCAAAACCAGTGTAAATCCATCCTCACAGGATTAACATTGCCAATGAAGTATCCACCACGGCCAGGCATGAAGTCAAATATCCAATCAGGTATTGATTCAGGTATCACATTGAACTTGTTCAAAGCTGTCTGCGAGAACTCTTCAGTATTGTATATGTCATTGAGTCTTCGGAAGTCAAACCAATAGTAGCTGTGTAGATGGCAGCTCAAAGCTATGATTTGTTTCGTGATGTGGCTCACAAAGTCAGCATTAGAATCTTGTTTCAACATACTTAGGGGCACACCTCATATCAATGAAAAGAGAGCCTGGATTTCAATTGGATAGTCATATTAGTCTATAACCCATGTGTAGAAACCTCTGAAGTATCAATATATTATGAGATGAGCAAGAGCAGTCTGAATTCTGATTGACATGGGACTAGAAAGGATACAGCAGAACAGTAAGATTCTAGGAAAACTGCAAGCAAGCATGCGGTGTATTGTCAACTAAAATAAGGAAAAACAGTAGTAGTTGGATGTGAGCTGAGCAGCCTACCATTCGTCGGTTTATCATGGAGCAGCCATCGGCACAAAGCAAGGCAGGAGAGGTATCACATCCCTCTGAGAGACACAGCCTGAAAATAAGGCGCACGGCCCTTTGGCAGTTAGGGATTTCAGCCAGAGAAGTGTCCCCTGTCCATCTGGTGTAAGCACGAAGAAGAAGAATCCACCACAAGCCAGAATCTACAGGAGCAACCCTCCCAATTGCAGTTTCACCAAAATCAGCTAGTAAACTTTCTGTCTTCTGGGTTGGGTTGCGATGGTGCACCTTACAGTTTGCAAGCATCACACCCTGACCAAGCTTAAAGAGGCCAACCATTTTTTCTCTTGACTGAAGGCAGGCAGTTTCTACCAGAAAGTTCTGAAGCATCAAGTGTTCTCCTTTCATCAGAAACGCCAATGCACTAGGAATAAAATCCCTCAGGAAAACCTGTTCCAGGATATGAAAAAAAAAACATAACTTATTTCTCCTCGTATGGTATGCCTAGGTACAAAGAGATGATGTATCATGATCCATGCATGACATAGTTATCACAGCCACTTTTTCGCAGGAAGCCAAAAATTCTCCACATAATTATAATCTTCATTAGGTAAATTTGGGACTGCCATTTACAATATGCTAGTAGATACAAAATAAGAAGTAGAACAGTGATATTCTAGAAAACTGCAAACAAGTCTGAGGTGTTTGTCAACTATAATAAGGAAAACAGTAGTATTTGGATGTAAGCTGAGCAGCCTACCATTCTTCGGTCTATCATGGAGCAGCCATCCGCACAAAGCAAGGCGGGTGAGGTATCACATCCCTCTGGGAGACACAGGCTGAAAATAAAGTCCATGGCCCTTTGGTAGTTAGGGCTTTCAGCCAGAGCAGTGTCCCCTGTCCATCTGGTGTAAGCACGAAGATGAATAATCCACCACAAGCCAGAATCTACAGGAGCAACCCTCCCAATTGCAGTTTCACCCAAAATCAGCCAGTAAATTCTCTGTCTTCTGGGTTGAGTTGCGATGGTGCAACTTAAAGCTTGCAAGCATCACACCCTGGCCAAGCTTAAAGAGGCCAACCTTTTTTTCTCTTGGCTGAAGGCGGGCAGTTTCTACCAGAAAGTTCTGAAGCATCAAGTGTTCTCCTTTCATCAGAAAAGCTAATGCGCTAGGAATAAAATCCCTCATGAAAACCTGTTCCAGGATATGAAAAAAAACAAATTATTTCTGCTCGTATTGTATGCCTAGGTACAAAGAGATGTATCATGATCCATGCATGAGATAATTATCACAGCCACTTTTGTGCAGGAAGCCAATAGTTCTCCACATAAATATACACTTCATTAGGTAAATTTGGGACCACCATTTGCAATATGCTAGATACAAAATAAGAAGTAATATATCAAAGCTATCAGGGGGAAATCTTTCAAAGATGACAACAGTATCAATGCTTCACTGGGAAACAGGAAAAGTCACCTGTTCATAGTTGAGTGCCGCTCCCTGAGACTTGTCTATTGCAGCAACAGTCCCCTGGCCTCTGAAGTACACTATTGAACTTTTAAGGGCTTCCCAAGCAGCATCTGCAATTGCATGCCTGTGTGAGGCATTAGCATCTGTAGGGGTTTCTTCATGGAGTGAACACTGTGGTCCTCCTGCGTTTTTGGAGACCTCAAGGGTCTGGAGCAGACGATGAGGATACAAATCATTGAGTTCCATGTCAGATAAGGTCACAACACCTGTGCCTCTCAATGTGGTGCATCCTTTTCCTCCTCTCAAGTTTTGGGGAATCATGGTTAGCATCTTCTGTCATTTCTGTAATCTTATTTGGGATCTTTAACTTGGGAGGAGGTTCAGCACAAAGTACCATCTCTCCTGTTCAGTTGCTTCTGAAAGAGAAAGCTCTGGTCGCTAACTCGCTATAAATGGCAAACATAGGAGTTAGCATATGCATAACTGTTTCAAAATCTTGAAAATCAAAGCACTCAGAGAGGACATCACTCTAATGTTTACATTGAAGCCAATGCAGCTTTTTTTTTTCCTTAACCCTGAAGCCAAACCATGCTTCGGCAGTTCTGTAACTCTTGTGTTCATAGACTCAGAAATTTCAATGGTAAATGAAGGCTACTGGCTATAGATTATCCATTCCTATTCCATAAAGACTGATCAACTACTGAAAATAGTATACGACTTGCATGCCCAAAATTGTTGTACCTAGTCCTTGCATGGGTAAAACATCATGACCAGTTGACCACCAAGCTAATACTACAAAAACAACTAGCGTCAAAATAGAAGAACATGATGTTGCATTTCAATCTAATTATCCGCACGCAAACCTTGAAAATACGGGGAGACAGTCCACCAAACAAATTATACTAAATACAAATAACATCACAAGAAATTTACCAAATAAAACATTTACACCTACGTTTAAACAAAAATCAACTCATGGTCATGATTTTAATGGCAGATGCAGCATATTCTCCTATTCCATATATGTTAGTTACTGAAAACATTATACACGTTACATGCCTAAAATTGTTATACGTAGGTCCTCACATGGGTAAATAATGCCTCAAAGCTGTTAGTACAACAACCAGTACATCTTGCTCATGTGCTATATGGCTGACACAGTCACACAGAAGAACATGACGTTGCATTTAGATCTAATTATAATTATGCAAACCTCAGGTAAACACAGAAGGACAGCACATTGTACCCGGTTGACAAAATTTAGAATAAAAATACAAGCAAATTCAATCAGATGAAACTTGTACAGCTGCTTAAATTAAACAACCATCGAATCAATCCACCTTCACACATCCGAATCGTGAGCCCGACCTTTGACAAGAAGTCCTAAACTTCGAACTGGCAAACAAAACGTTGCGGCAGAACAACCAGTAAGCCTCCCTGAAATCAGCCAGTCGTAATCCAAAAATAACCAGACTTATAGCGCAATCGCATATCCATGACACGACTCAGAACTCGACAAAACAAGTAAACAACCGGGTATTTTCTCCCCCGGGATCAAATCAGACCAGCTCTCGAAAATCACAAATAAATACCGCAAAATTAGGATGCTGCCCGTCTTGGGGGGGGGGGGGGTCTCAAAATGAACGAATAAATTCCCGCAAAATCGAGATGCGGCTCGAACAAAAAAAACGGGCTACGCGTTTGAAGGGGGATTTAGAATGTACTATCAAAACAGACAGAAAATCCTCGTAAAAATGTTTCCCAATAAATCGACAGACATTGCTGATTTTGGAGCAGGAGCCGCACCTCCTGCAGTCCGTCCCGTACTTCCGTTTCGAGAAGGATCGATCGAGCCTCTAGAAGCTTACCCCGCCAGGCGCAAGCTCCCAACGCATTTCCGAAAAACCATAGCAAAACAAATCGAAAAAAATTCTGGGAAAAAGGGCTTCCATCAAACCGCAATTCGCCACAGATTTTAGCCTCGAACCGCAACTCGTCGAGCCCGCTCCGCTTCGAGGAGGCGGCCCGATCGAGCTTCTAGAAGCTCCCCGCGATTTCCCACTCCCAACCGCATTCCCGGAAACCACCACAAAACCCCAGCAAAACCCCCTATCCCCGCAAATGAGAAGGTCGGAACGCGGGAATGGCACAGCATACAGCATGGATTCGAAAGAGGAACAGTACCATTTGCAGCGAGCGAGCAAGGAGATCGGTCGGGGAGACGAGGCCGCGCACCTTGAGCTTCCTTCTTCCTCCAGAAGAGGCTTCCCCGCCCCCGAGCGGTTGAGGGGAGGGGGAGGAGGCGGAGGAAGGAGCGAGTGGGAAAAAGGCGGTGCCCTCCTCTCTCTGCAGTCAGTATCTCTAGAATTTCTTTTAGGGACATCAGTAATCTCTAGATGGGCCTATCTGACGGGTCGGTTCCTGGGCCGCATGTTCTTCGGTGCTGCGCCGAGTCCGCTGGGCCCGTCTGTGCCGGCAAACTCGGCAGGTTTTGGATTTGAGCCCTGTCAATGTTTCGATGACGATCAAAAGCACTGAATATGAGATAATTAAATTGCATAATCAATCTCTAGACTAATTACCGAAACAAATATGTTAAGTCTAATTAATGCTCCCTTCATCCTAATTTCTAAGTCGCTTAGCTTTTTTTCATCCAATATTAACTATTCGTCTTATTTAAAAAAAAATTATGTGAAATATTAATTTTTATTATGACTTACTTTATTAATGAATATTCTTTAAGAATGACTTAAATTTGAGTATGTTTGCACAAAATCTTTTAAATAAGATGAGTGGTCAAAGTTTGGGTAAAACTTATAAATTTGGATGGAGGGAATACCTCATTAGCATATGTTTACTGTAGCAAGCACATGTTTACTGTAGCAATACATTTTCAAATCATGACATAATTAAGGTTAATAGATTCGTCTCGCAAATTAGTTAGAGATTATAGAATGGGTTTTGTCAATAATCAATATTTAATATTTCTAATTAGATAATAAATATTCCATACGGCAGGGCTAAAGTTTAACCCTGTGAAACCGAACATAGTCATGCTCCAGCATTTTGTTCACGAGGACGAAGAGTGCAGAGTGTGTCCACGCTGTTGGTTGACAATGAGCGGCCGTCCAACTTGTCTACTTCTTCGGTTCAAAAAAAGTATAATTATAAAAAGAGTACCAGTCAAACTAGCTCATATTTTATCATATTTACATTTAATAGTATTAGCATTTATGTTTTTAATTAATTTTATTATAAAACTATATTCTACAACTAATTTAATTATATTTATTTTATATCATGAATGTTACTATTTTTTAATATAAATTTAGTCAAATTCAAAATTGTATGACTTCTCAAAAAACGAGAATTCTATTTCTTTTGGAACGAAGAGAGTATGTCTACACCCATATGAAATAAGCATCAAACCATATTGAGGGCTAGGTTCAAAACGCTCATCAGTTAACCATACTACCGTGCTGAGATCTTGAGACCGAGTCTAACAAGTGTATTAGGCGTACACCTCTCTAGTATCTACTGAATCTACAAATTAAGAAGCTAGCTTGGTCAGGTGAGCATAGCTCTTAATGCTGAATGGAGCAAACTGAAAGAACGCTTTCAAAAGAAGTTTTTGGAAAACCAAACACCTATCTTATGGAGGCAGATTAATACTCCTGAACATAGTCCTTAAAGAAGTATACCTATATTTATGATGTCTTTTTTGTAGATACCAAAAGGTGTACTTAAAAGGTTGGATCAATATACATCATGTTACTTCAAGCAAGGAAATAGGGATAATAAGAAATATTGCCTTGCCAAATGGGATATGCTTTGCTGCCCAAAGGATCAAGGAGGACTAGAGATTATTAATCTAGAACTCCAAAATAAATATTTGTTAAGTACATAGATTGTCAATTTACTTAACAAGCAAGGTATGTGGTAGTCCCTGCTTAGAAATAAATACCTAAGCTCTAAATCTCTTGCACGAGTTAAACGAAATTGATTGGTCCCATTTTTGGAGGGGACTAATGAAGGTTAAGGATGATGTTTTATCACGTGTGTCCTTCAATGTTAATAATGAAAGCTAGAGGAGATTTTGGGAGGATACATGGGTAGGCTCGAGGCCATTCAAAGATGTTTTTTTTTCCTTCTCTATAAAATATTGTGCACCAACCTCATGCTACAGTAGGTAGCGTGACGTCGCCGGTGCCTCCCAATTTATCTTTCATAAGGGCTTGGATACAGGACAAACTTAGGAAGGCCATGTTTAGATTCCCAACTATTCACTATTCATTCTAACTTTTCACTATTCATTCCAACTTTTCACTATTCCTCCCTCACAAAACACGTTTCCCAGCGAATGCTACAGTGTTTTTCTTATGCTACAGTGTTTTTTCCTACAATCTAAACACACCCGAAATAGCACAACCTGGGTAATTACTATAATATCCAATTATCACTAACAAGGAGGGACGAATAGGCTCGAATGGAATCTCTGGAGGGATGGGACCTTCTGTCTGTGTACATACATCACGTCATGCTTCATTAATTTCTGGAGCTGGTGCGTGCACGTAGGGGGTATTTCATCACGGTGGTGAAATCGAGCGCCTCCGCCATGTCCACCGCCGCGCCATCTTCCTCGGGCCGCCACTCGAGCTTCCTTACCATCCTCGCCACGAAGTACTCTGCGTGGTGGATTCCCAGAGCGTACCCAGGGCAAATGCGCCGCCCCGCTCCGAAAGTATAGATGGCCAAACGGGCTCGGCCCGCTGGGCTGGCACTAGCACGGCCCGAAATGGCACGGCCCGAACACGACACGGCCCGATTGCCATCGGGCTAGTGCCGTGCCCGTGCCCGGCCCAGTGCCGTGCCTGGGCCGCAGAGCCGGCCCGCGGCACTAGCACGGGCACGGGCCGCTTAAATGGCCGGCACGGCCTCGGCCCGCAGGCGGCACGGCCTAGGCACGCCTGAGCCGTCGGATCGGCGCGAGGGCGCCTCCCGACCGTTGGATCCGATCGTCGGGAGGCGCCCTATAAAAGCCGTCGCCGTCGCTCTCATCCGTCGCGCGCTAACCCTAATTCATTTCCCTCCCCTCCCCTCTCTCTCGCACGACTCGCAGCGGCGGCTGCGCTCTCATCCGTCTCCGCTCTCATCCCTCTCCAGTGCTCTCTTCTCTAGATCTCCGGTGGCCTCGCGCCGCCGGTGGCCGGCACTGGCACACGGCACGGCCATCTACCACCCTGATCTCGATTTGTAACAGAAGATGTAGCTACATCCTTTCGTTGTCCTTGTCCTCGTCCTCGTCCTCGTCGCCGACGCCGTCCTGCGATGTCCCTGCTGGTGCTCCGGATCTAGATCCGTTGAGGGACCACTCGGCTTCCGGCCATCGTCATCGCCGCCGACGACTTTGGTGCTCCGGCTGCAAAGGTATGAACCCTAACCCTAGATCTGGTCTCTCCTCGCTTCTGTGTGGTACGAACTTTAATCCTAGATCTTGTTTGTCCCTGCTGGTGCTCCGGATCTAGATCCGTTGAGGGACCACTCGGCTTCCGGCCATCGTCATCGCCGCCGACGACTTAGATGCCTTCAAAGGCATTGAGCTTGATTCATGATCTATTTATGTAATGCTCTGTAATAATTAGAGTAGGCTTTGGACTTGGACTTTCTGCTCATGAACATTTGAACATTGAATCACTGATGTAATGAACTATATTGGAGCTTGGTTGTACTCTTTTCCTGTCTAGGGTTTCTCACAAGGGTGAGTTTTACCTAGATAGGTTTTTAATGAGGCAACCATTGCACTAAGCTCCATCTTTTGTTAAATCTGTGTCTCCTTGATCTCTTTTGTTTTGTTGCTATCTTTATACTCCTGAAATTCTGGATATTATGAATCTTCTGTATAATTTCCGTGCTCGTGCCGGCACGGGCACTATAGTGCCTCCTGGCACGGCACGGCACTATACCGTACCTTTCGTGTCGTGCTAGTGCCTGAGGTTAGGCACGGTGGCACTAAGAGGCACGGCACGGTTGGATGGCGGGCCGTTTAGTGCCGTGCCGTTTAGTGCCGTGCCCAATAGTGCCCGTGCCGTGCCGTGTCGTGCCGGCCCGTTTGGCCATGTATATCCGAAAGGCATCATTTTGATCTCCCTGCTCCCCGTGATATCTACACCACAACCCTCGCCGCCGTCGACGAACCTCTCCGGCCGGAACTCCCGCGCCGCCGTCCACACCGTCTCGTCGCGGCCCATCTCGGCCACCAGGAAGTTCACCTCCGCGCCCTTGGGCACCGCGTACCCTCCGATCTCCGCGCCGTCGCTCTGCACGCCGTGCGGGAGCACGAAGTGCCCCGGCGGATGCAGCCGGAGCCCCTCCATCACCACTGCCTTGAGGTACGGCATCTCCTTGATGTCACCGTCGTCGAGCTCCGGCTTGGATTTCTTGTTCACCTCGCCGTGCACCTTGGCTTGGACGTCGGGGTGGTTCACCAGCTCGGCCATGATCCACTCCACCAACGTCACCGTCGTGTCCGTGCAGCCGTTGAGGAACTCCGAGCAGAGGCTGACCATCTCGGCGTCCGTGAGCGGCCGGTCGCCGCCCTCGTCGTCGCCGGGAACGCGCAGCGCGCGGAGGGACTCGGCGTAGCACGGCGGCTCGTCACCGTTTCGCGTGGCGTGGATGAGAGGGACGAACACCTCGTCCTGCCGCCGGCGCACGGCGACGTTCTCCTCCCATTGCCTGCGGAAGAGCCTCTTGGTGATCGCCGGGAAGAAGGCGAAGATGGGGAAGCTGGTCAGCGACATGCACGCCTTGTGCTGCAGCCTCTCGATCTCGTCCATGGCGTCCTCGCCGAGCCGCCGCGCGCCGAAGCACATGTACACGAGCAGCTCGAACATGGCGCGGCGGAGGAGCGGCCTCAGCGTGACGACGGCGGCGTTGTGGTCACCGGCACGCTGCGCGAGGATCAGGCCGGCGACGAGGGCGTCGCAGGCGGACCGTCTCGCGGGGGCGAAGAGGGCGACGCGGGCGGGCTGGAGAGCCTCGCCGGCGAGGTTGCGGCGGAGGAGGCGCCAGTAGGCGCCATAGGGAGAGGAGCTGACGTCACGGCCGCCGGCGGTGAAGAGGCTGTTGGGCTCGGCGGCGCCGCCCTGGACGAGGGCGCGGTGGGCGAGGCGGCGGTCGGCGACGAAGACGAGCGTGCGGGCGAGGCGGAGGGAGATGACGGGGCCGTAGCGCAAGTGCATGTCGCGGAGGAGAGGGCCAAGGTCGAAGATGGAGCGCCCGAGGGACAGGAATTTTGCGAGGAAGACAAGCGCCGGCGGGCCGGGAGGGAGCTGCGGGTTGGGGTTGTTCTTGCGGTGGCCATGGTGGTGGGCGTGGTGGAGCGAGAGGGATGCTTCAACCAAGAGGGAGAGGGTTACACCAACACAGAGGAGGAAGGTACGACGTTATAGGAGTTCTTTAAAAACTGCCGTTATTGATGCTGATTTGGAATCCATGTGCATCCCCGTGCCAAAGAAAGAAAGAGTGGTAGAACCGAGGATTCAGCGCTAGAGATATTTCAATTCTGATACGGATTTGATTGGACACCATTCAAGGTGAGGCATCCTGCAGCTGCACCGGCTCGGAGAAGCATGATGTGGACAGCAGTGCAAGGTTCAATGGCTAACAAGCCACGTAGGGAGATATTTCCATGCTCACACAGGTGAACCACTGACCCGAGCAAACGTGACAAGTAAATACGGAGTAAAAATGAATGCTACACTTCTGACAAATCATAGTAGTGGGATGAACAAACGCATCCGGAAGAATCTGTGGCGTGACAAGGTGCGGTAGCAGTCAAACAAGCCTAAAACTCACAATCACAGGCTAACTTTTCCTCTGAAAAAAAATAACATCACAACTCTGTGACCAAACTCACTCAGACCATGCACCCAAGTTGAAGAAGCGAACCATGGATGCATGGTATCAAAGGACTACGAAATAGTAAGCTCTTAAGCTGAGAATTAAGTAAAAATTGTTTATTGCAACAAAGAGTTAAAAAATTGTTTTTCTAGTTATATGCGGTCGTGGAGGAAATTTTGGAGGACAGATAGTACGTGCCCTCGTTGAGATGTTCCACCAGGAATATATGACTGAACCCAAAGCATTTGTGAATCTTGAACAAGGCCGACACTAATGATGCTTGCACGGCTGATAGCGAAGATAGCGTTCGATTTCCCCCAGCTGCTGTACTCCTGAACATGATCAAGGCTTTTGTTGCAATTAACAATGTTTGGTTAACCTAAGGCAAACAAATGAGAAAAACACGAAGTTCACGTTGGGTTGGGCGGCTAAGTCCCTAGTCAGGTCAGCCCAAGTCAAGAAAACACACACATGTTCGGACATGGAACTTAGCCTAGCCCAATAGCGAAAAAAAAAAGGCCTTCCTGCCAGGAGGTGAATGCCCAAGTCAGCATACAAATCATAGCCCATCATGTTGTGGTCTCCCCCGTGGCCGTGGCCCATCGTGTCGTGGACAATTCCTGTCACCGCAAACTTCATGTCTTCCTTCTCTCGCTTGCCATTGGTTTAGAGTTTAGTCGGGAGGTTTTTTCGATGGTTGAAGTTGGCTTCTATCTTAATCACGTGCCTTCGTAAGGTTTTCTCCTTTGAGATTATTAAAAAGTTTATACATATGGGAAAAAAATACAGGACATCTGCAATCCATACAGAGTAAAATCTGAAGCACCTTTCTGACGATCACTGAAACTTTTTCCAAGGGGGGGGGTACCTGTGTAGTGTACTAGGTCAGTACTCTTATTTTGCTGCTCAGCTGTTTGATTGGGGAAAGATGTGTTTTAACAAAGAAAAAACTAACAACTCTATTTGGCAGTCCAGCACAGCTAGGCGCGCACACAGCCAATCTGGTAGCTGGCTGGTGCAACTTCAGAAACCGACTTTTACACTCTTAAGTCCCTGGTTGGGATTAGCTAATTAAGGACATGATTGCATTACCGTGCAATGCAAGGGTGTTAAAAGTGTTGTCCTGTGCGGTGTGGTGCACCTAATGAATAATGATTATCGGAGGTAATGAGTTCTGCATTTGAATCCTCTGGCGTTAGAATTATAGAACTGATGCAGTGTTAATAATGGTCAACTTGTTAATATAGTAT
The DNA here is from genome assembly GCA_015342445.1 of Digitaria exilis. Lineage (NCBI taxonomy): Eukaryota > Viridiplantae > Streptophyta > Magnoliopsida > Poales > Poaceae > Digitaria > Digitaria exilis. Next base: position 21,365 of record JACEFO010001022.1, read on the forward strand.
GTGTTCTACAGACAGCATGGAACATGTGATGGAAAGATGAGTGGGCAGGGCAAGAAGTAGGGCTCATATACAGGGATTGATGTGCATCTTGTTAGATCTTTACTTTTGATATCGTGGCTTGAAAATAGCCATGCCACGCTCAAAGGCATGCTGATAGAGTCTCTTCTGGAAAACATGTAAGTGGGCCGGGGGATTCCGTCTGTATAGTTGTTATAGCTAACTAGGCATGCCACAGAATGCCTGGTTGAGGCTGCTGATCAAAATTAGTCCACATCTACTATTTCACTGCATTGTGGTTTGTTCAGTTGCAGAAACAGATTTGTCAGGGCCAAACAGTAGTGAGAGAAGTTTGCCCTAATAATATGTAACTATCCGTTCCCTCATGTGAAATCAGATTCCACTTCGTTCTTTCTCGAATATGCAAAAGAGTTGCATACCCTTTTTTTTAAAAAAAATGAGCAGCATACATTATTTAGAAGTGAAAGTACACTTCATGCATCTCTTTAACAGCTGGACTCAAAACCTTTTTGATCCTGTATACTAGATGGATAGCAATAGATTAGGAGGAAGATTCTGATCCCCTGCAACTGCAAGAACTAGTAGAGCCCTAGCAGCAGCTAGCATGGCATCATCCAGTCTACCCTTGCTTTTCAAAAGGAAGAAGCATCTTTGCTAGTAGTGGCCTTCACTATTCAGCCAGCAGTACAGCTTCAGGAATGCTGGAAGCCTGGAGGATTGATTAGTCATAGAATATTATTTGTCAGAATAGTGCTTGTTTATTCAATTACCAAATATCCATATGAGTAGAGTACAAGAGAAGTGAGTTTATATATATATATATATATATAGATATGTGTGTGTGTGTGTGTATGTATATAGAACAGGACAAGTGAGTTGAACTAGTCTCAAGATAGAGGTGGTGGTGATGGTGACAATTGACAAATGTGCCAAGGTCTCACAGCTAAGCCCAGCTCAGGCTGTGCTGCCCCTTTGTGGCCTGCACATCCCTGGCCATGGAGTCAACGGCCTGTTTGATTCAACTGCATGCTTCAACGAATTATCAGCGACGCTTTAGTTTTATCCACTGATCTTCTTCCCAAACCCCAATGGTTGCCATGCGTCCACCAAACTGGGATGTCTTTGCAAGCAAAAAAGCAACAGGAGTTTTAGTCAACGCCAAGTTGCTATAGTTGCCCACTGACCTGAATGAATTGGACAAAAGATTCAGTCAGCAAATCACACGGCTTGTCAGGTCAACTGCGAGCTGCAACAGGTCCAATTTGCTTTGTTGGTTTAACAGTTAGTTGTTGCAGAGATCAAAGCTTTCTTTCTGATCAAACCAAACAGGCACTAGTACATGATTAACCCTCCAAAAAGGCAGCAGTACATGATCAGAGAAACTAATCAGTCAAAAGTGATTAATGGGAGAGATCAAAGCCTCTGATAAAAAAAAAGCAGTACATGATCAGAGAACTAATCAGTCAAAAGTGACTAGTTCATACAGCAAGAATCTCTTCTCCTATGCTCATCAACACTCACAGCAATACAAACACACACTAATCCAACAAAGAAGTTGTTAGTTTTTACAGGCAGGCAGGCTGAATCATCTACAGTACAGGACACACAAACACTCTTCACAGGGGGAAGCAATTACAAATCAAAGAATGGTACAGTACAGGGCTGTGGCCTGTGGGGAAAGAAACAATTTTTGTGACCCCCAGAGCGATGAGCAATTCATCAGCAAATCTAATTGCTGGCTGGCTGGCTTCACAGATCAGAAGGAGTGCTGGTGCTGCGGCGGCACGCCGGACGCCGACGACGGCCGGATTGGCGGTGGCGGGCGGCGCGTGCTGTGGTCGATGCATCGGACGACCTCGGCGCGGCATGGCCACGACACGGTGGAACACCGCGCGCACCTGCCGCTCAAGCGGCGCCAACCCTCCTCCAGCGCCCGGCACGCCGCCGCGAGCTCCTCGGCGCGCTCCGTCACCTCCCGCGCGCGATCCTCGCCGACGATCCCGTGCCCCTCCTCCTCTTCCTGCTCCTCGGCGATCTCCTCGAGCAGGCTGTTGAGGTCGCGCGCGGGCGCGCTCCACCGCCTGCATCTCCGCGAGGAGCCCCGCCGTGGGCGCCGACGACCCGGAGAAAGACCCCTTCTTCTCCCTCCGCCTCCACTCCTCGGCGATCCGGTCCTGCAGCGCCGACATGGGCGCCGCCCACTGCGCCTGCTTGGGCGCGCGACGGAGGGCTCACGGCAGCCGACGCCCTGTCCCTGGCACGGCACCAGCGGCGTACCAGCGCCCACATGGCGAGACAAAGGACGGAGCTCATCGTGTAGAAGCGCGAGCCCCGAGCCCGGAACCCGCTCCGGCCACGGCCGCCGTCGCCTGCGTCGGCGGCGGCGCGAGGTGCGCCGCCATGGCGTTCATGTGGCGCCCCGCGGACCAGTTCTTCGACACGCTGAAGGAGAGAGCGCCCGCATGGTGCGGGAAGAGGGGAGGGCGCGCATCCGCCGCCGCCGCCGCCGGCGGTGGCGACCCTGGCGTCGTCGTCGGGAAGAGCCTGGCGATGGCCCTGCGCGCGCGTGCGAGGTGGGCGCGGTGCAGCGAGGGGGCGAGGAGGCAGGACGCGGCGGCGAGCGCGGCGCGGTGGGCGGCGCGGAGGGAGGCGAGGGTGAGGGAGGCGGCGTTGAGGACGTCGAGCGTCTTGACGGCGCGGTCGAGGAGGTCGGAGGCGAGGCGGTCGGAGGGGGCCTGGAGATCGCGGCGGCGACGGGGGCGACGGCGAGGACGGCGCGGAAGGCGGCGTCGGATGAGAGGACGGCGTCGAGGAGCTTGGCGAGGAAAGGAAGGGAGAGGGCGGAGGAGGTGGACGCGGCGGCGGCGGCGGCGGCGTGGGCGGAGAGCGCGCTGAGGCGGTCGGCGACGTGGGCCTGGAGGGCGTCGAGGGCGAGGAGCTCGTCGTCCTGCGCGGGATCGAAGGAAGCGACGGCGGTGGCGCTCCGGCGGAAGCTGAGCATGCCGAAGAAGCCCGTCCCGGAGGGCGGCGGCGGCTCGGGGGGCGGCCATGGCTTGGTCCGTGTCCCCGGCGGCGGGCCTGGGCTTGGGCTTTGGGCTCTCTTCTGGGTTGGGGACGAGGAGGCGGCGGTGGTGGTCGTCGGGAGAAAGAAGAGTGGAGGGGAGGGAATTGTGGGGAACCGCTGCCTGCGTGTCCGCCATTTATACGGGGAGGGACACGACGGAGACGGCCGGCACCGGCAGGGTGGGCTTCGGCCACGCGGCCTCTAGAGGGGCAGTGTGGCCGACACGTGGGGCCATGGGAGGAATGGACCCACGCGTCGGTGAGAGATACTAGGAGGAGACGGACGCTTTGGTGAGAAGAGGAGGCGAGTGGGGTGGACTGGTTCGTTGCTGACTTGGTTGGCTGCCACTACGGTACTCTGTGTGCTCGCCTGCTGTGCTGACTCGGCTCGCCTCCGCTCCTCTGCCAGGGGCATCTGACCATTTCCTCTTTTTCATTTTTCTGTTTTTCTTCAACTCTAGCACTCTGCTCATGTTTATGGGATGAGGAATACCTATGTTTCATTCTTCCAGATAATGTGGCTGGTTTGTTTTCTTTTTTCTTAATCACCTTTTGCACTTTTCACTCAATTATGTGGTCTATGATGTACTCTTTATTTCCCTTTTTCCTTAAAAAAAATGACCTTGTACAAATATCTGCTCATATGAGGCTACAAGTGTGGAAGCTCTGCCAGCCTTGGAATAGGCTGCAAATACCGTAATTTGATACTGAATAGGTAAATTGATAAGAGAAAAGCTGTACTCCTAATTGTTATATAATAAACATGCATTGATGTCCCTATCCAAAGCGAAAGTATATTGAGTGACAGCTGATTTAACAAAAGGCACAGAAATTAAAATTGGACGCTGGTGTTTCACGCTTTGAGCAGCTGGCTGGCTTGGCTGGCCCCAAAGCAACAAAAGATGCATGGAGCGCACGACCTCATACGGCCATATGGATTAGTCCAATTCAGTATTGGAAGGATACGTGGCATCATCAGCTAGCCCTGTGATGCAGGGGATATTATACAAGTAGTTTGGTTTTGGCACGACGGGGACGGCAATTCTGCATCAAATGCAAGAAGCAGGTAACGAGGTAAGGTATCTGATAGAAACAGAGGATGAGAAAGAAGGGACAAATCAAATGCCAAATCCAAGAAAGCTGTAAGCAAGTAGTTTGTGATTTGGGAGCCTCTTTTTGGTGAGGCAGATAAAAGGCCTGTAACCACGGTGTCTGGTTAAAAACAAGTGCCGTGCGTGCCATAAGCAACCGATCCGTAGTAGTAGCATGCATGCGACGCTTATTTGGAGTCCAGTACATGCTACGGGTGGTTTAGCGGAATTTCAATATCCTTTGCTGCGCAAACACTCGTGCGTGACATGGAAAATCAGCGGCGTACAATTCAAGGCACTTGCATGTGCAAATCAATCTACTCTGGAAGAATTGCAGACTCGATCGATCCAACCCATGGGATTGCATTGGGAAGAGTACGTAGGGTACAGGCAGTGGCTGGCTTAATTTCCAAAGGAGCCACTAGGTTACAAATCCGATGGAAGCAAAGCAAGTGATGATTTTACATGAACCGCTGGGCATTTTGTGAGCCGGACCTAATTCGGACCGGACCGTAAAAAAAGCCCGGTTTGTTTCGGACCGAAAAGATCCCTGTACGTGTCAACGGACCCACCCGGACCTGGTCTTGTGGCGTGCACGGACACGCACCGCGAATAGAACCATCCTGGCCTGGCCTTGGCGCCATCCCATACGTCCGTCCGTGGTACATCACAGACAGATCGGGGCCGCCAAAAACGGCGCGCCTGCCTGCGGTGTCGCCTGGAGGAAAAGGCAAGTGGCGTGTCGTCTTGTTTGTTGGGCACCTGCACTAGACCTTGCTGCCTGCGTCTCCTTCCTTCCAGTGTGCTCCTCATTAGAGTGTTTGGTGCTTTGATCACGCAATGCTTACGCTGATTGTGTTTTCGACAACGTGCCGGAGGATGCATATTTCATTTCATTTTTTTTTATATTTTCATTTTATTTCAGAGAGAGGGGGAGAGAGTGTGTGTGGAGCACACCCCGGCCCACCTGAATGCCTGCGGTCGGTGGCATGCAAAGAAGCACAAGAGTCCAGAGAGTGGCTTTTGCGCAAGACCTCAGCAAAAACAGCGAAAGCACAAGTACTAAAACCGGCAAGGACCACGGCCTGAATCAATGCAATCACCCGGGAGAGTTTTAGCCTGCTTGTTCAATCCGTTCCTTGATTGCTAGCTGCGACGAAGTAAGGTAAGGTGTCCGGCAATGAGGCCGCTCTCCTTGCTTGCCTTGGTAACCAACCAGTCAGGTCGTCAGTCGGTCGATCTTGTGATTTCTTGCTGCGTGCCTTGCAATGAGCTAGCGATTCATCTGCTGTGATCGATCAGTAGGTGTCGTAATCGTTAGCTTATTAGGGCCCGGCTTATTAGCTAATTGCAGCTGTTAATTAACCGGCCGTCCGGTTGTCCAGCTGGGGTAATCCGAGATCCATCAATCCGATCCGATGGAGTGATGATGAGGTTGCTTAAGTGCGCTAACAAGACGGGCCGGAGAAGGAGGGCCGTACGTACTACTATGCGTGCACACATGACGACGACCCGACCCGACCCGACCCGACCCTGATGGATCCCCTGCCTGCCTGGCTGCCTGCCCCGGGATTGATTGGTGTATGTACAACCGCTTGCTCTGCCTCTTGACTACACACACGGCTTTGTACCCAGGACCGGCCAGATGGCATGGTGGTAGTAGATCATAAATAAGTAAATCCATCGATCCTAATACCAATGCCCTTTTAACCATCGTCTCCGTCCGGGGCCGGCCCTCCCGCGTTCCAGCAGGTGAGGTCCCAGGGGTCGTTGACCGGAATTCCAAACTCCTTAATTTGCTGCGCAAACATTCGTGTGTGACCACCACGTGACGCAATCAGCAGGCCGTACAGTTCAAGGCACTACTTGCATGTGCAAATCATCTATTCTATGGGGTGAAAAGAAGAATAAGAACACACCTTCTCTGAGAGAATTAAATGCATACTCTCGATCAATCAAACCCCCATGGGAATTAGGGAGGAGTAGTAGGGTAATACAGGCACTGGCTGGATTCCAAAGGAGCTATGCTAGGTTACAGATCCGATGGAAGCTATTATATATATATTGATGATTTCTATTCTAGTATTTCTCTAGCTTGGCACGGCGATGATAAGTTAGTTTTCTTTTCTTGCATTGATTGATTGAAAAGGTCCTGAAGTCTTTCCTCCAAAACAAAAGGGCAGGAAAAGGAAGAAGAGAAAGAAAAAGTCGTCCCGTGTCAAAGGACCTGGTCGGTGGGCTGTGGCGTGCACGGACACGATCCGCATCCTGGAGAGGTCCTAGGAGCCATCCGTCCGTCCGTGGTACGGCGCGGGCAGATCGGAGCCGCCGAAAACGCGCGTCTGCGGGTCGTCCTACGTGGTTGTGTGCGTCGCCTACGAAAAGGTAAGTGGCCTGTCGAGACCATCTTCGTGGACGCTTGCACTAGACCTTGCTTCGTCTCCAGTGTGTACTATGTGCTGCTTTGATCACGCAATGCTTAGCCTGATTGTGCTGTGTCTTCGACAACGTGCCGGGCATGCATCGGCCTCCACCTGACTAGATCGGTCGGTCACCTTTTGCACAAATAAAACAACGACAGCACGTACACTGCAGCGAAACAGGTACCTGCTGGGCCTAATCTGCATGGATCATGACAAATGACTGTACTACGTACCAAATCGTCCGACAAGGACCGCGGGTAGCCTGAATCAATCAATCAATCAATCCACCCGGAGCCTCTCTGGCTCTTCCTTGTTCGTCCATCGATCGCTCGTATAGCTAGCTGCGAGAAAGTGTACTAGGTAATAAGGTGATCTTAGCTGGAAACACTGTGTTCGTATTTTTATTTTATTTTTTGAAAGACAAGACTGTTCGTATTTCGCTCTCTTCTTCGATCCGGAGCAGCGTCCACGTCCACGAGGTCATTAGGATGATCATCAAAGAAAGAAGCCAAGCCTTTGCGACGATGCTCCTTGGTGTCTCTTTTGAGCGCCCGCAACCAACCAGTCAGTCTGTTTCTTGTTGTTAACGCACCTATCGGATTGATCGATCGATGGACTGAACTAAGCAATCGCTGATTCCGTTTGCTTTTGGCCGGCCGGTCGGTTAACAGCTGCAATTAGCTAAGCCGGCCCCTAACGTAGAGCTCCAATCACGACACGCCAGATGGCACAGCAGAGAGCAACAAGATTGACTGACTGAAGACAGAGTGATAGGGTACTACGTGCGGAGACATAACATGACGACGACCCTCATCGAGGATTGCATTGCTCTGGGTGCTTGACTGCACACACGGCTTTACCAGGACCGGATTCATTTTTATATATCCATCGATCCCAATGCCTTTGCCAGCGGAAAATGGCGCGCCATCATCTGCTGCCGCCCGAAATCCACACACCATTCTTAACTATCGCGTCGCCGTCACGGGCCGTCGTGCGCGCCTCCACGGGCCAGGGGCCGGCCCTTCTGCAGCCACGCTGCTCCAAAGCATACACGCGCACAGACCCGACCGAGTGCCTGTCTCCATCAAATAAACATCCACATCAACAGGCAGGCACCCACTGATAGGTCCTCCTCTTGCAAATGCTCTATAACAGCCAATTAAGCCCAAGACAAACAGCAAACAAAGGTTTGTACATGAATAAGGAAATCAGCTGAGATCACCGTATGGTTGCTCACTCATCAAACATAGTTTGTTGAATACATGATCAGCTGTGCAGAGGTATCTTCCATCACCAAAATTGGATGCAGCTACAATACGTAAGGTACAACAGAGCCTAATGGCTACTACCTCAGGTTTCCAGCAACATGCGGCGTACTACCGGCCTAAACCTAAACCTTCAAAACCCAAGCACAGGCATATCGGTGTTAATTAAGGCGACGACAACAAAAACAGTCCACCAGATGGAGCGGGAGCGCTACGCTTAGCATGGCTTCAGCACCTCATTCCTCCTGCTCCTCCTCCCCTCTGAAGCCTCGCTTGAGCTAGAGCTGCTAGGCTCTCACCTTCATCTTCATTCTTTACGCTGCACCCACTTAGAACGATTAGGAACATCTTTGTCTGGTGCAGGGCAAAATGAGTACATTACAAACATGTCAGGACCACCAACCTCTTCCTTGCAACTCTATTCCCAGTGATGTCCTTAATGGCTTGGTTCAGCGCATAAAGAGCCATCTTTCTTAAACCTGAGGGGTAACGTTCACAGGGCACAAACGAATTTAAAAATGCTATGTACTCGAAAATACAATCAATAATGTCAAATTAGTGACAATAAGAGCTCCGGAGCTATCAAAATTGATCAATCATGCAAAACAACGGTCACAATGTCACCCATATTAACTTGTGTTAATAAATGCAAGAGGCATAGAAGAGTATGGGCAAAATGATTGCAAGAACGCCCAGACCTCTAGTTTATCTTCATTCACTCTATGTCCCGCTGGAAGCGACGGAAATCTTCAGTCAACCTGATGCCCTTGCACACTTTCCGGTGAAACAAAGTCGAGAGCAACCTATACATGTACTGTCACAGTGGATAAATGAAAGTATAAGACTAACAATTATTCTGATTAGACAGAATATGACAGTCTGATACCAACAACAATTGGATATTGCGCGAACCAGTTTCCACATCTGTAATATCCTGACCTTCAAACTTCTCGGACTTGGTGGGGGCATCCCTGCTGGATAAATACTGCCTCACCAAAGATTTTGTTCAAATGCCAAGGCTCAATTCCCTGAAAATGCAGTGAAAAAAAATGAGGAAGTAATCAATAAGAGAAAACTTAAGCTCCAAAACGCAGACATGGCATTCTGAACAGACCATATTCCTCC
>JACEFO010001023.1:0-34997 GCA_015342445.1 Digitaria exilis
GGCTTCCGCAGCCAAGCTCGAGGGGGCACTTACCCTCGAGCGACGTTCCGTCACGCTCGAGCCTTCGCAGCCAAGCTCGAGGGGGCACTCACCCTCGAGTGGCGTTTCCGACCATTCGAGGCTCGGCAAGCTCGAGCTTGCGGTTCAAGCTTGAAGCGCCGTAGCGCCTGGTCGAAGTGCCTGGTCCAAGCTCGAAAGTTGTGTCCCACACCTCAGACCCCAACTTTTAATTTTACCCGTTTCGAAGTTCAGTTCGAATTTTTGGAGAAAATTCGAATTTGGAAATCGGAGCTCCACGGGCATGCTACAGTGCCCCTGGCGCGCGCTGCGCTGGCCGGAGCTCGGCCGCCACGTGGCCGGCGAGCGGCGCAGGCGGCGCTGAGCTGGCCAAGCCGCGGCGAACGCCGGCGCTTGTCGCCTAGCTCTTGTCCGGCCACTCCCGAGCCATCACTTCGCCGCTGTCGCCTCGCCTCGCCTCGCGCCGCGGAGCGCCATCATACGGTCGCGCGCCGCCGTGGCCGCACGCGCGCTCGCGCCGCGCCGAGCGCCCTGCAGGCGGTAGAGTCCATTCGCGTCGCGACAAAGCCTCTGCTGAGGATCTCCACTTCATCACGCGATGATCTTTGACGCCCAACCGCGCGTGTGCGCTCTGTTCGAGCTCGCGCGCCATCAATGGCGACCGCGACAGCCACCCACGCGCTCGCACGCTCCCGAGGCCGCACAGTGCCTCCCTTGCGTGCTCAATCACTCCACCAAGCACTCACACCCCTCCTCTCACACACTCACTTGGCCATTTCCACTTCCCCGCGCTCGCTCGGTCTTCTTCTTCCTCGCGCCGCGCGAACCGAGCCGAGCTTCTCCGAGAAATTCACCCTCCACACTCCACCATTCCCAAGTTCGTCCCGCACAAAGCTAGCCCTCTACTCCAGCTCCATTTTCCCCCATTTTCCCCAAGCTATTGTCCCTTCTCCGGCGAGAATTCGTGAATTCCCCCAAATCGCGATTTTCGGCCGCCGGAGCACCCGCACGTCGAGACCCTACTCCGAGCCGTCCCCGAGCTTCCTCGAGCACGCCATTAGCTTCCCCAAGCTCTGCTGGTGCTCAAGGACCTCTCCCCCCCTCCGCAACGACCCCGAGCTCGCCGGCGTAGAAGCCGCGGCGGCCGCGCCGCCACCTCCTCGTCGCCGGCACAACTCCGACCTCCCCCAGCCTCCAAACCGTCCTCAAACGACTCGTGGTGAGCCCAGGATCATTTCCCCCCACTTCCCCGTGCCTAGTTCGCCGTAGTTTGCCCGGCGCAACTCCGGCGAGGTCCCAGGGACCTTTCTTCATCGTCTACCTTTGTTTAGGGGCCTCTGTGCAAAAGTGCAGGACTGGTTCGCGAAGTTTTGAAAGATCTAGGGTTCTCTGCGTAAAAAGATTCTTAAGTCTAGGTTTGATTTTTCCCGAATCTTGTAAAATCCGTTAAAAATCATACAAAAATCAGAAAAATGCACAAAAATACCTTTTGGATTTATGAGAGTCTAAAATACAATCTCTATTAGACATGTTTATACTTTTGACGAACTGTTTTTGAATTAAAATTCAAACTATGAAAATCTAAAGTTGTGCACCATTTCAAATCCAGAGCTACGCTAGGGTTGAGCTTTGGATATGTTGTTTTTAGTGACTTTGGACAGCTTGTGTCCAAAGGGGACTTAAAAATATGAACTACAGCTCCTGTTATGAATTAAAAATAGGTTTTCTGTCTTTTTGCAGTGCAGAAATCATTAAAAATAATCTGGGCAGTGAAAAATCGCCATTTTGCTCCAGAGGACTAAAAACTTGTTAGCACACCTGTGAAAAGTGAGGAACTTAATTTTTGCTCTGTTTAGGATGGTAAATAATTAAATATGTGTTTTTGGATGGAAAGTTATTGAGGACTACCCAAGGGTTATTTTGAGCCATCACTTGGCCAGAGCCCTCCTCATGCTTATGCCTAGCTTTGGTAGGAAAATCTCCTGAAATGGATGAATTTTCAATTTTATATGAATTAATTTCAATTCTGCTGGCAGCAACTTGATATAATTTTTATAAATTATGTGTAGCTCAAAATTAGCTAAATTTTGGAGTGAGCTTAGCTCTTATACTCCAGTAGCTGTCATAAAGTTTATAGCTAAAATTGATAAACAGAAATGGAGGAACAAAAATGAGAAGGAATCTAGATGGAAATTGATTTATATAAAAGAATAAACCTTTTTGGTTAATTGGTTAATATAGAATGGATAGAATCTGAAATTCCAGAACAGCACCCAACCTTGAGAAGAAATAAAAAGAAATCTCTTATATATGTACACAATCACCATCGAAATCGATAAAACTTTTTCCACACCTACACTTGTTTTTGTGAAGAAAATAGAAATGCTTAAGCATGTCTAGGTGAATATGGCCTTCAAGGCCTTAATCTTAGCATCTGTACGCAGCCGCCTTAAAATATGCATCTCATGTAGACGGCGCTATCCCGGACGGCGACTACACCCTCATCCCGCAGACGAGGAAGGAGTCCCGGAGCACGGTGCCGGTACAGAAGTGACAAACCCGGAGGCTAACTCTCAATTCAAGCAAGAAGGCAAGCCCCGGAGCATAACCTAACTTTACCAAATTATGCACTTTGAATTCTCTATGTTTGTGCATTTACGTTCAAGGAGTTGATTGAATACCTTAGCTGCACATTTCCTAGTACCTATGACTTGCAATACTAGTTTGAAAGGGATCGATAGTGCATTGCTATAGGTCCGTTACAAGTCGAGTGATTTCCTGTCACTCGCGAGACATAGGGATTGCTTGTCTTTACTTATGTTGGAATCATAAGGATTGACGGGCGGGATGATAGATGTAGATCTCCCGTCCGTGTATGATAATTGGTTAAGGTCGAAATGTGTGGTAGAGTGTGTCAAGTTTTTGAACGTACCACATGCATACCGGTATATGGGAGCCGGTAAGCCCGGTACCAGATTGAAGCAGCTAGGGCCGATAGCCATCTCTCCTTGGAAACTTGTTTCCCCTGCCGTACACTTGTGGATATATGCGTGATGCTGTGAGTGAAGCAGTAAACCTTTATCCTAAGGAAATGGACCCGGTTCCGAATTGTGGATCGATGGGAAAGGTTGGGAAATGCTTGTACCTTTTATAGCAGGCAGAGTATCCGTGTGTGTTGGGTTTTCCCTGGCCAGGTAGCACAAATTCGGTTCGAACTGTCCGCTTCTCGCGGTTAATGAGACTGCTTGACCGCCTTGCTACATTGAGTAATAAGTGGAATTATGAGATTATGAATTTGTTCTATGAATTAATTTGTATTGCTCCACTTGCATGCTTAGAGAGGATGCTAATCTAGAATGGTTAAATAAACTAGAAACTGATGCTAAAACTTGAAAGCAAGGATCTACCTTTAGTTGCTTTTTGGCAAACAAACCCACCAGCCAAAAGCCTCTCATTGTCTAGATGTCGGTGATGTAGTTTTCACCAGACGGGTAAGCCTTGCTGAGTATTAGTATACTCAGCCTTGCTTGTGGCAATATTTTTCAGGTATACCTTTGGATGTGGATGCTTTGTCTTGGCCTGCCCAGGTTCCACCTGGCTGGCACATCGAATGGGTTCCGTCCTCTGGCGAGGATCGGGAGGAGTAGCTTCGTGGCAGGCTTCAGCACGGAGTTATTTTGTATCGTCGTTAGATTGTTTTACTTCCGCTGCAATGAACCTCTAAATTCAGTTGTTATGACTTTTTAAATTCCGCTGTAATGAACTTTTATTTCCGCTGCAAGACTTGTACTCTGATTTAAATTTGAACCTGGTTTGTAATAACTTGTGATATCTATGTGTGTAAATTAATTTGTGGAATGTTGTAATCTCTGGAACTCACCTTCGTGTGGGCGTGCTGTTGTTTCGATCGAGAAAAGTACGTGGTTTAATCGGGTTTAATCCGACGGCGCTCCAGCTTATTCCGGATTAAGTGCCTGACTACGTGATTAGTGGTCCCTAGGTACTTAACTTGGAATAATTTTGGAGTGGTCCGCCACAGCTGGCATCAGAGCCGAAACAGCGCACCAGAGAGACCAACAAACCTTAAATAAATATTTTTGGAATAAAATTTGCCAACTCGTACTTCCGCCGTGCTTTTCGGTGGAAGGTTGTTGTTAGGACCGCAAAGGATGTTACCTAGAGCGTGAAGCCTATGTGGGTTAAGGGATCACGGTATGATAGGTGGCAAATAGTATATTATACTAACTTCCAGCACATTTCATTCTGTCATTTACTTTCCGCAATGGTGGGCGCAAGGTACGGCGATTGCTGTAACGTACCACGGCACTATATGAAAATATAGTGGCGGCACATAGTCAATACGCTGTGATGGCGTATGAAACTAGAATAGGATGGTGGGCGCAAGGTACGGCGATTGCTGTAGCGTACCACGGCATCATATGCAAATATGATGGCGGCACAAAGTCAATACGCTATTCCAATAGCGTATGAAACTGTCAATATGTTGCCTTGGTGACATATGAACATTGCCCGTTCAATGTTAAACGATCGGGTGCCACCTCTATAGTGGGTGGTAATGAATGGAGACGCTTTCGTGAGTGCTGGCACGAAAGGTTGATTATACATGCTCTGGAATGGAATTTTCTGCAGGTACACTAACCGCGAATCCGTATGTTGAAACGGTTAGAGAAATTCGACTAGTTAATATAGGGAGAGACGGATATTGCCTAGCCACCGGCACTAACTTCGTAAGCCAAAAGTTATTGGCATGTGTGTTGGTGAGAACGAATAGGCCGCTCATGCATTGCATTCTCACTGAATTAATATCAATTTTAACCCTTGGCCAAATCAAACCGCCGTCAAAGAAATTGAAATTTACAACCCAAAAAAATGCTGCTGAGAACAGTCTGTTTGCAACCTTAAATCGAAACTGAAAACGTTGCCAAATGAAAAAGTGTTCAACATGAAAGTTGTCATAAATATTATGAAGTAAATGCTGGAGAAATTTCAACGAAAATGGTTCAGTAAAATTGGAGTTATGCTAAAAATGGTAACCCCCTGTCTGCTGGAAATTTCTGGGGACAGTGAGATAAAAATTGAATTTTTACACCATCTTAACGACAGTTTCTGCTCAAACCTCCAACATGAAACTTGTTAGAAATTATTTAAACAATGTCCTGGCCAAATTTGGGAATTTTTGAGCTTGTAGATTTCGAGTTTTGTAATTTTTACCACCCTGCACAGAATCTGTTTTTGCTCTTTGGCACTAACCGGTTCTCACCCTTGCCCCTTTTCCTTTTGGTTCAGATGGACGCCCTCGCTGACCTGGCTAGCCACCCCAACGACGTGTCTTTCTCTGATTGCTTGGGATGGGAAGGCTTCCCTAGCATCTTGTGGTCGGTTCTACAGGCACTTGGCTACCCTACACCGCCACAATATGAGAGAATCCTCATCCGAGACCGTGGTGTGACTCGTTCCCGTGTGCGTTTGGTGGTACACCGTCACCCGCCGTGTCCTAGTTCCCCCACCTGGACGGTGGAAGTTCATGGACACCACATGGAGACGACTTGCGAGCTAGCTGCTTTGAATGGCATCAGTTCTTTTTGTGCTTAGAACCAAAGCTTGGTAGAGCACCAGTTGCTTGGGCTGTTTCCACCGACTCAGCCGAATGATCCCCACTGGATGAGGCGCTACCTTAGCTCTCCTTTGAGGATGGCGGAGAACCCCGTCGCAGCAGCCGCTTTGATGATGAGGTGGATACGGGCGTATCACCGTTTGCAGGCACTTCTTGGACGGTCGCAGAGCGAGATGCTCAACATTGCTATGGACATGTCCGCTCGCGCCCGTGACATAGGGGTTGAGAGGACCTCTTTGTCCATTGAGGTGACCACTAGAGATGCCATGATTGCTGACTTGGAGAGGCAATTGAATGACCTCCAGATTGCACACAACAACACCCAGAATGAGTTAGCACAAACTAGAGATGAGCTTGAGGAGGTACATGGTACCTTGGAGCATGCAAATGCTATGCTTGCCGCCCATGACGCTCAGCACCTTCTTGAGCAAGAAGGAGGGAATGGTGAAGGAGAGGCCCCCGATTCCGACATGGACACCGAGGATGACATGCCGCCCCTTCCAGCTCCACCTTCACCTATGGGCAGCGAGGCTACCGCTAACAACTTGGATGATTTTTAGAGTGGTAGTAGCAAGTTTACTCCTCCGCTAGGCCTAGATTTTGGCTTCATGTTATAATAGGATAGATGGAGTTGAGCTCCTCCTATTTGGTGGCAATGTAAATTAATGGTGTGGTTGTGGTGTAAAACTTGATGATGTTGTTACAGCTGTGTTGAAAACATTCTGCAGCTGACCTTGTTTTAATTATTGATGGGTTTTCCATTCATTTCTGGGCTGTGATGTGAACTACAAAGTTGTTTGGAATTTGTCAAACAAAATGATCACCAAATTGCAACCCCATTGGTTAAGCGAAATAAAAATGGCAACCAAAACACTATAGCTCGGCCTGCTGAAAAACAGCAAATGCAGAGAGCTAAAGATTGAATTTTTCGGCTTAGTTCCAGTCCGAATTTGATTCCGAGCCCAACATGAAAGTTGTAGAGCATAAAATTTCCGAGCTACTGACCGAATGGGAGCATTTGACTTGTTTCCTGTCGGGAGATATGATTTTTCTTCCGAACTGCGTGCTGACTTGCCATTCTGCGCAGTACACTTTAATATATTGTCACGTTCTATCTTGTCATTCATTATGCAAGCTTATGGAATGTGGCTAATACAAGTACCCACTCCCCCGTATTGACATCTTGTTCGACCAACTAGCTGGCGCCAGAGTGTTCTCCAAGATTGACCTTCGCTCTGGCTATCACCAAATCAAAATCAGGCCATGTGACATTCCAAAGACTGCCTTTTCCACACGATATGGACTTTATGAATTCCTGGTTATGTCCTTTGGGCTCGCGAATGCCCCAGCCTATTTCATGTACCTCATGAATTCGGTCTTCATGTCTGAACTAGACAAGTTTGTGGTGGTTTTCATTGATGACATTCTTATATATTCTAAGAATGAGGAAGAGCATGCCGAGCACCTTCGCATTGTTCTTCAGAGATTGAGAGATCACCAGCTCTATGCCAAGTTCTCCAAGTGTGAATTCTGGCTTGAGAGCGTGAAGTTTTTAGGTCACACGGTTTCCAAGGATGGTATATCCGTGGATCCAACCAAAGTGCAAGAGGTGCTAGATTGGCAACCACCTACCTCTGTCCACGAGATTCGGAGTTTTCTGGGTTTAGCCGGTTATTACCGTCGTTTTATTCCGGATTTCTCTCGGATAGCAAAGCCCATGACCGAACTCTTGAAGAAGGAAGTTAAATTTGAGTGGAATGACAAATGTGAGGAAGCCTTCCACACCTTGCGAAGACATTTAACTTCAGCCCCAGTTTTGGCTCAGCCCGATTGCACCAAGCCTTATGATGTCTATTGCGATGCATCAGGCACCGGTCTTGGCTGTGTTCTCATGCAAGAAAACCGAGTGATTGCTTATGCTTCTCGAGCACTTCGGCCTCATGAGCAAAACTACCCCACGCATGATCTTGAGTTAGCAGCGGTTATTCATGCTCTCAAGATGTGGAGACACTATTTGATGGGTGTTCCCTGCAACATATACACAGACCACAAGAGCCTCAAATATGTTTTCACTCAGGCACATTTGAATATGAGGCAGCGAAGATGGTTGGAGTTAGCAAAGGACTATGACCTTAGTGTGCATTATCACCCTGGGAAGGCTAATGTAGTTGCGGATGCGCTAAGCCGCAAGGCTCGTTGTCATTGTCTTTCCGTGGAGTCCTATGCCGACACCCTGTGTCACGAAATGGCAAAGCTCAATTTAGAGATTGTTCCACATGGGTACTTCAACCATATTGCAGTGGAACCAACCTTGCACGATCAGATTGTTATAGCCCAATTAAATGACGCGAGCATTAAAATCCTTAGAAGGAAATTATCTAAGGAGAAGGTAAAAGAGAAATACAAGTGTTTCCGATTGGATGGACAGGGAGTGATGTGGTTTGGGCCTCGCCTCGTGGTGCCCAAAAACACGGAACTCCGGAGGAAGATTATGGATGAGGCACATCTCTCTAAATTTTCTATCCATCCCGGCAGCACCAAAATGTACCAAGATTTGAAACAAAACTTTTGGTGGACTCGAATGAAGCGAGAAATTGCCACGTATGTGTCGGAATGTGACACATGCCAGCGGGTTAAGGCCAGCCACTTGAAGGTAGCAGGCACGCTTCAACCTCTACCTATTCCCTCATGGAAGTGGGAAGATATAAGTATGGATTTTATTGTTGGACTTCCCCGGACCCCTCAGGGGCACGATTCTATTTGGGTGATTGTGGATCGCCTTACCAAGACCGCGCATTTCATTCCAGTCAATACCACTTATGCTGCTAAGAGGTACGCAGAATTTATTTGGAGCGGATCGTTTGCCTACATGGGGTACCCAAGACGATAATTTCAGATCGTGGTGCTCCGTTCGTAGCCCGCTTTTGGGAGCAATTGCAATTGTCCCTAGGCACCAAACTGATCCGTAGTTCGGCATATCACCCACAGACCGATGGGCAGATGGAAAGGGTAAATCAAATACTTGAGGATATGCTTCGAGCTTGTGTTATCCATTATGGGAAGAATTGGGAGAAATGTTTGTCTCTGGCTGAATTCTCCTATAACAACAGCTACCAAGCGAGCCTTAAAATGGCACCTTTCGAAGCCTTATATGGTAGAAGATGTCGGACCCCGTTGTGTTGGTCCCAGGCAGGCGAGAGGTACACTTATGGCCCTGACCTTGTGATGGAAGCAGAAGAAAAGGTTAGGATCATTCGGGAGAATTTAAAGACCGCCCAGTCACGGCAAAAGAGCTACTTCGATCAGCGGCGGAAGCCACTTCAGTTTGAAGTTGGTGATCACGTGTATCTTAAAGTTTCCCCGACCAAGGGTGTACAAAGATTTGGACTCAAAGGAAAGCTTGCACCTCGCTTTATCGGCCCGTATGAAGTTACTCAGCAATGTGGGCCGGTAGCTTATCAAGTGAAGCTTCCCGAGAAACTTTCAGCGGTACACAATGTATTTCATGTTTCTCAACTCAAGAGGTGTCTTCGTGTTCCGATCGAGGTTGTTGAACAAGAGGAACTCTCGGTTGAACCGGATCTCTCTTATGATGAGCATCCCGTTAAGATCCTCGACGAGAAAGAGCGACAAACACGAAGGAAGGGAGTTAAAATGTACAAAGTTCAGTGGAGTCATCACTCCGAAGATGAAGCCACGTGGGAAACCGAGGACTATCTTAGGAAGAATTTCTCCGACATACTTTCATAAGCCGAGGTATTTCTTTTCCCCTCTCTATCTCTAGGTTTAATCGAATCTCGGGACGAGATTCCTCTTAAGGGGGGTAGGCTGTGACATCTCTGATGTCAAAAGAATTAAAAAGTGCAATTAAAATCAATGCAACAGGGAATTGGTTTTGAAATTCAAAAATTCGTCAAAAATTCAATTATAATTCAAAAACAAGGGTTGTTTGGAGACCCAACTGAAATCTCAAGACTTGGGTGCTGAACTTAAAAATCTCGGACCAAAAGAGTAGTTGTCATCACCTACAGCCCTTCGCGACAACCTCGCCACGGCGTTCGTTCCGCTCGATAACCCTCGAGCGGGGATGTCCGTGACGATCGAGCCTAGTCAGTATTGTCCGTGACGATCGAGCTATGTCCGTGACGATCGAGCTATGTCCGTCACGATCGAGCCTAGCCAGTAGTTTCCGTCACGATTCGAGGCCGCACGATAGGACCCTCGAGGCCCCGACGTTCCGGCACGCTCGAGGCTCCGCAGCCAAGCTCGAGGGGGGCACTTACCCTCGAGCGACGTTCCGTCACCCTCGAGGCTCCGCAGCCAAGCTCGAGCACTTACCCTCGAGCGACGTTCCGTCACGCTCGAGGCTCCGCAGCCAGGCTCGAGGGGGCACTTACCCTCGAGCGACGTTCCGTCACGCTCGAGGCTCCGCAGCCAAGCTCGAGGGGGCACTTACCCTCGAGCGACGTTCCGTCATGCTCGAGGCTTCGCAGCCAAGCTCGAGGGGGGCACTCACCCTCGAGTGGCGTTTCCGACCATTCGAGGCTCGGCAAGCTCGAGCTTGCGGTTCAAGCTCGAAGCGCCGTAGCGCCTGGTCGAAGTGCCTGGTCCAAGCTCGAAAGTTGTGTCCCACACCTCAGACCCCAACTTTTAATTTTACCCGTTTCGAAGTTCAGTTTGAATTTTTGGAGAAAATTCGAATTTGGAAATCGGAGCTCCACGGGCATGCTACAGTGCCCCTGGCGCGCGCTGCGGCGCAGGCGGCGCTGAGCTGGCCAAGCCGCGGCGAACGCCGGCGCTTGTCGCCTAGCTCTTGTCCGGCCACTCCCGAGCCATCACTTCGCCGCGGAGCGCCATCATACGGTCGCGCGCCGCCGTGGCCGCACGCGCGCTCGCGCCGCGCCGAGCGCACTGCAGGCGGTAGAGTCCATTCGCGTCGCGACAAAGCCTCTGCTGAGGATCTCCACTTCATCACGCGATGATCTTTGACGCCCAACCGCGCGTGTGCGCTCTGTTCGAGCTCGCGCGCCATCAATGGCGACCGCGACAGCCACCCACGCGCTCGCACGCTCCCGAGGCCGCACAGTGCCTCCCTTGCGTGCTCAATCACTCCACCAAGCACTCACACCCCTCCTCTCACTCACTCACTTGGCCATTTCCACTTCCCCGCGCTCGCTCGGTCTTCTTCTTCCTCGCGCCACGCGAACCGAGCCGAGCTTCTCCGAGAAATTCACCCTCCACACTCCACCATTCCCAAGTTCGTCCCGCACAAAGCTAGCCCTCTACTCCAGCTCCATTTTCCCCCATTTTCCCCAAGCTATTGTCCCTTCTCCGGCGAGAATTCGTGAATTCCCCCAAATCGCGATTTTCGGCCGTCGGAGCACCCGCACGTCGAGACCCTACTCCGAGCCGTCCCCGAGCTTCCTCGAGCACGCCATTAGCTTCCCCAAGCTCTGCTGGTGCTCAAGGACCTCTCCCCCCCTCCGCAACGACCCCGAGCTCGCCGGCGTAGAAGCCGCGGCGGCCGCGCCGCCACCTCCTCGTCGCCGGCACAACTCCGACCTCCCCCAGCCTCCAAACCGTCCTCAAACGACTCGTGGTGAGCCCAGGATCATTTCCCCCCACTTCCCCGTGCCTAGTTCGCCGTAGTTTGCCCGGCGCAACTCCGGCGAGGTCCCAGGGACCTTTCTTCATCGTCTACCTTTGTTTAGGGGCCTCTGTGCAAAAGTGCAGGACTGGTTCGCGAAGTTTTGAAAGATCTAGGGTTCTCTGCGTAAAAAGATTCTTAAGTCTAGGTTTGATTTTTCCCGAATCTTGTAAAATCCGTTAAAAATCATACAAAAATCAGAAAAATGCACAAAAATACTTTTTGGATTTATGAGAGTCTAAAATACAATCTCTATTAGACATGTTTATACTTTTGACGAACTGTTTTTGAATTAAAATTCAAACTATGAAAATCTAAAGTTGTGCACCATTTCAAATCCAGAGCTACGCTAGGGTTGAGCTTTGGATATGTTGTTTTTAGTGACTTTGGACAGCTTGTGTCCAAAGGGGACTTAAAAATATGAACTACAGCTCCTGTTATGAATTAAAAATAGGTTTTCTATCTTTTTGCAGTGCAGAAATCATTAAAAATAATCTGGGCAGTGAAAAATCGCCATTTTGCTCCAGAGGACTAAAAACTTGTTAGCACACCTGTGAAAAGTGAGGAACTTAATTTTTGCTCTGTTTAGGATGGTAAATAATTAAATATGTGTTTTTGGATGGAAAGTTATTGAGGACTACCCAAGGGTTATTTTGAGCCATCACTTGGCCAGAGCCCTCCTCATGCTTATGCCTAGCTTTGGTAGGAAAATCTCCTGAAATGGATGAATTTTCAATTTTATATGAATTAATTTCAATTCTGCTGGCAGCAACTTGATATAATTTTTATAAATTATGCGTAGCTCAAAATTAGCTAAATTTTGGAGTGAGCTTAGCTCTTATACTCCAGTAGCTGTCATAAAGTTTATAGCTAAAATTGATAAACAGAAATGGAGGAACAAAAATGAGAAGGAATCTAGATGGAAATTGATTTATATAAAAGAATAAACCTTTTTGGTTAATTGGTTAATATAGAATGGATAGAATCTGAAATTCCAGAACAGCACCCAACCTTGAGAAGAAATAAAAAGAAATCTCTTATATATGTACACAATCACCATCGAAATCGATAAAACTTTTTCCACACCTACACTTGTTTTTGTGAAGAAAATAGAAATGCTTAAGCATGTCTAGGTGAATATGGCCTTCAAGGCCTTAATCTTAGCATCTGTACGCAGCCGCCTTAAAATATGCATCTCATGTAGACGGCGCTATCCCGGACGGCGACTACACCCTCATCCCCGCAGACGAGGAAGGAGTCCCGGAGCACGGTGCCGGTACAGAAGTGACCAACCCGGAGGCTAACTCTCAATTCAAGCAAGAAGGCAAGCCCCGGAGCATAACCTAACTTTACCAAATTATGCACTTTGAATTCTCTATGTTTGTGCATTTACGTTCAAGGAGTTGATTGAATACCTTAGCTGCACATTTCCTAGTACCTATGACTTGCAATACTAGTTTGAAAGGGATCGATAGTGCATTGCTATAGGTCCGTTACAAGTCGAGTGATTTCCTGTCACTCGCGAGACATAGGGATTGCTTGTCTTTACTTATGTTGGAATCATAAGGATTGACGGGCGGGATGATAGATGTAGATCTCCCGTCCGTGTATGATAATTGGTTAAGGTCGAAATGTGTGGTAGAGTGTGTCAAGTTTTTGAACGTACCACATGCATACCGGTATATGGGAGCCGGTAAGCCCGGTACCAGATTGAAGCAGCTAGGGCCGATAGCCATCTCTCCTTGGAAACTTGTTTCCCCTGCCGTACACTTGTGGATATATGCGTGATGCTGTGAGTGAAGCAGTAAACCTTTATCCTAAGGAAATGGACCCGGTTCCGAATTGTGGATCGATGGGAAA
Source organism: Digitaria exilis (assembly GCA_015342445.1). Classification (NCBI taxonomy): domain Eukaryota; kingdom Viridiplantae; phylum Streptophyta; class Magnoliopsida; order Poales; family Poaceae; genus Digitaria; species Digitaria exilis. The sequence continues at coordinate 13,161 of JACEFO010001023.1, forward strand.
GGTTGGGAAATGCTTGTACCTTTTATAGCAGGCAGAGTATCCGTGTGTGTTGGGTTTTCCCTGGCCAGGTAGCACAAATTCGGTTCGAACTGTCCGCTTCTCGCGGTTAATGAGACTGCTTGACCGCCTTGCTACATTGAGTAATAAGTGGAATTATGAGATTATGAATTTGTTCTATGAATTAATTTGTATTGCTCCACTTGCATGCTTAGAGAGGATGCTAATCTAGAATGGTTAAATAAACTAGAAACTGATGCTAAAACTTGAAAGCAAGGATCTACCTTTAGTTGCTTTTTGGCAAACAAACCCACCAGCCAAAAGCCTCTCATTGTCTAGATGTCGGTGATGTAGTTTTCACCAGACGGGTAAGCCTTGCTGAGTATTAGTATACTCAGCCTTGCTTGTGGCAATATTTTTCAGGTATACCTTTGGATGTGGATGCTTTGTCTTGGCCTGCCCAGGTTCCACCTGGCTGGCACATCGAATGGGTTCCGTCCTCTGGCGAGGATCGGGAGGAGTAGCTTCGTGGCAGGCTTCAGCACGGAGTTATTTTGTATCGTCGTTAGATTGTTTTACTTCTGCTGCAATGAACCTCTAAATTCAGTTGTTATGACTTTTTAAATTCCGCTGTAATGAACTTTTATTTCCGCTGCAAGACTTGTACTCTGATTTAAATATGAACCTGGTTTGTAATAACTTGTGATATCTATGTGTGTAAATTAATTTGTGGAATGTTGTAATCTCTGGAACTCACATTCGTGTGGGCGTGCTGTTGTTTCGATCGAGAAAAGTACGTGGTTTAATCGGGGTTAATCCGACGGCGCTCCAGCTTATTCCGGATTAAGTGCCTGACTACGTGATTAGTGGTCCCTAGGTACTTAACTTGGAATAATTTTGGAGTGGTCCGCCACAACAACCAACTTCAAAATGGTTTTTTCTCTACGGACACTTCCAATCTACTCCGTTAGGCCCAAAATGATGTTTGGGAGTGTTATGGAGCATTCGGTTACCTGCAGCATGAAAATCGAAACAAAACGGGTGTTTCGGCACCCGAATGCACTGTTTCGCGCCCCGAACTTCAGTTGAATTTTTTCGCACGAACATGCCCAATAGCCTCCATTGGACCCAAAACGATGTTAGGGAGTGATTTGGCGCGTTTCGGTACATATTGCATGCAAAACAGAGCGAAACGGATCCGTTTCGGTGCCCTGATGCACTTCCTTGTAACAACCAACTTCAAGTTGGGTTTTTCTCTACGGACACTTTCAATCTACTCTGTTAGGCCCTAAATGATGTTTGGGAGTGTTTTGGAGCATTCGGTTACCTGCAGCACGAAAATCGAAACAAAACGGGTGTTTCGGCACCCGAATGCACTGTTTCGCGCCCCGAACTTCTGTTGAATTTTTTCGCACGAACATGCCCAATAGCCTCCATTGGACCCAAAACGATGTTAGGGAGTGATTTGGCGCGTTTCGGTACCTTCTGCATGCAAAACGGAGCGAAACGGGCCCGTTTCGGTGCCCGGATGCACTGCCTCGTAACAACCAACTTCAAAATGGGTTTTTCGCTACGGACACTTCCAATCTACTCCGTTAGGCCCTAAATGATGTTTGGGAGTGTTTTGGAGCATTCGGTTACCTACAGCACGAAAATCGAAGCAAAACGGGTGTTTCGGCACCCGAATGCACTGTTTCGCGCCCCGAACTTCTGTTGAATTTTTTCGCACGAACATGCCCAATAGCCTCCATTGGACCCAAAACGATGTTAGGGAGTGATTTGGCGCGTTTCGGTACCTTCTGCATGCAAAACGGAGCGAAACGGGCCCGTTTCGGTGCCCGGATGCACTGCCTCGTAACAACCAACTTCAAAATGGGTTTTTTGCTACGGACACTTCCAATCTACTCCGTTAGGCCCTAAATGATGTTTGGTAGTGTTTTGGAGCATTCGGTTACCTACAGCACGAAAATCGAAGCAAAACGGGTGTTTCGGCACCCGAATGCACTGTTTCGCGCCCCGAACTTCTGTTGAATTTTTTCGCACGAACATGCCCAATAGCCTCCATTGGACCCAAAACGATGTTAGGGAGTGATTTGGCGCGTTTCGGTACCTTCTGCATGCAAAACGGAGCGAAACGGGCCCGTTTCGGTGCCCTGATGCACTGCCTCGTAACAACCAACTTCAAATGGGTTTTTCCTACGGACACTTCCAATCTACTCCGTTAGGCCCTAAATGATGTTTGGGAGTGTTTTGGAGCATTCGGTTACTGCAGCACGAAAATCGAAACAAAACGGGTGTTTCGGCACCCGAATGCACTGTTTCGCGCCCCGAACTTCTGTTGAATTTTTTCGCACGAACATGCCCAATAGCCTCCATTGGACCCAAAACGATGTTAGGGAGTGATTTGGCGCGTTTCGGTACCTTCTGCATGCAAAACGGAGCGAAACGGACCCGTTTCGGTGCCCTGATGCACTGCCTCGTAACAACCAACTTCAAAATGGGTTTTTCTCTACGGACACTTCCAATCTACTCCGTTAGGCCCTAAATGATGTTTGGTAGTGTTTTGGAGCATTCGGTTACCTACAGCACGAAAATCGAAAGCAAAACGGGTGTTTCGGCACCCGAATCCACTGTTTCGCGCCCCGAACTTCTGTTGATTTTTTCGCACGAACATGCCCAATAGCCTCCATTGGACCCAAAACGATGTTAGGGAGTGATTTGGCGCGTTTCGGTACCTTCTGCATGCAAAACGGAGCGAAACGGGCCCGTTTCGGTGCCCGGATGCACTGCCTCGTAACAACCAACTTCAAAATGGGTTTTTCACTACGGACACTTCCAATCTACTCCGTTAGGCCCTAAATGATGTTTGGGAGTGTTTTGGAGCATTCGGTTACCTGCAGCACGAAAATCGAAACAAAACGGGTGTTTCGGCACCCGAATGCACTGTTTCGCGCCCCGAACTTCTGTTGAATTTTTTCGCACGAACATGCCCAATAGCCTCCATTGGACCCAAAACGATGTTAGGGAGTGATTTGGCGCGTTTCGGTACCTTCTGCATGCAAAACGGAGCGAAACGGACCCGTTTCGGTGCCCTGATGCACTGCCTCGTAACAACCAACTTCAAAATGGGTTTTTCTCTACGGACACTTCCAATCTACTCCGTTAGGCCCTAAATGATGTTTGGTAGTGTTTTGGAGCATTCGGTTACCTACAGCACGAAAATCGAAGCAAAACGGGTGTTTCGGCACCCGAATCCACTGTTTCGCGCCCCGAACTTCTGTTGAATTTTTTCGCACGAACATGCCCAATAGCCTCCATTGGACCCAAAACGATGTTAGGGAGTGATTTGGCGCGTTTCGGTACCTTCTGCATGCAAAACGGAGCGAAACGGGCCCGTTTCGGTGCCCGGATGCACTGCCTCGTAACAACCAACTTCAAAATGGGTTTTTCTCTACGGACACTTCCAATCTACTCCGTTAGGCCCTAAATGATGTTTGGGAGTGTTTTGGAGCATTCGGTTACGTGCAGCACGAAAATCGAAACAAAACGGGTGTTTCGGCACTCGAATGCACTGTTTCGCGCCCCGAACTTCTGTTGAATTTTTCGCACGAACATGCCCAATAGCCTCCATTGGACCCAAAACGATGTTAGGGAGTGATTTGGCGCGTTTCGGTACCTTCTGCATGCAAAACGTAGCGAAACGGGCCCGTTTCGGTGCCCGGATGCACTGCCTCGTAACAACCAACTTCAAAATGGGTTTTTCGCTACGGACACTTCCAATCTACTCCGTTAGGCCCTAAATGATGTTTGGGAGTGTTTTGGAGCATTCGGTTACCTACAGCACGAAAATCGAAGCAAAACGGGTGTTTCGGCACCCGAATGCACTGTTTCGCGCCCCGAACTTCTGTTGAATTTTTTCGCACGAACATGCCCAATAGCCTCCATTGGACCCAAAACGATGTTAGGGAGTGATTTGGCGCGTTTCGGTACCTTCTGCATGCAAAACGGAGCGAAACGGACCCGTTTCGGTGCCCTGATGCACTGCCTCGTAACAACCAACTTCAAAATGGGTTTTTCTCTACGGACACTTCCAATCTACTCCGTTAGGCCCTAAATGATGTTTGGTAGTGTTTTGGAGCATTCGGTTACCTACAGCACGAAAATCGAAGCAAAACGGGTGTTTCGGCACCCGAATCCACTGTTTCGCGCCCCGAACTTCTGTTGAATTTTTTCGCACGAACATGCCCAATAGCCTCCATTGGACCCAAAACGATGTTAGGGAGTGATTTGGCGCGTTTCGGTACCTTCTGCATGCAAAACGGAGCGAAACGGACCCGTTTCGGTGCCCTGATGCACTGCCTCGTAACAACCAACTTCAAAATGTGTTTTTCTCTACGGACACTTCCAATCTACTCCATTAGGCCCTAAATGATGTTTGGGAGTGTTTTGGATCATTCGGTTACGTGCAGCACGAAAATCGAAACAAAACGGGTGTTTCGGCACTCGAATGCACTGTTTCGCGCCCCGAACTTCTGTTGAATGTTTTCGCACGAACATGCCCAATAGCCTCCATTGGACCCAAAACAATGTTAGGGAGTGATTTGTTGCGTTTCGGTACCTTCTGCAAGCAAAACGTAGCGAAACGGGCCCGTTTCGGTGCCCGGATGCACTGCCTCGTAACAACCAACTTCTAAATGGGTTTTTCGCTACGGACACTTCCAATCTACTCCGCTAGGCCCTAAATGATGTTTGGGAGTGTTTTGGAGCATTCGATTGGCTACAGTACTAAAATCGAAGCAAAACGGGTGTTTCGGCACCCGAATGCACTGTTTCGCGCCCCGAACTTCTGTTGAATTTTTTCGCACGAACATGCCCAATAGCCTCCATTGGACCCAAAACGATGTTAGGGAGTGATTTGGCGCGTTTCGGTACCTTCTTGTAACACCCAGATTTCCAAGAAACCCGAATGCTTCCATATGTGTGCCCAGGATGTCCACAGAACACATATAGATTACAAATATTGAATCACAGAGAACACAATGCTCGAATAAAAATAGTTTATAACAGAGTTTGGCACAAGACATAGTCTTAAACAAATAACACAGTGGAAGACTTAATACTATTAAACGTTTCAACTAGGTAGAGCCTCAAATCCACAGGGACACCGACTGGTTGAACACAGCTTAGAAGTACGGCAGATCCTCCGGAAACTCAGCAAGCGACTGATCATTCATTGCTCCATCTGTTACCCATCCGGGATTTTGTTGAATAGTTGCAAGTGTAAGTAAACCATCTTACTTAACAAGTATAACACGGGTTATGCAAGGACAAAAGGCTTGACACGGTTATACTGCATTAGCACTTTTAGTTGATTCATTTTATTTTCTTCCAACTTACTACAAATGAGTAGATCCCAAGTATAAACCCATTAATAAGGTATAAGTGATTATAGAACAAACCATCATCATCCACTAATATCATCTTCTAATCAAAAAGGATCCAGGCCGCTCGTATCCGTGAGCACGGCTATCATGATAGATCAACACTCTGCAGAGGTTTCGCCCTTTACCCGCCGGTCACATAAATCCAAAAGAACTTATGTTACGAGGACTTTCACAAAACACCCTAACAAGCACAGTAGCCGTTTTGGTTCAACATAGGCAGCATAACCCGAGGCATCGAGATTGACGTACGCTCAGGGCGCAACGTGAGGGGGTCAATGGCGTCCAGAGCGAGAGCGCAATCATCGCAACGTGTGAAGCTGCCGTACATCGGGCGCTTACATCACGGGACTTTGCCTAACGGGGCATAGCCAATGGATAAAACCGTCCTCGATGGATCAAACTATACTCTCACCCATGCACCCCACATACGCCTTTCGGTAACCACTGGCGAGCTAGAGACGTACAAGCTAGTTATCCAAGACCAGAGCCATTATAGTTCCAACGGCGGCGAACAAGTTCCTGGGTTGCCGCTTTAAGAACCGGACCTTATGGAGAGACATTAGAACAAAGCACAAAGCACATGCTCTAATTCCCTAGATCAAACCTTACAGAGACACTAGAACAAAGCACACAGCACATGCTCTAGTTCCCCGAACCATGTTGCTAAAAAGCATCTTTTAACCATCATTGAAGTGAACCATTAGTTCAGTATTAACGTAAAAATAAATGTTGGTTGCAGCGCGTAGCATAATCTAACCATAATGCATAGAACCCTGGGTAACAAGGAATAGGGTAAAGACTAGGAACATCCTTAGTGGCTAACAGTATTAGACACATGCATATGATTTATGTGATTAATCGGTGTATAGGTAACAAGGATGGTCCGTGTTATACTTGCCTTCCTCAACGACTTGCTGCTGCTGCACCTGCTCCTCGTACCCTTGATCGTTGCCAAACTCGAACGGCTCGTCAACTACTCACATCGATCACCACACAAGCATCCACACATACATGCAAACAAGATATTTAATTAGAACAGTACACCAAACATAAACAAAAGATGAAAAGAAGGCTTTAGAACTACTCTACGCTTCACTACGAACACGTGAGCGCGAAAATCACTCAAATCGGAGTTAAAACGGAGAAACTACGCTAAAAACGGGCTCTAGGGGCTTGCTGGTAAAGATTTTAGACTTCCAGGGGTGTTTTTGAAAGAAACCAGGGACCTAAAACGTAATTTTGTATAAAAACTCGAGGGCTAACGAGTAAAAACGACTTCTAGGACGGCGGGCACGATTTTTCAAAAGCGCAGGGGCTAAACCGAAAGAAAAAGGACTTGGTTGTAAATACTTTTGAATAGAGGTGGACCGCGGGTTGATTTTTGAAAAACAGAGGGGCTCTTTTGCAAAATCGCCACGGCAGCGGCTAGATGCTGACGTGGGCTGACGTCATGGTCTACTGTGCCATGGACCGGCCGTAGACCGCGGTCCACGGGTCCACGGTGGACCGGGTTCGGATCGGATCTGAGCCGTCGGTTTTGGATCGAGCGGCTCAGAACGGATCGGGCTCGCAGCTCACCGGAGCACGGCGGCTCGCGGCGGCGCGCGGCGGCGACCTCGCCGGAGTTGGCTCGGCTGGGGGTTAGGGAGCTCGGTTTCTCGCCGTGATTGGCCCTAGAGATAGAGGAGACGACGGGGAACTCGATTTGGGGGTTGTGGACGAGGATTGAGCGGCGGTGGCGGCTGGCGACGCACGGCGGCGGAGCGGGAACTCCGACGAGCTCGAGCAAGCGCGGGAGAGCGAGAGGAAGGGGGGTTTTGGGCTCGGCGCGTTCCTTACCACACGGCGAAGCTCCGGGACAAACTCTCGGCGACAACGCGGCCTTGGAGCGAGCTCTAGTTGATAGCGGCGGCGCGGCTAGGGTTTCGCGGCGCTCGGAGCTTGGAGGCGGCGCTAGGGTTAAGGGTTCGAGGCCGAGGGGGTTGGCGGCGGCTTATATAGGGGCTAGGCGACCTCGGCGTGCGCTCCAAGCCGCGAGGAGTCCAAGCACGGCACGGCGGCGCGGCGGCGCGGATCGGGGAAGAGTCCCGACCGCGTACGGCGAGAGGTAGGGGACGGCTCTGACGCGTGGGCCCTGGCGGTCAGCGGCAGCGAGCGGAGGAAGGAAGGCGCCGACAGATGGGACCGGGATGTCAGCGACTCAGAGAGAGAGAGGCTGAGCGGGCTGGCGCGGGGATGGGCCGGCTGCGGTGCTGGGCCTGAGCTGCTGGGCCGCGCGAAAGAAAGGGAAAAGAGAAGGGGTGGGCCGCGGGAAAAGAAGAAAGAGAAGGAAGAAGGAGATGGGCTGCTGGGCTGAAAAGAGAGAGGGAAAAAGAGAGAGAAAAGAAAAGGTTTTTCTTTTATTCAAACACTCACTTGAATTCAAATTCAAATTCAAATTTGAATTCAACAATCAAAAATAAATGCACCAGCATGTATGCAACAATAATGTTTCTATTTCCTATATTTGCTTTTAATTATTCAAAAATTTTATTTCCCTATATTATTTATGAGCACTTTAATATAAAAAGCCAATTAATTACTAAATTTTAAATTGGGCATTTTTAGGGTGTTACAAACCTACCCCCCTTAAGATGAATCTCGTCCCCGAGATTCGGACGTGGATTGGAAGAGATGTGGATATTCTGCCTTGAGTTCATCCTCCTGTTCCCAGGTTGCCTCATCCTCTGTATGACGATTCCACTGAACCTTGCACATACGTATCACTTTGTTCCTGGTGACTCTCTCAGACTCCTCTAAGATCTTGACCGGATATTCCTCATAAGTAAGGTCCTCCTGCACATTCAATTCCTCTAACGGAATCTGTTCCTCTGGCACCCGTAAACACTTTTTCAGCTGGGACACATGGAACACATCATGCACTCCTGCCAATTTCTCTGGTAACTCTAACTGATAAGCCACTTCACCTCTCCGTTCTAATATCTTGAATGGTCCAATGTAGCGAGGTGCTAGCTTGCCTTTAACATTGAATCTCTTCACACCTCTCATTGGTGACACCTTAAGGTATACAAAGTCACCAATCTCGAAGCTGAGGTCTCGTCGCCTCACGTCTGCATAACTTTTCTGCCGTGACTGAGCTGTTCTCAAATTCTGCCTAATGACATGTACTTGTTCTTCTGCCTGCTTCTAGACCTCAGGTCCAAATACCTTACCTTCTCCGGTCTGATTCCAAAACAACGGTGTCCTGCACTTTCTTCCGTACAACACCTCAAATGGTGACATCCTGAGACTCTGCTGGTAGCTGTTGTTGTACGAGAACTCTGCATAGCACAAACTCTTATCCCAGCTACTTCCATACTTCAATGCACATGCTCGCAACATGTCCTCCAGTATCTGATTCGTCCTCTCGGTCTGACCGTCTGTCTGCGGATGGTAAGCGGAACTGAAGTGAAGCTTAGTATCCATGGACTCATGTAACTTGCGCCAAAAGTGCGACGTAAACTGACTTCCTCGGTCTGATACTATCTTCTTAGGTACCCCATGCAAACATACAATCCGCTCCATATACAATTCTGCTAGTTTGGCACCGGAATATGTAGTCTTTACCGGAATAAAGTGAGCCACCTTCGTCAATCGGTCCACTATCACCCATATAGAGTCATAACCTTTCTGCGTGCGGGGCAATCCTGTTATAAAATCCATACCCACTTCTTCCCATTTCCACTCTGGTATCTTCATAGGCTGAAGCAAACCTGCCGGCCTCTGATGTTCGGCCTTGACTCTCTGGCATACGTCACAAAGAGCTACATGTGCTGCAACATCGCGCTTCAAACCATACCACCAAAATCTTTCCTTGAGGTCCAAGTACATCTTGGTACTTCCCGGGTGAATGGAATATGCTGACTCGTGCGCTTCCCGTAAGATAACATCCTTGATATGCTGCTGATCTGGCACCACTATTCTGTTACCATACCACACTGTTCCTTGATCATCCAATCGGAATCCTGGCGCTTTATCTGTCCCGATCTTCTTAACCAACTCCTTGATTTCCTCATCCTCCAATTGACCTTTTCGGATTTCTTGTTCAAGAGTTGACTCCACTTCTAGCTCAGCCACGTTAGCTACCATACCCAAGTTTAAGCGTTCAAACTCCCTACTAAGCTCTTCCGGTAAATTCTGACCCGGTAGCACATTCGCAAAACTCTTTCTACTCAAAGCATCGGCCACCAAGTTAGCCTTCCCTGGATGGTAGTGAATTTCTAGTTCAAAGTCATTGATCTTCTCAAGCCAACGACGTTGCCTCATATTCAACTCGGATTGCGTGAACACATACTTAAGGCTCTTGTGGTCGGTATAGATGTCGCACTTGTGTCCAATCAAATAATGCCTCCAGATCTTCAATGCGTGTACCACGGCTGCCAATTCCAGATCATGTGTCGGATAATTCAGCTCATGTCTCCTCAACTGTCTGGACGCATATGCCACAACTCTACCTTCCTGCATGAGTACACATCCCAATCCTTGACGAGACGCATCGCAATACACTGAGAAACTTTTAGTAACATCTGGCAGTACCAATACTAGTGCAGTGGTCAGCCTTTTCTTCAACTCCTCAAAGCTAGCTTGACACTGCGGTGTCCACACAAACTTGGCATTCTTTTCTAGCAATGATGTCAAAGGCTTGGCAATCTTGGAGAATCCCTCAATAAAACGCCGATAGTAACCTGCCATTCCAAGAAAACTCCTGATCTCACTGACATTCTGCGGTGGAATCCAGTTGAGAACATCCCTGACCTTCTTCGGATCAACTGCGACACCTCCATTTGACAACACATGGCCCAAGAATGATACCTCCTTCAGCCAGAATTCACATTTACTCAACTTAGCATACAACTGATGTTCTCGGAGTCTCTGCATCACTAACCTCAAGTGTTCCTCATGCTCTTCCTCATTCTTGGAGAAAACCAGAATATCATCGATGAACACCACGACGAACTTGTCAAGATAATCCATGAACACACTGTTCATCAAATACATGAAGTAGGCCGGTGCATTAGTCAATCCAAAGGACATAACTGTGAACTCATACAAACCATACCGGGTAGTGAAAGCTGTCTTGGGGATATCTGTCACCCGGATTCTCATCTGATGATAGCCTGATCTGAGATCGATCTTCGAGAACACACAAGCTCCTCTCAATTGGTCAAAGAGATCATCGATCCTTGGCAGTGGGTACTTATTCTTGATAGTGACCTCATTGAGGGCTCGGTAGTCTATGCACATCCTCTGTGTCCCGTCTTTCAAACAACACTGGAGCTCCCCAAGGCGAACAACTAGGACGAATATACCCCTTAGCTAGTAGGGCCTTTAATTCTTCTTTAAGTTTCTTTAATTCTTTTACCCCCATTCTATATGGTCTTTTAGCTATGGGTGCTGTGCCAGGCATAAGTTCAATAACAAATTCAACTTCACGGTCCGGAGGCATACCTGGCAATTCATCTGGGAACACATCTGGATACTCGTTCACCACTCGAATGTCCTTCAACTCTGTGCCTTCAGCATGATTGACCTGACCGGGCTCTGTGGTTTTGGTTGCTTGATACTCAATCTTCTCCCCTGATGGAGTCACTAACTGAACAGCACGCTTGGAACACTGGATGACGGCATCGTACTTTGCTAGCCAGCTCATTCCCAAAATCAGATCCATCCCGATAGAGTTTAGAACTATAGGGTGTGCTAAAAAGTCTACCCCCCTTATGTTAACTGCTACACTCCTCACAAAAGCTCAGAGCTAGTCCTGATAAACTGACAAAGGTCCACTGAACTGACAGGATAAGGAACCCAGAGAACAGAGGAAGTGGTAGATGGTGCACAAGAGATAAGGAACCCAACTATCTATTCATTAAAATCCTTATACCTTAGTCCAATACTAGATGATTGCAGACTCTCGTCCACGCTCATCACAACCATTACAAAGATCCAAATCACACATAAGCATAATGACAATTCATTCAAGCATTTAAAGTCAAGGTTCACACAAGACTCGGCACTATTCGACTAGTTTTGACTCAAAAACGTTCTATTTGATCTCTACTGGCATTTAGGGTCGATGGTGGTGCGGTAAGCTAGGGTGCTGTATCTAGTCCTTCTGTGGGGTGGCGACTGTGCACCGAACTACGGACTGCGTAGCGCCGGTCCTTCCGACTGGTGCTGCAGCTCCTCGGGGTTCCCTTCTTCGGTCTCCTGCCTAAGAAGCTCCTTGTAGGCGTCTGGGTTGCGTGCCACCAACGGGTACTCATTGATGCGGGGTGGAAGGTAGACATCAGTGCTCTTACGGACTATCTATCTCTGTCGAGCCATCTATGGAAGTGAAAACTAGAGGAGGGCTAGAAAATTTTCACAAAGGACAGGGGTAGAATAGAACACCATTTTTCAACAGAAACTCAACTCTAGGATGTAAAATAATTTTTAGAGCAAGAATTAAGCAAGTTCTAATCGACCGTTCTATCTAGGCTGTGATCCTACAGTCAGCACGGCTCTGATACCAACTTTGTAACACCCAGATTTCCAAGAAACCCGAATGCTTCCATATGTGTGCCCAGGATGTCCACAGAACACATATAGATTACAAATATTGAATCACAGAGAACACAATGCTCGAATAAAAATAGTTTATAACAGAGTTTGGCACAAGACATAGTCTTAAACAAATAACACAGCGGAAGACTTAATACTATTAAACGTTTCAACTAGGTAGAGCCTCAAATCCACAGGGACACCGACTGGTTGAACACAGCTTAGAAGTACGGCAGATCCTCCGGAAACTCAGCAAGCGACTGATCATTCATTGCTCCATCTGTTACCCATCCGGGATTTTGTTGAATAGTTGCAAGTGTAAGTAAACCATCTTACTTAACAAGTATAACACGGGTTATGCAAGGACAAAAGGCTTGACACGGTTATACTGCATTAGCACTTTTAGTTGATTCATTTTATTTTCTTCCAACTTACTACAAATGAGTAGATCCCAAGTATAAACCCATTAATAAGGTATAAGTGATTATAGAACAAACCATCATCATCCACTAATATCATCTTCTAATCAAAAAGGATCCAGGCCGCTCGTATCCGTGAGCACGGCTATCATGATAGATCAACACTCTGCAGAGGTTTCGCCCTTTACCCGCCGGTCACATAAATCCAAAAGAACTTATGTTACGAGGACTTTCACAAAACACCCTAACAAGCACAGTAGCCGTTTTGGTTCAACATAGGCAGCATAACCCGAGGCATCGAGATTGACGTACGCTCAGGGCGCAACGTGAGGGGGTCAATGGCGTCCAGAGCGAGAGCGCAATCATCGCAACGTGTGAAGCTGCCGTACATCGGGCGCTTACATCACGGGACTTTGCCTAACGGGGCATAGCCAACGGATAAAACCGTCCTCGATGGATCAAACTATACTCTCACCCATGCACCCCACATACGCCTTTCGGTAACCACTGGCGAGCTAGAGACGTACAAGCTAGTTATCCAAGACCAGAGCCATTATAGTTCCAACGGCGGCGAACAAGTTCCTGGGTTGCCGCTTTAAGAACCGGACCTTATGGAGAGACATTAGAACAAAGCACAAAGCACATGCTCTAATTCCCTAGATCAAACCTTACAGAGACACTAGAACAAAGCACACAGCACATGCTCTAGTTCCCCGAACCATGTTGCTAAAAAGCATCTTTTAACCATCATTGAAGTGAACCATTAGTTCAGTATTAACGTAAAAATAAATGTTGGTTGCAGCGCGTAGCATAATCTAACCATAATGCATAGAACCCTGGGTAACAAGGAATAGGGTAAAGACTAGGAACATCCTTAGTGGCTAACAGTATTAGACACATGCATATGATTTATGTGATTAATCGGTGTATAGGTAACAAGGATGGTCCGTGTTATACTTGCCTTCCTCAACGACTTGCTGCTGCTGCACCTGCTCCTCGTACCCTTGATCGTTGCCAAACTCGAACGGCTCGTCAACTACTCACATCGATCACCACACAAGCATCCACACATACATGCAAACAAGATATTTAATTAGAACAGTACACCAAACATAAACAAAAGATGAAAAGAAGGCTTTAGAACTACTCTACGCTTCACTACGAACACGTGAGCGCGAAAATCACTCAAATCGGAGTTAAAACGGAGAAACTACGCTAAAAACGGGCTCTAGGGGCTTGCTGGTAAAGATTTTAGACTTCCAGGGGTGTTTTTGAAAGAAACCAGGGACCTAAAACGTAATTTTGTATAAAAACTCGAGGGCTAACGAGTAAAAACGACTTCTAGGACGGCGGGCACGATTTTTCAAAAGCGCAGGGGCTAAACCGAAAGAAAAAGGACTTGGTTGTAAATACTTTTGAATAGAGGTGGACCGCGGGTTGATTTTTGAAAAACAGAGGGGCTCTTTTGCAAAATCGCCACGGCAGCGGCTAGATGCTGACGTGGGCTGACGTCATGGTCTACTGTGCCATGGACCGGCCGTAGACCGCGGTCCACGGGTCCACGGTGGACCGGGTTCGGATCGGATCTGAGCCGTCGGTTTTGGATCGAGCGGCTCAGAACGGATCGGGCTCGCAGCTCACCGGAGCACGGCGGCTCGCGGCGGCGCGCGGCGGCGACCTCGCCGGAGTTGGCTCGGCTGGGGGTTAGGGAGCTCGGTTTCTCGCCGTGATTGGCCCTAGAGATAGAGGAGACGACGGGGAACTCGATTTGGGGGTTGTGGACGAGGATTGAGCGGCGGTGGCGGCTGGCGACGCACGGCGGCGGAGCGGGAACTCCGACGAGCTCGAGCAAGCGCGGGAGAGCGAGAGGAAGGGGGGTTTTGGGCTCGGCGCGTTCCTTACCACACGGCGAAGCTCCGGGACAAACTCTCGGCGACAACGCGGCCTTGGAGCGAGCTCTAGTTGATAGCGGCGGCGCGGCTAGGGTTTCGCGGCGCTCGGAGCTTGGAGGCGGCGCTAGGGTTAAGGGTTCGAGGCCGAGGGGGTTGGCGGCGGCTTATATAGGGGCTAGGCGACCTCGGCGTGCGCTCCAAGCCGCGAGGAGTCCAAGCACGGCACGGCGGCGCGGCGGCGCGGATCGGGGAAGAGTCCCGACCGCGTACGGCGAGAGGTAGGGGACGGCTCTGACGCGTGGGCCCTGGCGGTCAGCGGCAGCGAGCGGAGGAAGGAAGGCGCCGACAGATGGGACCGGGATGTCAGCGACTCAGAGAGAGAGAGGCTGAGCGGGCTGGCGCGGGGATGGGCCGGCTGCGGTGCTGGGCCTGAGCTGCTGGGCCGCGCGAAAGAAAGGGAAAAGAGAAGGGGTGGGCCGCGGGAAAAGAAGAAAGAGAAGGAAGAAGGAGATGGGCTGCTGGGCTGAAAAGAGAGAGGGAAAAAGAGAGAGAAAAGAAAAGGTTTTTCTTTTATTCAAACACTCACTTGAATTCAAATTCAAATTCAAATTTGAATTCAACAATCAAAAATAAATGCACCAGCATGTATGCAACAATAATGTTTCTATTTCCTATATTTGCTTTTAATTATTCAAAAATTTTATTTCCCTATATTATTTATGAGCACTTTAATATAAAAAGCCAATTAATTACTAAATTTTAAATTGGGCATTTTTAGGGTGTTACACTTCTGCATGCAAAACGGAGCGAAACGGACCCGTTTCGGTGCCTTGATGCACTGCCTCGTAACAACCAACTTCAAAATGGGTTTTTCTCTACGGACACTTCCAATCTACTCCGTTAGGCCCTAAATGATGTTTGGTAGTGTTTTGGAGCATCCGGTTACCTACAGCACGAAAATCGAAGCAAAATGGGTGTTTCGGCACCCGAATCCACTGTTTCGCGCCCCGAACTTCTGTTGAATTTTTCGCACGAACATGCCCAATAGCCTCCATTGGACCCAAAACGATGTTAGGGAGTGATTTGGCGCGTTTCGGTACCTTCTGCATGCAAAACGGAGCGAAACGGGCCCGTTTCGGTGCCCGGTTGCACTGCCTCGTAACAACCAACTTGAAAATGGGTTTTTCTCTACAGACACTTCCAATCTACTCCGTTAGGCCCTAAATAATGTTTGGGAGTGTTTTGGAGCATTCGGTTACGTGCAGCACGAAAATCGAAACAAAACGGGTGTTTCGGCACCCGAATGCACTGTTTCGCGCCCCGAACTTCTATTGAATTTTTCGCACTAACATGCCCAATAGCCTCCATTGGACCCAAAACGATGTTAGGGAGTGATTTGGCGTGTTTCGGTACCTTCTGCATGCAAAACGGAGCGAAACGGGCCCGTTTCGGTGCCCGGATGCACTGCCTCGTAACAACCAACTTCAAAATAGGTTTTTCGCTACGGACACTTCCAATCTACTCCGTTAGGCCCTAAATGATGTTTGGGAGTGTTTTGGAGCATTTGGTTACCTACAGTACGAAAATCGAAGCAAATCGCGTGTTTCGGCACCCGAATGCACCGTTTCGCGCCCCGAACTTCTGTTGAATTTTTTCGCACGAACATGCCCAATAGCCTCCATTGGACCCAAAACGATGTGAGGGAGTGATTTGGCGCGTTTCGGTACCTTCTGCATGCAAAACGGAGCGAAACGGGCCCGTTTCGGTGCCCGGATGCACTGCCTCGTAACAACCAACTTCAAAATGGGTTTTTCACTACGGACACTTCCAATCTACTCCGTTAGGCCCTAAATGATGTTTGGGAGTGTTTTGGAGCATTCGGTTACGTGCAGCACGAAAATCGAAACAAAACGGGTGTTTCGGCACCCGAATGCACTGTTTCGCGCCCCGAACTTCTGTTGAATTTTTTCGCACGAACATGCCCAATAGCCTCCATTGGACCCAAAACGATGTTAGGGAGTGATTTGGCGCGTTTCGGTACCTTCTGCATGCAAAACGGAGCGAAACGGACCCGTTTCGGTGCCCTGATGCACTGCCTCGTAACAACCAACTTCAAAATGGGTTTTTCACTACGGACACTTCCAATCTACTCCGTTAGGCCCTAAATGATGTTTGGGAGTGTTTTGGAGCATTCAGTTACGTGCAGCACGAAAATCGAAACAAAACGGGTGTTTCGGCACCCGAATGCACTGTTTCGCGCCCCGAACTTCTGTTGAATTTTTTCGCACGAACATGCCCAATAGCCTCCATTGGACCCAAAACGATGTTAGGGAGTGATTTGGCGCGTTTCGGTTCCTTCTGAATGCAAAACGGAGCGAAACGGGCTCGTTTCGGTGCCCTAATGCACTTCCTCGTAACAACCAACTTCAAGTTGGGTTTTTCCCTACGGACACTTCCAATCTACTCTGTTAGGCCCTAAATGATGTTTGGGAGTGTTTTGGAGCATTCGGTTAGCTGCAGCACGAAAATCGAAACAAAACGGGTGTTTCGGCACACGAATGTACTGTTTCGCGCCCCGAACTTCTGTTGAATTTTTTCGCACGAACATGCCCAATAGCCTCCATTGGACCCAAAACGATGTTAGGGAGTGATTTGGCGCGTTTCGGTACCTTCTGCATGCAAAACGGAGCGAAACGGACCCGTTTCGGTGCCCTGATGCACTGCCTCGTAACAACCAACTTCAAAATGGGTTTTTCGCTAAGGACACTTCCAATCTACTCCGTTAGGCCTTAAATGATGTTTGGTAATGTTTTGGAGCATTCGGTTACCTACAGCACGAAAATCGAAGCAAAACGGGTGTTTCGGCACCCGAATGCCACTGTTTCGCGCCCCGAACTTCTGTTGAATTTTTTCGCACGAACATGCCCAATAGCCTCCATTGGACCCAAAACGATGTTAGGGAGTGATTTGGCGCGTTTCGGTACCTTCTGCATGCAAAACGGAGCGAAACGGACCCGTTTCGGTGCCCTGATGCACTGCCTCGTAACAACCAACTTCAAAATGGGTTTTTCGCTACGGACACTTCCAATCTACTCCGTTAGGCCCAAAATGATGTTTGGGAGTGTTTTGGAGCATTTGGTTACCTACAGTACGAAAGTCGAAGCAAAACGCGTGTTTCAGCACCCGAATGCACTGTTTCGCGCCCCGAACTTCTGTTGAATTTTTTCGCACGAACATGCCCAATAGCCTCCATTGGACCTAAAACGATGTTAGGGAGTAATTTGGCGCGTTTCGGTACCTTCTGCATGCAAAACGTAGCGAAACGGGCCCGTTTCGGTGCCCGGATGCACTGCCTCGTAACAACCAACTTTAAAATGGGTTTTTCGCTACGGACACTTCCAATCTACTCCGTTAGGCCCTAAATGATGTTTGGTAGTGTTTTGGAGCATTCGGTTACCTACAGCACGAAAATCGAAGCAAAACGGGTGTTTCGGCACCCGAATGCACTGTTTCGCGCCCCGAACTTCTGTTGAATTTTTTCGCACGAACATGCCCAATAGCCTCCATTGGACCCAAAACGATGTTAGGGAGTGATTTGGCGCGTTTCGGTACCTTCTGAATGCAAAACGGAGCGAAACGGGCTCGTTTCGGTGCCCTAATGCACTTCCTCGTAACAACCAACTTCAAGTTGGGTTTTTCCCTACGGACACTTCCAATCTACTCTGTTAGGCCCTAAATGATGTTTGGGAGTGTTTTGGAGCATTCGGTTAGCTGCAGCACGATAATCGAAACAAAACGGGTGTTTCGGCACACGAATGTACTGTTTCGCGCCCCGAACTTCTGTTGAATTTTTTCGCACGAACATGCCCAATAGCCTCCATTGGACCCAAAACGATGTTAGGGAGTGATTTGGCGCGTTTCGGTACCTTCTGCATGCAAAACGGAGCGAAACGGGCCCGTTTCGGTGCCCTGGATGCACTGCCTCGTAACAACCAACTTCAAAATGGGTTTTTCTCTACGGACACTTCCAATCTACTCCGTTAGGCCCTAAATGATGTTTGGTAGTGTTTTGGAGCATTCGGTTACCTACAGCACGAAAATCGAAGCAAAACGGGTGTTTCGGCACCCGAATCCACTGTTTCGCGCCCCGAACTTCTGTTGATTTTTTTCGCACGAACATGCCCAATAGCCTCCATTGGACCCAAAACGATGTTAGGGAGTGATTTGGCGCGTTTCGGTACCTTCTGAATGCAAAACGGAGCGAAACGGGCCCGTTTCGGTGCCCTAATGCACTTCCTCGTAACAACCAACTTCAAGTTGGGTTTTTCCCTACGGACACTTCCAATCTACTCTGTTAGGCCCTAAATGATGTTTGGGAGTGTTTTGGAGCATTCGGTTAGCTGCAGCACGAAAATCGAAACAAAACGGGTGTTTCGGCACACGAATGTACTGTTTCGCGCCCCGAACTTCTATTGAATTTTTTCGCACGAACATGCCCAATAGCCTCCATTGGACCCAAAACGATGTTAGGGAGTGATTTGGCGCGTTTCGGTACCTTCTGCATGCAAAACGGAGCGAAACGGGCCCGTTTCGGTGCGCGGATGCACTGCCTCGTAACAACCAACTTCAAAATGGGTTTTTCGCTAAGGACACTTCCAATCTACTCCGTTAGGCCTTAAATGATGTTTGGTAATGTTTTGGAGCATTCGGTTACCTACAGCACGAAAATCGAAGCAAAACGGGTGTTTCGGCACCCGAATCCACTGTTTCGCGCCCCGAACTTCTGTTGATTTTTTCGCACGAACATGCCCAATAGCCTCCATTGGACCCAAAACGATGTTAGGGAGTGATTTGGCGCGTTTCGGTACCTTCTGCATGCAAAACGGAGCAAAACGGATCCGTTTCGGTGCCCTGATGCACTGCCTCGTAACAACCAACTTCAAAATGGGTTTTTCGCTACGGACACTTCCAATCTACTCCGTTAGGCCCAAAATGATGTTTGGGAGTGTTTTGGAGCATTTGGTTACCTACAGTACGAAAATCGAAGCAAAACGCGTGTTTCAGCACCCGAATGCACTGTTTCGCGCCCCGAACTTCTGTTGAATTTTTTCGCACGAACATGCCCAATAGCCTCCATTGGACCCAAAACGATGTTAGGGAGTGATTTGGCGCGTTTCGGTACCTTCTGCATGCAAAACGTAGCGAAACGGGCCCGTTTCGGTGCCCGGATGCACTGCCTCGTAACAACCAACTTCAAAATGGGTTTTTCGCTACGGACACTTCCAATCTACTCCGTTAGGCCCTAAATGATGTTTGGTAGTGTTTTGGAGCATTCGGTTACCTACAGCACGAAAATCGAAGCAAAACGGGTGTTTCGGCACCCGAATGCACTGTTTCGCGCCCCGAACTTCTGTTGAATTTTTTCGCACGAACATGCCCAATAGCCTCCATTGGACCCAAAACGATGTTAGGGAGTGATTTGGCGCGTTTCGGTACCTTCTGCATGCAAAACGGAGCGAAACGGGCCCGTTTCGGTGCCCTGATGCACTGCCTCGTAACAACCAACTTCAAATGGGTTTTTCGCTACGGACACTTCCAATCTACTCCGTTAGGCCCTAAATGATGTTTGGGAGTGTTTTGGAGCATTCGGTTACCTGCAGCACGAAAATCGAAACAAAACGGGTGTTTCGGCACCCGAATGCACTGTTTCGCGCCCCGAACTTCTGTTGAATTTTTTCGCACGAACATGCCCAATAGCCTCCATTGGACCCAAAACGATGTTAGGGAGTGATTTGGCGCGTTTCGGTACCTTCTGCATGCAAAACGGAGCGAAACGGGCCCGTTTCGGTGCCCTGATGCACTGCCTCGTAACAACCAACTTCAAAATGGGTTTTTCTCTACGGACACTTCCAATCTACTCCGTTAGGCCCTAAATGATGTTTGGGAGTGTTTTGGAGCATTCGGTTACCTACAGCACGAAAATCGAAGCAAAACGGGTGTTTCGGCACCCGAATGCACTGTTTCGCGCCCCGAACTTCTGTTGAATTTTTTCGCACGAACATGCCCAATAGCCTCCATTGGACCCAAAACGATGTTAGGGAGTGATTTGGCGCGTTTCGGTACCTTCTGCATGCAAAACGGAGCGAAACGGGCCCGTTTCGGTGCCCGGATGCACTGCCTCGTAACAACCAACTTCAAAATGGGTTTTTCGCTACGGACACTTCCAATCTACTCCGTTAGGCCCTAAATGATGTTTGGGAGTGTTTTGGAGCATTCGGTTACCTACAGCACGAAAATCGAAGCAAAACGGGTGTTTCGGCACCCGAATGCACTGTTTCGCGCCCCGAACTTCTGTTGAATTTTTTCGCACGAACATGCCCAATAGCCTCCATTGGACCCAAAACGATGTTAGGGAGTGATTTGGCGCGTTTCGGTACCTTCTGCATGCAAAACGGAGCGAAACGGGCCCGTTTCGGTGCCCGGATGCACTGCCTCGTAACAACCAACTTCAAAATGGGTTTTTCGCTACGGACACTTCCAATCTACTCCGTTAGGCCCTAAATGATGTTTGGGAGTGTTTTGGAGCATTCGGTTACCTACAGCACGAAAATCGAAGCAAAACGGGTGTTTCGGCACCCGAATCCACTGTTTCGCGCCCCGAACTTCTGTTGAATTTTTTCGCACGAACATGCCCAATAGCCTCCATTGGACCCAAAACGATGTTAGGGAGTGATTTGGCGCGTTTCGGTACCTTCTGCATGCAAAACGGAGCGAAACGGACCCGTTTCGGTGCCCTGATGCACTGCCTCGTAACAACCAACTTCAAAATGGGTTTTTCGCTACGGACACTTCCAATCTACTCCGTTAGGCCCTAAATGATGTTTGGGAGTGTTTTGGAGCATTTGGTTACCTACAGTACGAAAATCGAAGCAAAACGCGTGTTTCGGCACCCGAATGCACTGTTTCGCGCCCCGAACTTCTGTTGAATTTTTTCGCACGAACATGCCCAATAGCCTCCATTGGACCCAAAACGATGTTAGGGAGTGATTTGGCGCGTTTCGGTACCTTCTGCATGCAAAACGGAGCGAAACGGGCCCGTTTCGGTGCCCGGATGCACTGCCTCGTAACAACCAACTTCAAAATGGGTTTTTCGCTACGGACACTTCCAATCTACTCCGTTAGGCCCTAAATGATGTTTGGGAGTGTTTTGGAGCATTCGGTTACCTACAGCACGAAAATCGAAGCAAAACGGGTGTTTCGGCACACGAATGCACTGTTTCGCGCCCCGAACTTCTGTTGAATTTTTTCGCACGAACATGCCCAATAGCCTCCATTGGACCCAAAACGATGTTAGGGAGTGATTTGGCGCGTTTCGGTACCTTCTGCATGCAAAACGGAGCGAAACGGACCCGTTTCGGTGCCCTGATGCACTGCCTCGTAACAACCAACTTCAAAATGGGTTTTTCTCTACGGACACTTCCAATCTACTCCGTTAGGCCCTAAATGATG
>JACEFO010001024.1:0-36324 GCA_015342445.1 Digitaria exilis
TACTAATCCAATTATTTAAGCCTAACATTAAATCATTAACAATCATTTTACTAAAGAACATTAGGAGCACTCTAAATATTATTTTATTATAGCCCAAGTGTGCTCCCTTAAAAAGGGTGTGTGGTTTCAAACTTGATTTCCTATGTTTGGTGGATAAAGCCTCTGGGATAAACATAACTCACCAAGGTTGCAAATGACATTTTTTTTTTTAAATTCACAACTTCCATTTGAGAAAGTGGTTGGTTTTATAATTTAGAAAGTACCTTCCTAAAGAAAGGTGTTTTGAAACAAGAAAAGAACTACAACCTTTCATAGACGTTTGTGATGTGCACAACTCTCATTTATAAATTTAAATTAAAACCTTGCCTTCAGAAGGTCATTAATATCTTTAGTTGGAATTATTTCATGTGTTGTCTTCATGTGAGCCATTAGTCCTTTAAGACCTTGAGGGGCATAGAAGCGTTACTTAATTTTGCCGTTCAACTTGTAAGAGAGGATGTTTAGATTTGTACTAGAAAAGTTTTTGTAGGGTTCAAAATTTCAAGAACCAAGGGACGAGTACAAACTTAAAATCCTCGTGTATAACCTCATTCCTACAAGTGATTTAGTTTTAGGGTTTATTGCCTTAGTTTGTTTAATCACTCTTATTTATACGCTTTAAACACCAGGGGTGTTACATTTACCATAGGCCAGCTGATAACGGTGTTATTCCTATCAATTTCTTGATTCAATGTCCATAGCGCCTCAGGTAATTTTGCTTGTCCATCCATTCTCCATAGCTCTTGCAGAATGTTCGTGTTCTACTTGTCAGAATTTTCTGCTTGGCCAGTCAGACGGAGATGGTATAGAGAAACAGCCTGGTGATGGTACTCTTAACCTGCTGGTACACTTCCCGAAGGTCTTGTGGAGTGTGGGACTCCATGACTAGTTCTTGACTCTTGGAATCACAAAGCTAGGAAACATGATTTCCTGAAGCATCATCCTTGAATTCCTTGAGTCAGCCGCAACATAGGAAGTGTGTCAACCCATTTGGATAGAAAGTCCATGATTGCCAAGATGTGTCAAAATCTCCAACTGAAAGTTCTTTTAGTGGGCATAGCTTCGAGCATTGATATTCTTGGATTTTGTCATCTTGAACAATGTTGCAAAATTTTCTTAGTTCCTCCATACATGGTTGGCCAGAAGATGCTCTGCCAAACCTTAGCATGGTACCCAGAATACTCTGAGGTGTCTTCCATATGAGGAGTGGTAGTGACACTTAAGGATCTTGTGAATCTCACATTGGGTTGTAGCGGTGGAGTAAACCATTAGCAATGACTTCAAATTGATAGGGATCCCATAAGTGAAATCTTCAAGAGAGTGACTTCTCATAGAGGATAGGATTTGTAATCTTGAGAGATGGTCTGCCACAAAATTCTCTGCTCTCTTTGTATCTCTGATTTCAAATTGAAACTCTTGAAGGAGCAGAATTCAACGGAAGAGTCGTCGCTTAAAATCCTTCTTGGCCAAATTGTGCTTTGGTGTAGCATGCTCCGTGTAGACTATCGCTTTAAACACCAACCAAGTAGGAATTGAACTTGTCAATGTCAATTGCCATTGGCAGCGGTTCCTTCTCCGTTGTTACGAATTTCTGGTCAATCTATAGATGTTTCTATTTATCCTTGTATTGATACAACACTGCGCAGATGGCAAAAGTCACTTGCATCCTATCTGCTCCTGAAAGAAACGTTCCAATAAGGAACATATATGATGGGGCTGAAACGTGTGCCGAGAACGGCAACTTCTCTGACCATGAAGTGACATTTCGTCAATTGAGGACCAAATGTGTCTCTTCGAATCTCTTGAGGATCATTGTTAGATTCCCAAGGCAATCTTCAAGCTTCTGCTGTATACTGAGAAGTCATCTAGGAATACTTCCACGATGTTCTCGATAAGGTCAGAGAAAAATCGCCATCATAAACCTTGGAAAGAAGCAGGTGCACTGCTAGACCAACTGGCATCCACCTAAAAGGCAAATGTGCCAAAGGGGTAGGTGAAGGTGGCCTTACTCTGATCATCCGGATGAATAGGGGTTGATGATAACCAGAGTAGCCATAGATGTAACAAACGAGCAAGTGCTTGGCCAATTGTTCAAACATTTCATCAATGAAGGGTAGGAGGGTAGTGATCTTTCCTGACATCCTTGTTCGGCTGCCGGTACACATCCTCCAGCTGGTAATTGTCCTCTGAGGTAAGCGCGCAATTCTCTCATTTTGGACGACTATCCTCCCTTCTTCGGAATCACTTGAACATGACTAACCAATTCACTGTCTTGCATGGGGTTGATGACTCCCGTATGCAAAAGTTTTGAATACATCTTACTTTACCACCTTCCTTATCACATCGATCCCGTCAATCTTGAGTGAATGGTTGGGCTTAGCTGATCTTGAGCGATGAGCTAGATATAAGGTCTAGAATGACCAGTGACATTGAAAATTCAGTGCCATAAAGATGTGATATGTGGATATGTCGGGGATTGAACCCTTTCTAGTCCTGAAGAGGGTACCCAGAGATGGATCGATACTTCTCTTAGGACCGTCGAGAGATGACAAGTCTCACTCTCTGATGATGACTGACATGCCTCAGTTGGAAGTAAGACAAACCTTACACCAGGAGGCAACGATTTCTACCTCAGGAGAAGAATGTTGCGGTTTTTCCTCCTCATTGAGATATCTGCCTGGTTCTATCTCTGAGTAAAGTGTTGAGCATCATCTTCAATGATTTGTTGAGTGGGCTCTTCCAAAGTTATGCTCATTGCCTTATTCCAGTGGGTCTTGTTCTGGTCTTGCCTCAGCTATAGTGTTGATTGAACTGACTAGGCTGATCGAGATCTTTTCATTGCCAACTCTGAGCTGAAGAGTAGCTCGTGCTCCATCAATGTTAGCAAGTGGCTCTATTGACTGACCGACCAAGAAAATCTGTCACCTTCATAGATATCGAAGATGTGAAACTAGGAAGAACTCCTTTGCTTTCCACAATCTGGCCGTCGATCCACTTCAGGTGCTTACAAGAGAAGGACAACCTTCGGATCGTAGATGATTCCTTGCGGTTCAGCATCCCCAATAGTGCGGAGGAATATTTTGAGCTTGTGACTGCTTATTCCTCTATCCATTCCTTGCTTATAATCGCAGAAGGACCCTCAATCTACGGTGTGGCTTCCGGAATGAATGCCTCAGACCATGAGCACGTCCTCTCAGTTACATCAGCGTGCTGGAAACATTGCTGAGTGATGGGATACTTCTCTTTTGTGGAGAGAGGTGATATGAACTGAGGTATATCTTTCGATAAGTGACTCATGATCAAAAGGTCATGATTTGTTCGGTCATCTCCTTGATAATCGGTGGAGGTGGATGTGGTGTAATTGTAAGGGTGCGAATCTGGTGCTTCATCTTGGGTAGATCTGAGGAATCTTCAAAGGCACGTGTGCTATCACAAACCTGGTCAAGATAGCTTGGACTTAATCCAAGGTCTTGTATGCGACCCCTCGGTAGCGATATGAAGAATGTCTTCAAACCGCCAATGAAATGCTGCATATGGTTTTTCTCTGGAATACCGTATGGTGAGCCAGAGGTTACCATCAGCATGAATCTTGCCCACTGTGTTCCAAGTAACTCGTCATGATACGAGTACCTTGGTAACAGGATAAAATGACCGGAATTCGTCCTTCAGCTTCAACAAATGTCCTCCCACTCACTTGCGATCCGATCATACCATAACATAGCCCTCCCCGTCAGAGAGAACGGGAAAGACTCCATTACAGTGTCTTGATTCCGGATATGATAAGAAGAGATCAATTCTCTTCAAAGTCCTACAGGTGACTATAGAGATGTCTTCCTTCTTGCTAGAGAAGGATGATACACGAACCATGGCTACGAGACTGGGACTGGTCCCGTAACTAGCAGATAAAATGGGGGTGGTGATGTGGTGGCAATTCCAAAACTCGCGGGATGGAACTACCGGATAACTAGGAGATAAACTCCTAGGGGTAAGGTGGAAATGTGTACAGCTAAAAAGCTCTAAACTAGTGTTGCTACCGTTCCCCGGCAACGGCGCCAGAAAAGCTTGTTGGCACTCCATAGCCTATACGAGAATAACTCAACAAGCGCACAGAGACCGATGTAGCCTTTCACTAGGGGAGTGATACCTGGGATATCGAATCCAAGGAACGGTAGACGCGACTAAGCCTAGAACTATTCAACTGGACACACCAGGGGAGAAAAGGTACATGGGTAGAGGGCCTAACTTTAGATAGCCAACTAATTACCCAGATAACTTGCTACTCACTAACTTGATCTGCATCGGCGGCTGGAAGAGGAAGGGTCCAGACGGGGTAGAAGTGGGACCCAACGGCAACCAGCTACTACTGCTATGAAAACACCCGAACGTTGTGGTCGCACAAAGGACAGACAAGGCTGTCACCACTTGCCGCCTATTACTCTCTTTCCGTGGGGTGGAACACACCCGAGGTAACTATCAAGCACAGGTACCACACCTAAGCTATCAAACTACTGACTTCTGCCTTAGCCTCAGGCAAGAAGAAACCCCAAATGGACAGCTCAATGTCCACGCAGACAAGGGATCCCGCAGATCAAAGGAAGTAAATAACAAATTACTGAAAGTAAAGAGAAGTACTAGCGAGACACTGAAGAAAGACGATGAACTTACTCAAAGAAGCTTTATTCCTCCGAGGTGGCCACAAAGTTGGAAAAGGACCGAGGGAACCCGGCTCCTCTCCTCCTAGCTTGACTCACACCCAAGCTCTCACCTCACACTCTCCCTATCCTACAAATATAGAAGAGGAACTCAATTCCCTCTAGTTCCTTCTCATTTTTGTTTCTCTGTTTCTGTTCATCCTTTTTATCCACAAACTTTATGACAGCTACTGGAGTATAAGAGTTAGGCTCACTCCAAAATTTAGCTAAAACCGAGCTACACAGAATTTATTAAAAATAGTGCAAGTTGCTGCTCAAAGAAATAAGATTAATTCATATAAAATCAAAATTAGTTCCAAAACAAAAGATTTCTCTACCAGAGCTAGACATGAGTAAAAGAAAGGCTCTGACCAAGTGGTGGCTAAAAAGAACACTTGGACAGCCCTCACTAATTTTCTATCCGAAAACCAACATCTATTTATTTGCTAGTCTAAACAGGGTCTAAAATTAAGTTTAGCATTTTTACCACATGTGCCAACAAGTTTCTAGACCTCTAGTGAAAGATGGTGATTTTTGGATGCATGAAGTATTTTTAATAAATGCAGAACTGAGCTAGAACAAAATCACAAAATAATTCATAACTGAAGTTACAGGCCGTATTTTTAGGTCTCCTTTGGACACAAAGCTTCTAAAGAACACACAAACAACATATCCAAGGTTCAGCTCCAAAAGAGTTCAAGTTTGAAATGGTGCACAAAACTCTAAAAACTGATTTGAATTTTAATTCAAAAACTATTCATCAAAGGTGTATACATGCCAACATGAGTTTGGAGTTTACAATCTCACGAGTCCAGGGAGTATTTATTTGTATTTTTCTGATTTTTCTACGATTTTTAATGGATTTTAGAAGATTTCAGGAAATTGAACTAGACCTTAAGAATCTTTTTACGCCGCGACCCTTGAATCTTTTGAAAACTCGCAAGCAGGCCCCTGGTTTCTTTCACTGGGAACCCTGCGAAAAGGAAGAAGATGAAGATATGCCCTTCGTTGCGCCGGCCAAACGGCGGTGGGATGAGGTCGGAGAGGTGGGGGGAAAAGACGAGCAGCTCACCTCGACTCGATTGGTGGTGGTTGGGAGGCTGGAGGAGGCTCGGAGGTGGCCGGAGACGGTAGCAGTGGTGGTGCGGCCGCCGCGGCTTCAACTCCGGCGAGGTCAGTGGCTACCGCTATGGTTGGAAGGGCTCGTGAGCATCAGTGGGGCATGGCGAAGGCGTGGGAACGCTTGGTTGGCGCCTTGGACAGCTCGAAGGTGTGGCGCGGCGTGGAGGTGACTTCGGCGGCCGAAATGAAAATTTGGGGGAAAAAGCGATTTCTAGCTGGACAGGCGATGGGAGCTCGAGGGGAGTGGTGGAGAACGAAGCTAGGGAAGTGGATGAGCTATGGGCACGGTGAATTTGAAAACCATGGAGGGAAGGAGGCAGATTTTGCCTCGGCACTCGAGCTCGGCTCTTGCATCCAGAGGTTGAAGAAGAGGCACTGGAGCATGGGGGAGAGGAAATGGTTGTGGCACGAGCTAAGGCAAGGGGCAATGGTCACTTGGTGAAGCAATGGAGCAAGCTAGAGCCGGCTGGGGCTGCTAATGACGCTCGCGCGTGGAGGGGCGGCTGTCAGTGCGCCATCGATGGCCTGGCGAGCTCGGACAGGGCGCCGCTACGGGTTGGCGGTCAGAGATTGAGGCGTGCACGAAGGAGGATGCGCCGCAGAGCCATTGGCGCATAGTGAGCGCGAATTCGGGCCGCGGGATGGCTCTGCTCGGCGTGCGCGGCCACGGCCAGTGGCGGAGCTCCGCTCGCCATCATGGCGCGCTCGGGGTGACGAGACGCGGACGGCGCGTGCGATGCGTGGCAGGACATCACATGAGGCCAGACGCGTGCGCGGGAAGCTAGGACACGGCTGCCGCGGCTTTGGCCGGCCAGGCAAGGCCACCGCCGCTCGCCGGCCAAGTGGCGGCCACTGGCGGCCGGGGCAGAGCGCGCCAGGGCGAGCGGTTGGGGCGCCCGTGGAGCCTCCCAGTTCAACCGCGATTTTATCCAAAATTTCAAACTAAAAGTTTCAAAAGTGCAAATACAAAAGTTGAAGTTTGAAAGGTGGGACATGATTTTATTTTTGGGACGAACTGGAAATTTTGAATTTTTCAAGCTCAAACAAGCCATGTTTGAAAAGGTGTTCAGCTAGGTTTTTTGAGTTTTTGAGGGGCTTATCTGCAAAACTTGAAAAAGTTCCAAACAGTAACTAGGCTTTATTTGTGATGACAAACAACTTTTATTTTTTGGAGATTTTCATGTTTAGTACAAAATTTTTGAGATCTCAGTTGGGTGTCAAAAAGGCCTTATTGAAATTCAAATTTCAAAATTTAGATCAAATTAAGTGTGCTCAAACCAAGGCTGTCCTTTAACCCTGTTTTAGTGTATTTTTAAGGTTCTAAACATCAGGGATGTCACACTTTTTATCGACGGCCAGAGTGGAGCAGCGATAGTGGTGAGTCGGCGATATGATGGTGGGTGCGGGGGCGACGACCAGCAGCTGTGAGAAAAACGATGCGGACCGATGAAGCAAGATAGTGCAGGCGACGCACGGATACGGAGGGGGGTCAAACTGGCCCTTGAGACCCTGTGGTGATGGTGGGAAAACAAGAGGCAAAGGTGATCTTTGAGACTGTAGATAGTCACGGGCAAGATGCTTAACCAACTGGAAGTCTTAATTAAATGATGATTTACCCACTTTTGTATCAACAAGAACAAGGAATAAACTCCTCAGCATTCTCCTAAGAGAAAATGGAGGGTTAATCAACAACGATGTGGTGAGAAGACAAGGGTGCCCATTAGATTTTTAAAACAAGCCCACATCATACAAAACGATCATGGTATGACATTACACGGGGTTGCTGACCAAATTCCAAGATGAGCTAATAGGAACAACAAGGATGGGCAATAAAAGATTTGCTTACGGCAATGAGGGAACACCCTAGAAAAGGCGGCGTGGTATAGGAATTTCAGAAATTTTTGCTCAAATTTTTACACATGCGCATGAGAGTATGATGCATATGGACATGAAGGCCTGATATGCATGTGGGGATGCAAGTTATTGTACCTCACTCACACCATTAAAATTTGTTAAAGAGTGAGAGCAAGGAGATACTGACTTGGGTTGTGAGATAACGGTAATTGTGGGTCACATCCGCTCATACCGAGATACCAGTGCGCTCCTAGTGACACAGGCATGTGGCTGCAGCACACACACGAGATCCCAGGTTCCGTCACGGCACCATAGGTTAAGGAACATGACACCACAATAAAATTTAGATATGACAACCCAAATGGCCCAAGAAGAGAGGCAGAAATAGTCACGGGTTATGATGTGCACCATGTTAGCCACCCAAAAGATTGTCATGGTGCAAATGATATGTTGGTGAAGATATCATGCTCATGCACATGCATTATTGGTGAAGTATGAAATGCGTGCACATTGCTGATGACCATCATGCATACAGATGTGACCTTAACCTAATTTTAAGTGGTGACCTCATTTTTATATTTATTTCTTGAGCAAGAATTGAGGCATGGATTCCATGGATAGATAAAGCAAGGAAACCCAATACAAGGTATCGACGTCAAATAAATTTAAGTGACAAAATTCATCTAGTCACGCGAAAGATAGTGAGAACAATTTTGATTGATGTATGAAATTTTTAGCTTACGGAATCAAACAACAATGGAGATCAAAAAGGATTTGGATGCTAACACATCATTAATAGGACATTGTTATACTTGGTATCCCTAAATTTTCATTGTTGGTTCAAGTCATTGCATATCCATATACTCCTCCTAAGCTCAAAGTTCTTGAGCCACCATTAACTAACTATTAATTCAATGATCACATCCAAGGAGGATGCACGTGCTGATCTTAAGTCATTATGTTCTCCTATTTGATAAGAGGATCAAGAGACTAATTTGGAAAAGAGAATGGAGTGAAGTAGTCCATCTTGCCTTTCTTTGGGACAGTTGTAGCATGGCAGCGTAGTGGTGGGAGATATTAGAGATTAAAATGACTGAAGAATTTTTCTAGACAGATTGTGTTTTCATAGAAGAAAATCCGTATCTCCTAGCTCGAACATCCAAAATTTCTCATCTTTGGTCAGCAATTAGGAAATTTAGTAAGGTACAACCTTGTTATTTATTTTGAAGACCGATATAATAGTTACGTTGGTAGACCAAGTCATTTTAGGCCCCTCAGTTTGGGTGGAATTTCAGCCGACCTAGCCAAAGGAGTTTGCCTATAACTCTAGTTTCTTTATTCTTTTGGGGCTGCAACTTCTAAGTGTTTCCATCACAAATTTCCAATTCACCTTGGTAATCATCATTTAGTCGAGATTATTTCAACATGGTATTATTTTTTTTACAAACCCTTACTTGTAGGCTATTAACGACATGATGGAAATTCAATATCTCTAGGTGCCACTTCAAGTTTCAATGAATTCAATTTGAGCAATCCAAAAATTTTCAAACCTCACCAGTATGTTTTTAATATGTTCCCTACGGGAAAAGTTTGATATTCTAGGGAAGAGGTCATTGTGACCCTAAGAGGTGTCATACCATGGAATTTTAAAGTAGGTACGTCCAGAAATTTCAGAAGGACAGTGACTTAGTAAAACAAACGTATCTCAAAAGTGGCTTATCCAATATAATCGGAACTTTGTCAGCATTTAGTTCATTACATTAGGAACAACAAAAGGCAGATCATCCGAAGGTAGAAGTTTCAAATGTTGACCACTAATTATTTGTCAAATTGTTTAAAAAGTGGAAGGCAGACAGATGTAGGCATGTTTAGAGTAACTTTCCTAATGAGCTTTTGTATAGACGAGGTCAGGAGTGAAAACCAATAAGCGTAAGAAAATCAAACAGATTCTGGGTAGTGTGGAAGAAGTGCAATAACTCAAAATTCGTTAAATCTAAAATTTCCCAAACTTGGCCAGAATATGCATTACGCAATTTCAAACTAGTTTCCTTTTTAACTCTCAGTCAGAAAACTGCTGTTAAGAGGGCGTAAAAATTTAATTTTTAACTTGTTGTTCCTAGAAAAATCCAGCAGACAAGGGGTTATCATTTTAATCATAACTCAAGTTCTACTTCATGATTTGCTCTAAGATTTCGGTAGTAGAAACCAGATAACATTTCAAACAACCTTTATGTTGAACATTTTCACATTTGACCAAGTTTTTGGGCTTGAAATAACGATTGAATCAGAACTGTTCTAAGCGAGGTTTCAGCACATTTCCCTGGATATTTTTCAAACTTTGTGATGGATAGTTTAGTGAGCATGCAACATTATTTAATGGAGTTTCAGAGAATTAAAGATGCATGAGTGACCTATTCGTTCTCACAAAACACACGTGCCAATAAACTTTGGCCTACGGAGTAAGTGCCGGTGGCAAGGCAGTATTCGTCTCTCCCTATCTTAAGTAGCCAAATTTTTCTAACCATTCAACTTATGAATCGTGGTGAGCGTACGTGCAGAAATTCCATTCCAAAGCATTTATAATGAACCTCCTGTGCCAGCACTCACGGAAGCATTCCCATTCATTACCACCCACTATAGAGGTGGCACCCGAACGTTCAACATTGGACAGACAATGCTTCATACGTCACCGAGGTGGCATATTCACTTCCCATACCGTCGCCTTATGGGAAACCCCGAGTAGACATGGCTCGTTGCCCATGGCCATGATTGTGGCGGACCACTCCAAAATTATTCCAAGTTAAGTACCCCTGGACCACTAATCGAGTAGTCAGGCACTTAATCCGGAATAAGATGGAGCGCCGTCGGATTAAACCCGATTTAACCACGTACTTTTCTCGATCGAAACAACAAGCACGCCCACACGAAGGTGAGTTCCAGAGATTACAACATTCCACAAATTCACCATACATAAATAGTATCACCAAGTTATTACAAACCGAGTTTGAAATTCAAATCAGAGTATCAAGTTCATAGCAGCGGAATAAAATAGTTCATTGCAGCGGAATAAGGTAGTTCATTGCAGCGGAAAGTAAACTAGCGTCGATACATAGTAACACCATGATGAAGCCTGCCACGGTGCTACTCCTCCCGTTCCTCGGCAGAAGACGGAACCCACTCGATGTGCCATCCAGGGGGAACCTGGGTAGGCCAAGTGATGGCATCGACTGCCACATCCATCACAGAACCTGTAAATAAAAGCCACAAGCAAGGCTGAGTATACTAATACTCAGCAAGGCTTACCCGTCGGGTGAAAACTACATCACCGACATCTAGACATGAGAGGCTTTTGGCTGGTGGGTTTGTTTGCCAAAAAGCAACTAAAAGTAGATCCTTGCTTTCATAGTTTTAGCATCATATTCTAGTAGATTTAACCATTCTAGATTAGCATCCTCTCTAAGCATACAAGTGGTGCAATACAATTTAATTCATACAACAAGTTCATCATTCTCATAGTTCCACTTATTACTCAATGCAGCCAGACGGTCAAGCAGTCTCATTAACCGCGAGAAGCGGACAATTCGAACCGAATTTTGCTACCTGGCCAGGGAAAACCCAACACACACGGATAATGCTTGCTATAAAAGGTACAAGCACTTCCCATCCTTTCCCATCGATCCACAATTCGGAACCGGGTCCACTTCCTTAGGACAAAGGTTTACTGCTTCACTCACAGCATCACGCATATATCCACAAGTGTACGGCAGGGGAAACAAAAGTTTCCAAGGAGAGATGGCTATCGTCCCTAGCTGCTTCAGTCTGGTACCGGGCTTACCGATTCCCATATATCGGCATGCATGTGGTACGTTCAAAAACTTGACACACTCAACCACACGTTTCGACCTCAAATCAATTATCATACATGGACGGGAGATCTACATCTACCATCCCGCCCGCCATCCTTATGATTCCAACATAAGTAAAGACAAGCAACTCCTATGTCTCGTGAGTGACAGGAAATCACTCGACTTGTAACGGACCTAAAGCAATGCCCTATCGATTCTTTCATACTAGTGTTGCAAGTCATAGGTACTAGAAATATCCAGGAAATCACTCGACTTGTAACGGACCTAAAGCAATGCCCTATCGATTCTTTCATACTAGTGTTGCAAGTCATAGGTACTAGAAATATGCAACTAAGGTATTCAAGCAACTCCTTGAAACGTAAATGCACAAGCATAGGGAATTCATAGGTGCATAAACTTTTAAAAGTTAGGTTATGCTTCGGGGCTTGCCTTCTTGCGCTAGCTGGGGGTTAGCTTCCGGGTCGACTGTTCCTTCGCTGGCACCGTTCTCCGGGATGCCTTCTCCGTCGGCGGGGATGAGGTGATAGAAGCCGTCCGCAACAGCGCCTTCTACATGAGATGCATCACTTTATAGTGGCTGCCTAGTTGATCCAAAACTAAGGCCTTGAAGGCCATATTCACCTAGACATGCTAATGTACTACTTTCTCCTTCTCAAAATTAGAGGAGGGGTGTGGAAAAATTTTACGCATCTATAATGGTGATTGTGTACACATATAAAAGAATTCCCATTTATTATTTTGAGGTTTGGGTGCAGTTCTGGAATTTTAGACTTTCCATGTTTAATTTTAATTAATTATCAAAAAGGACTATTTCCTTTTTATAACTTAATTCCACCTTAGTTTCTTCTCATTTTTGTTTCTCGGTTTCTGTTCATCCTTTTTATCTACAAACTTTATAACAGCTACTGGAGTATAAGAGTTAGGCTCACTCCAAAATTTGGCTAAAACTGAGCTACACAGAATTTATTAAAAATAGTACAAACTGCTGCTTAAAGAAACAAGATAAATTCATATAAAATCGAAAATACATCCAAATCAGGAAATTTTCCTACCAGAGCTAGTCATGAGTGTAAGGAGGGCTCTGGCCAAGTGGTGGCTCAAAATAACCCTTGGACAGTCCTCAACAAATTTCTATCCGAAAACACATATCTATTTATTTGCAAGTCTAAACAGGGCAAAAATTAAGTTTTGTATTTTTAACAGATGTGCTAACAAGTTCTTAGGCCTCTGGAGAAAAATGGTGATTTTTAGCTGCATGGATTATTTTTAATAATTTCAGGACTGCAAAAAGACAGGAACCACCAATTAATTCATAGCTGTGACATCTCTGATGTAATAATGAATAAAACACATATGAAATAGGTTGAAAAGGGAATTATGGGTTGAAACTCAAAAATCCATCAAAAATTCAAATTTAAATTAAAAAACAAGGGTTGTTTGACACCCAACTGAAAACTCAAGATTTTTGTACTAAACTTGAAAATCTCCAAAAATAAAAGTTGTTTGTCATCACAAATAAGGCCTAGTCACTGTTTGGAACTTTTGAAAATTTTGCAGTTTAGTCCCTCAAAAACTCGAAATACAGTTCTGAGCACCTTTTTGTATTTGAGTTGTTTGAGTTCGAAAAACTTGGAATTTCAGGTTCATCCCAAAAAGAAAGTTGTGTCCTATCTCCCAAACTCCAACTTTTATTTTCACACTTTTTCAAGTTTAGTTCAAATTTTTGGAGAAAATTCAAAAAGGAAAACGGAGCTCCACGGGCGCCAACAGTGGCCCTGGCGCGCCCCTGCGCCTGGCCGGAGCTCGGCCGCCACGTGGCCGGCGAGCGGCGGAGGCCGCGCCGAGCTGGCCGAGCCGCGGCGGCCGCTGGCGCTTGTCGTCTTGCACTTGTCCAGCCCCTCCCGAGCCATCACGTCGCCGCCGTCGAGTCGCCTCGCCTCGCGCCGCGGGACGCCATCATGGCGGTCGCGCGCCGCCGTGGCCGCACGCGCGCTCGCGCCGCGCTGCGCGCCCTGCAGGCGGCAGAAGCCGACTGCTACGCGCCGAGGCACCTCTGCAGCGTATCCCACTCCCTCACGCGACGATCTCTCACCCCCAATCCCGTGCGCGCGTTCTGCCCAAGCTCGCCGCGCCATCAATGGCGACCGCGACGGCCACGCACGCGCTCGCACGCTCCCAAGGCAGCACAGTGCCACTCTAGCGTGCCCAAGCACTCCACCGAGCACTCACACCCCTTCCCCTCAGTCCACACTTAGCCATTTTCACTTCCCCGCGCTCGCTCCGTCGTCTTCCACCTCCGGCCGCGCGCACCGAGCCGAGCTTCGGGACAAAATTCGCCCACCACTCTCCACCATTCCCAAATTCATCGCGCACGAAGCTAGACCTCTACCCTAGCTCCATTTCCCCCCACTTCTCTCGAGCTATCGTCGCTTCTCCGGCGAGAAATCAAGATTTCCCCCAAATCTCGATTTTCGGCCGCCGGAGCACCCTCACGTCGAGACCCCAGTCCGAGCCGTCCCCGAGGTCAACCGAGCACGCCATTAGCTTCCTCGAGCTCCACTGGTGCTCTAGGACCCTTCAAACCTCGACGAACGCCCCCGACCTCACCGGCGTAGCAGTCGCGGCGGCCGCACCGCCACCGCTCGTCGCCGGCGAAACCCCGAGCTTCCCCGGCCTCCCAACCGTCACCAATCGATTCGTGGTGAGCCCCTAGATCTTTTCCCCCACTTCCCCGACCCTAGCTCGCCGTCGTTTGGCCAGCGCAACTCCGGCGAGAGCCGAGGGCATAAGTTCATCGTCTTCATTTCTCTAGGGTCCTCTGTGCAAAAGTCAGGGACTAGTTTGAAAGGTTTTGAAAGTTCTAGGGTCCCCGGCGTAAAAAGATTCTTAAACCTAGATGTAATTTTCCCGAATCTTGTAAAATCCGTTAAAAATCGTACAAAAATCAGAAAAATGCACACAAATACTCCCTGGATTCGTGAGATTGTAAACTCCAATCTCCTTTAAGCATGTATATACTTTTGGTGAACCATTGTTGAATTAAAATTCAAACTGTAAAATTTGAAACTTGTGCACCATTTCAAATCCAGAGCTCCGCTAGGGTTGATCTTTGGATATGTTGCTTGTAGTGACTTTGGGCACCTTGTGTCCAACGGGGACCTAAAAATATGAAGTGTAGCTTCAGTTATAAATTAAAATGTGTTTCCTGTCTTTTTGTAGTCCAGAAATTATTAAAAATAATCCCTGCAGTGAAAAATCACCATTTTTCTCCAGGAGGCTAAAAACTTGTTAGCACACCTGTTAAAAATACAAAACTTAATTTTTGCTCTGTTTAGACTAGCAAATAAATAAATATGTGTTTTTGGATAGAAATTTATTGAGGACTGTCCAAGGGTTATTTTGAGCCACCACTTGGCCAGAGCCCTCCTTGAACTTATATCTAGCTTTGGTAGGAAGATTTTCTGAATTGGATGTATTTTCAATTTTATATGAATTTATTTCATTTTTGCAGGCAGCAGATTGTATTATTTTTAATAAATTATGTGTAGCTCAGATTTAGCTAAATTTTGGAGTGAGCTTAGCTCTTATACTCCAGTAGCATTCATAAAGTTTATAGATAAAAATGATGAACAGAAATGGAGAAACAAAAATGAGAAGTAATCTAGGTGGAAATTGATTTATATAAAAGAACAAACCTTTTTGTTAATAAGTTGGAATAAAATAAAGGGAATCTGAAATTCCAGAACAGCACCCTAATTGTGAGTAATAAATAGAATCCTTTTATATATGTACACAATCACCATCGAGGTCAAATAAAATTTTTCCACACCTCTACTCTGTTTTTGTGAAGAAAATAATAGTACTTACGCATGTCTAGGTGAATATGGCCTTCAAAGGCCTTAATCTTAGGATCAATAGGCAGCCACCTTAAGTTATGCATCTCATGTAGAAGGCGCTATTCCGGACGGCAACTACCACCTCATCCCCGCTGACGAGGAAGGAATCCCGGAAGAAGGTGCCGGCGAAGGATCGACCAACCCGGAGGCTAACCCCCAGCTCGAGCAAGAAGGCAAGCCCCGGAGCATGACCTAACTTTTAAAATTATGCATCTATGAATTCCCTATGCTTGTGCATTTACGTTTCAAGGAGTTGATCGAATACCTTAGCTGCACATTTCCTAATACCTATGACTTGCAACACTAGTATGAAAGGATCGATAGGGCATTGCTTTAGGTCCGTTACAAGTCGAGTGATTTCCTGTCACTCGCGAGACATAGGAATTGCTTGTCTTTACTTATGTTGGAATCATAAGGATTGACGGGCGGGATGATAGATGTAGATCTCCCGTCCGTGTATGATAATTGATTTAAGGTCGAAATGTGTGGTTGAGTGTGTCAAGTTTTTGAACGTACCACATGCATGCCGATATATGGGAGTCGGTAAGCCCGGTACCAGATTGAAGCAGCTAGGGCCGGTAGCCATCTCTCCTTGGAAACTTTGTTTTCCCCTACCGTACACTTGTGGATATATGCGTGAGACTGTGAGTGAAGCAGTAAACCTTTATCCTAAGGAAATGGACCCGAATCCGAATTGTGGATCGATGGGAAAGGTTGGGAAGTGCTTGTACCTTTTATAGCAAGCACTATCCGTGTGTGTTGGGTTTCCCCTGGCCAGGTAGCAAAATTCGGTTCGAACTGTCCGCTTCTCGTGGTTAATGAGACTGCTTGACCGCCTTGCTGCATTGAGTAACAAGTGGAATTATGAGATTGATGAACTTGTTGTATGGAATAAATTGTATTGCACCACTTGTATGATTAGAGAGGATGCTAATCTAGAATGGTTAAATCTACTAGAATATGATGCTAAAACATGAAAGCAAGGACCTACTCTTAGTTGCTTTTTGGCAAACAAACCCACCAGCCGAAAGCCTCTCATGTCTAGATGTCGGTGATGTAGTTTTCACCTGACGGGTAAGCCTTGCTGAGTATTAGTATACTCAGCCTTGCTTGTGGCATTGATTTACAGGTACCATGTTGGATGTGGCCGTCGATGCTTTGTCTTGGCCTACCCAGGTTCCCCCTGGATGGCACATCGAGTGGGTTCCGTCCTCTGCCGAGGATCGGGAGGAGTAGCACCGTGGCAGGCTTCAGCATGGTGTTATTTGTATCGTCGTTAGATTATCTTCCGCTGCAATGAACTTTATTTCCGCTGCAAGACTTTGATACTCTGATTTAAATTTGAACTTGGTTTGTAATAACTTTGAGATACTAATTGTGTATGTTAAATTTGTGGAATGTTGTAATCTCTGGAACTCACCTTCGTGTGGGCGTGCTGTTGTTTCGATCGAGAAAAGAACGTGGTTAATCGGGTTTAATCCGATGGCGCTCCAGCTTATTCCGGATTAAGTGCCTGACTACTTGATTAGTGGTCCCGAGGTACTTAACTTGGAGTAATTTCGGAGTGGTCCGCCACAGCTGGCATCAGAGCCGAAACAGCGCACCGGAGAGAGCAACAAACCTTTAATAAACATTTTTGAATAAAATTTGCCAACTCGTACTTCCGCCGCGCCTCGCGAAGGAAGGTTATTATTAGGACCGTTAAGGATGTTACCTAGAGCGTGAAGCCTATGTGGGTTAAGGGATCACGATATGATAGGTGGCAAATAGTATATTATACTGACTTCCAGCACATTTCATTCTGTCATTTACTTTACGCAATGGTGGGCGCAAGGTACGGCGATTGCTGTAACGTACCACGGCACTATATGAAAATATAGTGGCGGCACATAGTCAATACGCTGTGATGGCGTATGAAACTAGAATAGAATGGTGAGCGCAAGGTACGGCGATTGCTGTAGCGTACCACAGCATCATATGCAAATATGATGGCGGCACAAAGTCAATACGCTATCTCATGAGCGTATGAAGCTGTCAATATGTTGCCTTGGTGACATATGAACATTGCCCGTTCAATGTTAAACGTTCGGGTGCCACCTCTACAGTGGGTGGTAATGAATGGAGACGCTTTCGTGAGTGCTGGCACGAAAGGTTGATTATATGCTCTGGAATGGAATTTTCTGCAGGTACACTAACCGCGAATTCGTATGTGAAACGGTTAGAAAGGTTCGACTAGATAATATAGGGAGAGACGGATATTGCCTAGCCACCGGCACTAACTTCGTAGGCCAAAAGTTATTGGCATGTGTGTTGGCAAGAACGGATAGGCCGCTCATGCATTGCATTTCACTGAAATAATATCAAATTTTAATAAGCGACCAAATCGAACCGCCGTAAAAATTCAAATCACCACCCCAAAAATCCTGCTGAGACCAGTCTGATTGCACTAGCAATTCGAAACTGAAAACGTTGTCAAATGAAAAAAGTGTTCAACATGAAAGTTGTCATAAATATTATGAAGTATATGCTGTAGAAATTTCAACGAAAATGGTTCAGTAAAACTGGAGTTATGCCTAAAATGGTAACCTCCTGTCTGCTGGAAATTTCTGGGAACAGTGAGATAAAAATTGAATTTGTACACTATCTTAACGACAGTTTATGCTCAAACTTCCAACATGAAACTTGTTAGGAATTACTTAAACAATGTCCTGGCCAAATTTGGGAATTTTTGAGCCTGTAGATTTTGAGTTTTGCAATTTTTACTACACTGTCCAGAATCTGTTTCTGTTTCTTTGGCGCTAACCGGTTCTCACCCTTGCCCTTTTTCTTTTGGTTCAGAATGGTCACTCACGCTGACTTGGCCAGCTACCCCAACGACGTGTCCTTCTCAGATTGCTTAGGATGGGAAGGCTTTCCTAGCATTTTGTGGTCGGTTTTGCAGGCGCTTGACTACCCTACACCGCCACAGTACGAGAGGACCCTCATCCGAGACCGCGGTGTGACCCGTTCCCGTGTGCGTTTGGTGGTGTATCGCCACCCACCGTGTCCTAGGTCCCCCACTTGGACGGTGGAAGTTCATGGACACCACATGGAGACGACCTGTGAGCTAGCCGCCATGAATGGCATTAGCTCTTTTGTTGCTCAGAACCAGGAGTTGGTAGAGCACCAGTTTTTGGGCTTGTTTCCACCGACTCAGCCGGATGATCCCCATTGGATGAGACGCTACCTTAGCTCCCCTTTGAGGATGGCGGAGAACCCCGTCGCTGCAGCTGCATTGATGATGAGGTGGATCCGAGCCTACCACCGTTTGCAGGCACTCCTAGGACGGTCGCAGAGCGAGATGCTCAACATTGCTATGGACATGTCCGCCCGTGCCCGTGACATAGGGGTTGAGAGGACCTCATTGTCCATTGAGGTGACCACCAGAGATGCCATGATTGCTGACTTGGAAAGGCAGTTGAATGACCTCCACATTGCGCACAACAACACCCAAAATGAGTTAGCACAAACAAGGGATGAACTTGAGGAGGTACACGGTACCTTGGAGCATGCTAATGCTATGCTAGCCGCCCATGATGCTCAGCACCTTCTTGAGCAAGAGGGAGGGGATGGAGAAGGAGAGGCCCCCGATTCCGACATGGACACCGAGGATGATATGCCACCCCTTCCAGCCCCACCATCACCTATGGGCAGCGAGGCTACCGCTAACAACTTAGATGATTTCTAGAGTGGTAGTAGCAAGTTTACTCCTCTGCTAGGCCTAAATTTTGGCTTCATGTTGTAATAGGCTAGATGGAGTTGAGCTCCCCCTTTTATCTTTTGGAGGCAATGTAATTTAATGATGTGGTTGTGTGATCAAAACTTGATGAAGTTGTAATAGCTGTGTTGAAAACATTCTGCAGCTAACCTTGTTTTAATTATTGATGGGTTTTCCATTCATTTCTGGGCTGTGATGTGAACTACAAAGTTGTTTGGAAATTGTCAAACAAAATGATAACCAAATTGCAACCCCATTGGTTAAGCGGAATAAAAATGGCAACCAAAACACTACAGCTCGGCCTGCTGAAAAACAGCAAACGCAGAGAGCTAAAGATTGAATTTTTCGGCTTAGTTCCAGTCCGAAAATGAATCTGAGCCCAACATGAAAGCTGTAGAGCCTGAAATTTTTGAGCTATTGACCGAATTGGAGCATTTGACTTGCTTCCTGTTGGGAGATATGATTTTTCTTCTGAACTGTGTGTTGACATGTCATTCTGCGCAGTACACTTCAATATATTGTCACGTTATGTCTTGTCATTCATTATGCAAGCTTATGAAATATGGCTAATACAAGTACCTACTGCAGATGGCAATCACCCGCAGCGGTCATGACGCTAGTGGCTCCAACGCTAACCAGCAGGGGCCAGAGGGGCAGCAACAGCCGCCACCACCTCCTCCACCGCAGCAACCTCCGACGTGGCAGCAGTTGTATGCCACGCAAACGGAGATTCTACGGAACCTGCAGCATCAGCAGCAAATGATGCAGCAGCAGATGCTTCAGCAGGGAGGTCAACGGGCCCCTAAGCCTCAAGTGGCCAGATACGAGGATTTTCTGGCGACACACCCGCCGATATTCTCGCGTGCCGATGAGCCCTTGGAGGCCGATACCTGGATTCGAGCCATCGAGTCCAAGTTCACCATCCTGGCGACGCCTTGCACCTCCAACCGCAAGGTCGTGTTCGTGGCGCAGCAGCTCCGCGGCCCAGCTCTCCTATGGTGGGAGAACTACCTGGCCCTGCAGCAGGAGGGTCATGGGTTGAATGGGATGAGTTCAAGGCTGCATTCAAGGCTCATCACATTCCGGCCGGTCTGGTAGAGCAGAAGTTGAATGAATTTCTGGGTCTGACCCAGGGTACCCACACAGTGCTGCAGTACGCACAGGCCTTCAATGGTCTGTGCCCATATGCGGGTCATCACGCCGACTCTGACGAGAAGAAGTTAGAGAGGTTCCGACGTGGCCTTAACACCAAGTTGAAGGCTCAGTTGGCCACCACCCGTGCAGCCACATATGGCGATCTCGTGAACCTCGCCATCGCCCAGGAAGACGCCAACATGGTGCACAAGGCGGAAAACAAGAGGAAGACTCCCGCTGGACCTTCGAGCGCGCAGCCGCCGAGATTCCGCTTGGTTCCCCCGGCTGCACCGCAAGGACAGTCCAGGGCACCTCAGGGAGGTGGATGGGTTGCTAGGCCACCATAGCCTAATGCGCCCCGTTTCCCTCCACCGCCGCAGCAGCAACAGGCACCAAGGCAGAATGCACAACAGCCAGCTCGCCCTGGAGCCGGCTATCAGTGTTTCAAGTGCGGCAGTAACAGTCACTTCATCAAGGATTGCCCACAGAACAAGCAGCAGAACCAGCGCCCGGGAAATCAACAGAACAAGGGCAAACAGCAGCAGCGCGTGCAGGTTCGGCAAGGACGGCTCAACTACACCACTTTGGCCGACCTACCCGAGGGAGCCCCAGACATGACTGGTACCTTCCCTATCTGCACTCAACCTGCTGTGATATTGTTTGATTCTGGGGCAACACATAGTTTTATAAGCACAAGATTTCATCTGAAATGTGGATTAAAATCTTACCATACCAAATCATCGTATGTGATATCAACTGCGGGAGGTAAAATTGCATCCAACCAGGTCACCCGAAAAGTTCCAATCAGGCTGGGAAGTAAAACATTTCCTACCGATTTAATTCTGCTTGGTATGGAAGGAATTGACATTGTGTTAGGAGCCAATTGGATGACTCAACATAAGGTCGTGCTAGATGTCGCGGAACGAGTTGTTGAAATAAACTCGCCTACGCATGCCCCCAGTGTGCTATATCTGCCACAACGAACTTGCGTTGATGCGTGTGCTTATACAATGGTAGAAACCCAACTAAAGGATATTCCGGTGGTATG
This sequence comes from Digitaria exilis, assembly GCA_015342445.1. Lineage (NCBI taxonomy): Eukaryota > Viridiplantae > Streptophyta > Magnoliopsida > Poales > Poaceae > Digitaria > Digitaria exilis. The sequence goes on from JACEFO010001024.1 coordinate 21,408, forward strand.
TGAGTATGCCGATGTATTTCCGGATGACTTACCTGGGATGCCACCGGATAGGGACATTGACTTTGTGCTTGAACTTCAACCTGGCACAGCACCTATATCAAAGAGACCATATAGAATGCCACCCAATGAATTGGCTGAATTAAAAATTCAACTCCAAGAACTGCTAGACAAGGGTTTCATTCGTCCAAGTGTATCACCTTGGGGATGTCCCGCTATCTTTGTGAAGAAGAAGGACCATTCCTTGAGGTTGTGCATTGATTACCGGCCTCTCAATGCGGTGACTATTAAGAACAAATACCCACTCCCCCGTATTGACATCCTGTTTGACCAACTAGCTGGCGCCAGAGTGTTCTCCAAGATTGACCTTCGCTCTAGCTATCACCAAATAAAAATCAGGCCTTGTGACATTCCAAAGACTGCCTTTTCGACTCGTTACGGACTTTATGAATTCTTGGTTATGTCTTTTGGACTCACCAATGCCCCAGCCTACTTCATGTACCTCATGAATTCGGTTTTCATGTCAGAACTAGATAAGTTTGTGGTGGTTTTCATTGACGACATTCTTATATATTCTAAGAATGAGGAAGAGCATGCCGAACACCTTCGCATTGATCTTCAAAGATTGAGAGATCACCAGCTCTACGCCAAGTTCTCCAAGTGTGAATTCTGGTTAGCGAGCGTGAAATTTTTAGGTCACACGGTTTCCAAGGATGGCATATCCGTGGATCCAACCAAGGTGCAAGAGGTACTAGATTGGCAACCACCTACCTCTGTCCACGAGATTCGGAGTTTTCTGGGTTTAGCCGGTTATTATCGCCGTTTTATTCCAGACTTTTCTCGGATTGCGAAGCCCATGACCGAACTCTTAAAGAAGGGAGTCAAATTTGAGTGGAATGACAAATGTGATGAAGCTTTCCACACCTTACGAAGACATTTAAATTCAGCCCCAGTTTTGGCTCAGCCGGATTGCACCAAGCCCTATGATGTCTATTGCGATGCATCAGGCACCGGACTTGGCTGTGTCCTCATGCAAGAGAACCGAGTCATTGCTTATGCTTCTCGAGCACTTAGGCCTCATGAGCAAAACTACCCCACGCATGATCTTGAGTTAGCAGCGGTTATTCATGCTCTCAAGATATGGAGACACTATTTGATGGGTGTTCCATGCAACATATACACAGACCACAAGAGCCTCAAATATGTCTTCACTCAGGCACATTTGAATATGAGGCAGCGAAGATGGTTGGAGTTAGCAAAGGACTATGACCTTAGTGTGCATTATCACCCCGGCAAGGCTAATGTAGTTGCGGATGCGCTAAGCCGCAAGGCTCATTGTCATTATCTTTCCGTGGAGTCCTACGCTGACACCCTGTGTCATGAAATGGCAAAGCTCAACTTAGAGATTGTTCCACACAGGTACTTCAACCATATTGCAGTTGAACCAACCTTGCACGATCAGATTGTTGTAGCCCAATTGAATGACGCTAGCATTAAAATCCTTAAAAGGAAATTGTCAAAGGAAAAGGTGAAAGAGAAGTACAAGTGTTTCCAGCTAGATGGGCAGGGAGTAATGTGGTTTGGACATCGCCTCGTGGTGCCCAAAAACACGGAACTCCGGAGGAAGATTATGGATGAGGCCCATCTCTCCAAATTTTCTATCCATCCCGGTAGCACCAAAATGTACCAAGATTTGAAACAAAACTTTTGGTGGACTCGAATGAAGCGAGAAATTGCCACGTATGTGTCGGAATGTGACACATGCCAGTGGGTTAAGGCAAGCCACTTAAAGGTAGCAGGCACGCTTCAACCTCTACCTATTCCCTCATGGAAGTGGGAAGATATAAGCATGGATTTCATTGTTGGACTTCCCAGAACCCCTCAGGGGCACAACTCCATTTGGGTAATTGTGGATCGCCTTACCAAGACCGCACATTTTATTCCGGTCAATACCCTTTATACCGCTAAGAAGTACGCGGAGATTTATTTGGAGCGGATCGTTTGTCTACATGGGGTACCCAAGACGATAATATCAGATCGTGGTGCTCCGTTCGTAGCACGCTTTTGGGAACAATTGCAACTGTCCCTAGGCACCAAACTGATCCGTAGTTCAGCATATCACCCTCAGACCGATGGGCAGACGGAAAGGGTAAATCAAATACTTGAGGATATGCTTCGAGCTTGTGTTATCCATTATGGAAAGAATTGGGAGAAGTGTTTATCTCTGGCCGAATTCTCCTATAACAACAGCTACCAGGCGAGTCTTAAAATGGCACCTTTCGAAGCCTTATATGGTAGAAGATGTCGGACCCCGTTGTGTTGGTCCCAGGCAGGCGAGAGGTATACCTATGGCCCTGATCTTGTAAAGGAAGCAGAAGAAAAGGTTAGAATCGTTCGTGAAAATTTGAATACCACCCAATCATGGCAAAAGAGTTAGTTTGATCAACGACGGAAGCCACTTCAATTTGAAGTTGGTGATCATGTATATCTCAAGGTCTCCCCGACCAAGGGTGTGCAGAGATTTGGATTAAAAGGAAAGCTTGCACCTCGTTATATCGGCCCATATGAAATTACTCAACAATGTGGACCGGTAGCCTACCGTGTGAAGCTTCCCGAGAAGCTCTCGGCCGTACACGATGTATTCTATGTTTCTCAACTCAAGAAGTGTCTTCGTGTTCCGACCAAAGTTGTTGAACAAGATGAACTCTCGGTTGAACCGGATCTCTCTTATGATGAGCAACCCGTTAAAATCCTCGACGAGAAAGAGAGACAAACGCGAAGGAAAGGAGTGAAAATGTACAAAATTCTGTGGAGTCATCACTCCGAGGATGAAGCCACGTGGGAAACCGAGGACTATCTTAAGAAGAATTACCCCGACATTCTTTCGTAAGCCAAGGTATTTCTTTCCCCTCTTATTTCCTAAGTTTAATCGAATCTCGGGACGAGATTCCTTTTAAGGGGGGGTAGGCTATGACATCTCTGATGTAATAATGAATAAAACACATATGAAATAGGTTGAAAAGGGAATTATGGGTTGAAACTCAAAAATCCATCAAAAATTCAAATTTAAATTAAAAAACAAGGGTTGTTTGACACCCAACTGAAAACTCAAGATTTTTGTACTAAACTTGAAAATCTCCAAAAATAAAAGTTGTTTGTCATCACAAATAAGGCCTAGTCACTGTTTGGAACTTTTGAAAATTTTGCAGTTTAGTCCCTCAAAAACTCGAAATACAGTTCTGGGCACCTTTTTGTATTTGAGTTGTTTGAGCTCAAAAAACTTGGAATTTCAGGTTCATCCCAAAAAGAAAGTTGTGTCCCATCTCCCAAACTCCAACTTTTATTTTCACACTTTTTCAAGTTCAGTTCAAATTTTTGGAGAAAATTCAAAAAGGAAAACGGAGCTCCACGGGCACCAACAGTGGCCCTGGCGCGCCCCTGCGCCTGGCCGGAGCTCGGCCGCCACGTGGCCGGCGAGCGGCGGAGGCCGCGCCGAGCTGGCCGAGCCGCGGCGGCCGCTGGCGCTTGTCGTCTTGCACTTGTCCAGCCCCTCCCGAGCCATCACGTCGCCGCCGTCGAGTCGCCTCGCCTCGCGCCGCGGGATGCCATCATGGCGGTCGCGCGCCGCCGTGGCCGCACGCGCGCTCGCGCCGCGCTGCGCGCCCTGCAGGCGGCAGAAGCCGACTGCTACGCGCCGAGGCACCTCTGCAGCGTATCCCACTCCCTCACGCGACGATCTCTCACCCCCAATCCCGTGCGCGCGTTCTGCCCAAGCTCGCCGCGCCATCAATGGCGACCGCGACGGCCACGCACGCGCTCGCACGCTCCCAAGGCAGCACAGTGCCACTCTAGCGTGCCCAAGCACTCCACCGAGCACTCACACCCCTTCCCCTCAGTCCACACTTAGCCATTTTCACTTCCCCGCGCTCGCTCCGTCGTCTTCCACCTCCGGCCGCGCGCACCGAGCCGAGCTTCGGGACAAAATTCGCCCTCCACTCTCCACCATTCCCAAATTCATCGCGCACGAAGCTAGACCTCTACCCTAGCTCCATTTCCCCCCACTTCTCTCGAGCTATCGTCGCTTCTCCGGCGAGAAATCAAGATTTCCCCCAAATCTCGATTTTCGGCCGCCGGAGCACCCTCACGTCGAGACCCCAGTCCGAGCCGTCCCTGAGGTCAACCGAGCACGCCATTAGCTTCCTCGAGCTCCACTGGTGCTCTAGGACCCTTCAAACCTCGACGAACGCCCCCGACCTCACCGGCGTAGCAGTCGCGGCGGCCGCACCGCCACCGCTCGTCGCCGGCGAAACCCCGAGCTTCCCCGGCCTCCCAACCGTCACCAATCGATTCGTGGTGAGCCCCTAGATCTTTTCCCCCACTTCCCCGACCCTAGCTCGCCGTCGTTTGGCCGGCGCAACTCCGGCGAGAGCCGAGGGCATAAGTTCATCGTCTTCATTTCTCTAGGGTCCTCCGTGCAAAAGTCAGGGACTAGTTTGAAAGGTTTTGAAAGTTCTAGGGTCCCCGGCGTAAAAAGATTCTTAAACCTAGATGTAATTTTCCCGAATCTTGTAAAATCCGTTAAAAATCGTACAAAAATCAGAAAAATGCACACAAATACTCCCTGGATTCGTGAGATTGTAAACTCCAATCTCCTTTAAGCATGTATATACTTTTGGTGAAGCATTTTTGAATTAAAATTCAAACTGTAAAATTTGAAACTTGTGCACCATTTCAAATCCAGAGCTCCGCTAGGGTTGATCTTTGGATATGTTGCTTGTAGTGACTTTGGGCACCTTGTGTCCAACGGGGACCTAAAAATATGAAGTGTAGCTTCAGTTATGAATTAAAATGTGTTTCCTGTCTTTTTGTAGTCCAGAAATTATTAAAAATAATCCCTGCAGTGAAAAATCACCATTTTTCTCCAGGGGGCTAAACACTTGTTAGCACACCTGTTAAAAATACAAAACTTAATTTTTGCTCTGTTTAGACTAGCAAATAAATAAATATGTGTTTTTGGATAGAAATTTATTGAGGACTGTCCAAGGGTTATTTTGAGCCACCACTTGGCCAGAGCCCTCCTTGAACTTATATCTAGCTTTGGTAGGAAGATTTTCTGAATTGGATGTATTTTCAATTTTATATGAATTTATTTCATTTCTGCAGGCAGCAGATTGTATTCTTTTTAATAAATTATGTGTAGCTCAGATTTAGCTAAATTTTGGAGTGAGCTTAGCTCTTATACTCCAGTTGCATTCATAAAGTTTATAGATAAAAATGATGAACAGAAATGGAGAAACAAAAATGAGAAGTAATCTAGGTGGAAATTGATTTATATAAAAGAACAAACCTTTTTGTTAATAAGTTGGAATAAAATAAAGGGAATCTGAAATTCCAGAACAGCACCCTAATTGTGAGTAATAAATAGAATCCTTTTATATATGTACACAATCACCATCGAGGTCAAATAAAATTTTTCCACACCTCTACTCTGTTTTTGTGAAGAAAATAATAGTACTTACGCATGTCTAGGTGAATATGGCCTTCAAAGGCCTTAATCTTAGGATCAATAGGCAGCCACCTTAAGTTATGCATCTCATGTAGAAGGCGCTATTCTGGACGGCAACTACCACCTCATCCCCGCTGACGAGGAAGGAATCCCGGAAGAAGGTGCCGGCGAAGGATCGACCAACCCGGAGGCTAACCCCCAGCTCGAGCAAGAAGGCAAGCCCCGGAGCATGACCTAACTTTTAAAATTATGCATCTATGAATTCCCTATGCTTGTGCATTTACGTTTCAAGGAGTTGATGGAATACCTTAGCTGCACATTTCCTAATACCTATGACTTGCAACACTAGTATGAAAGGATCGATAGGGCATTGCTTTAGGTCCGTTACAAGTCGAGTGATTTCCTGTCACTCGCGAGACATAGGAATTGCTTGTCTTTACTTATGTTGGAATCATAAGGATTGATGGGCGGGATGATAGATGTAGATCTCCCGTCCGTGTATGATAATTGATTTAAGGTCGAAATGTGTGGTTGAGTGTGTCAAGTTTTTGAACGTACCACATGCATGCCGATATATGGGAGTCAGTAAGCCCGGTACCAGATTGAAGCAGCTAGGGCCGATAGCCATCTCTCCTTGGAAACTTTGTTTTCCCCTGTCGTACACTTGTGGATATATGCGTGAGACTGTGAGTGAAGCAGTAAACTTTTATCCTAAGGAAATGGACCCGGTTCCGAATTGTGGATCGATGGGAAAGGTTGGGAAGTGCTTGTACCTTTTATAGCAAGCACTATCCGTGTGTGTTGGGTTTCCTCTGGCCAGGTAGCAAAATTTGGTTCGAACTGTCCGCTTCTCGCGGTTAATGAGACTGCTTGACCGCCTTGCTGCATTGAGTAACAAGTGGAATTATGAGATTGATGAACTTGTTGTATGGAATAAATTGTATTGCACCACTTGTATGATTAGAGAGGATGCTAATCTAGAATGGTTAAATCTACTAGAATATGATGCTAAAACATGAAAGCAAGGACCTACTCTTAGTTGCTTTTTGGCAAACAAACCCACCAGCCAAAAGCCTATCATGTCTAGATGTCGGTGATGTAGTTTTCACCTGACGGGTAAGCCTTGCTGAGTATTAGTATACTCAGCCTTGCTTGTGGCATTGATTTACAGGTACCATGTTGGATGTGGCAGTCGATGCTTTGACTTGGCCTACCCAGGTTCCCCCTGGATGGCACATCGAGTGGGTTCCGTCCTCTGCCGAGGATCGGGAGGAGTAGCACCGTGGCAGGCTTCATCATGGTGTTACTTGTATTGTCGTTAGCTTTTAATTCTGCTGCCATGAAACTTTATTTCCGCTGCAATGAACTACTTTTATTCCGCTGCAAGACTTCATACTCTGATTTAGATTCAAACTCAGTTTGTAATAACTTTGAGATACTAATTGTGTATGTTAAATTTGTGGAATGTTGTAATCTCTGGAACTCACCTTAGTGTGGGCGTGCTGTTGTTTCGATCGAGAAAAGAACGTGGTTAATCGGGTTTAATCCGACGGCGCTCCAGCTTATTCCGGATTAAGTGCCTGACTACTTGATTAGTGGTCCCAAGGTACTTAACTTGGAATAATTTCGGAGTGGTCCGCCACAATAACTGAAGCTATTGTCCATATTTTTAGGTCCCCTTTGGACACAAGGTGCCCAAAGTCACTGCAAACAATATATCCAAAGCTCAACCCTAGCGGAGCTCTGGTTTTAAAATGGTGCACAAGTTTCTAATTTCACAGTTTGAATTTTAATTCAAAAATGGTTCACCAAAAGTATATACATGCTAACATGAGATTGGAGTTTACAATCTCACGAATCCAGGGAGTATTTTTGTGCATTTTTCTGATTTTTGTACGATTTTTGGTGGATTTTACAAGATCTCAGCAAAATAGATCTAGGTTTAAGAATCTTTTTACGCTGGAGACCCTAGAACTTTTAAAACCTTTCAAACCAGTCCCTGATTTTTGCGCAGAGGACCCTAGAACTAAAAAGGGGAACGCGAACAGGTCCATGGCATGTCGGCGTTGCTACACCGGCGAAACGACGGCGAGTTGGCTCGGGGAAAGTTGGGGGAAATGGAGAGGAGCTCACCGCGAGTGAAACGGCGCGGCTCGTCGACGTTGAGCGGCGGCGCGGTTGGCTCCGGCGACGTCGCTAGCGGCCTGCGGTGGTCGAGACGATGCGCGGAGGGGCGTGTGAGCTTCACCGGACGATGGTGGAGCTCGTCGTGGGGCTCGACTGAGACGGGGACGGCCGGGGTATGGAGCTCGACGTGGAGGTGGTGTTCGCGGTGATAATGGCCGAGCGGTGGGGAAAAGCTTCGATTCCCAACGTGTGCTGCTCGATTCGAGCTGGGGAGTGCTCGAGAGGCTAGCTGGGTGAGTGAGCGAGCTTCACGAGCGGGGGATTGGGAAAACATGGAGGGATTCGCCGTCGATTTGGGTTCGCGGCTAGGAAGCTCGAGCTTTGCTCAAAGCGTCCCGAGGTTGAAGATGATGGGAGCGAACGCGGAGAGGGGAAAAGGCAGAGTGTGCGAGCTGGGAGAGGGTGTGAGGGGCTCGGTGGAGTGCTTTGGCACGCTAGAGAGGGATGTGCTGCCTCGGGAGCGCGCGTGGGGAGACAGCGACGCGACGCGCTATTAAAGCGCTCCCGAGCTCGAACAGAGCGCGCGACGGGGTTGGGCGAGGGGGATCGTGGCGTGGGCGCTGGGATACGCTGCAGGGATCCCCCACAGTGCTCCGTGGCGTGTAGTGGGAAGGAATCCACCGTGGAGGGGCTCTGCACGACGCGCGCGAGCGCGCGGCCACGGCGGCGCTCCGACCGCCATGATGGCGTCTGTGCGGCGCGAGGCGAGACGGCTTGTCGAGCGCGACGTGACGGCTCGGGAGGCTTGGACAAGCGCACGAGGACAAGAGCCACCAGATGCCACGGCTCGGATGGCTCGGCACGGTCTCCGCCGCTCGCCGGCCACGTGGCGGCCGAGCTCCGGCCAGGCGCAGAGCGCGCCAGGGCCGAGCTGGCAGCCCCGTGGAGCTCCTTTGCCCCTTTTGAATTTTCTCCAAAAATTTGAACTAAACTTGGAAAAGTGTAAAAATAAAAGTTGGAACTTGAGATGTGGGACACAACTTTCTCTTTGGGGTGAACCTGAAATTTCAAATTTTTCAAGCTCAAACAACCCAAATTTCAAAAAGGTGTTCAGAACTGTTTTTCGAGTTTTTGAGGGGCTAAACTTCAAAATTTTCAAAAGTTCCAAACAGTGACTAGGCCTTATTTGTGATTACAAACAACTTTTATTTTTTGAGATTTTCAAGTTTAGTACAAAATTCTTGAGATTTCAGTTGGGTGTCAAAAGACCTCTGTTTTTGTACTTCAATTTTAGTTTTGATGAATTTTTGAATTCTAACACCACTTTTCCCCCCTTTTAATCTGTTTTAAAGGTGTTTTCTACATTTTTACATCAGGGATATCATAATCAAGAAAGTTTTATAATTCTTTTTTTTAGTAAACTATTATATTAACTTAAAGTGAAGACATGCACACATGGAGGTTAAAAGCTTATTTATTCCATGTGTTTAAACTTTAATTGTACCATCAAGCAAACTTGACATGTATTAAAATATTAATTAAATCTCATCCTTTTTATTTTAATACTTACAAGCTTAGATATAAATTTGGTTTCTAAGGAAAGAATACGGAAATAGTTTTTCTAGGTTAACTAAGCTTAGTGCTTTCATCATTTCATGCGGTCTTTGATTTCTCTTGTTTTAAACTTCCATTTCATGCTTGGTCTACCATATTTTGGTGTAGTTTCATCAAAGATTTCCTATTAGATGAAACCTTTCCTAATTTTAATGGTACCATAGCCTTTTTATTGACTTTAAAGTTCAAGTTGTGAACTAAAATTATTTTATTATGAGACTAAGATAGGGTCACTTGAAGGCCATGATTAACATCATAAACTTTAGTAGTCTAATTGTTTAACTTACTCTTGCTTTTATGATTTAAACACCAGAGGTGTTACAATGATCACTATTACACGGCTCGATGAACTTATCGGACTTACCATAGCGTAAGTGGGTCATTACGGAATTTAATCACAATAATTAAATGACAGAATGGAACGTGCTGGAAGTAAGTACAATATATAGTTAGCCACCTATCATAGCATGATCACGTAACCAACATAGGCTTCATGCTCTATACTTAATCCTTAGTGATCCTATGCATAACATTTCCATCGCAAGTGCGCGGCGGAAGCAAATGTTGGCAAGTTTTATTCAAAATATGTTTGTTTAGGGTCCGTTGCTTTCTCCGGAGTGCATGTTTCGGCTCTGATGCCAGCTGTGGCGGACCACTATGAAATTATTCCATGTTAAGTACCCTACGGACTACTAACAAGCAGTCAGGCACTTAATCCGGAATAAGCTGGAGCGCCGTTGGATCATGCCCTATTAACCACGATTTTCTTTATCGAAACAACATGCATGCCCAAACGAAGGTGAGTCCCAGAGATTACAACATTCCACAAGTTCAACTTAACATAAATAGTCTCAATAAGTTATTACAAACCAAGTCTGAATTTGAAATAAAAGTCTAAGAGTTCAACGCAGCAGAAATAAACTAACAACGATAAATAGCAACACCAAGATGAAGCCGTCCATGGTGCTACTCCTCATGATCCTTGGAAGAGGTGGGAACCCACTCGAAATGCCAGCCAGGAGGAACCTGGGCGGGCCAAGTAGCACTAGCAACATCCTCTGCAACATGCATACCTGAAATAAAGAGCCACAAGCAAGGCTGAGTATACTAATACTCTGCAAGGCTTAGCCGTCGGGTGAAAACTACATCACCGACTCCTAGACATGAGAGGCTTTTGGCTGGTCGGTTTGTTTGCCAGAAAGCGATTAAAAGTGGATCCTTACTTTCATTAATTTAGCCTCAAGTTCTAGTAGTGTTAACCATTCTAGATGAGCAACCTTTCTAAGCATACAAGTGGTGCAATACAATTTAGTACAAACAATAAGTTCATCATCCTCATAGTTTTACATGTTACTCAATGTAGCACAGCGGTCAAACAGTCTCATTAACCACGAGAAGCAAACAGTTCGAACTGAATTTCACTACCTAGCCAGGGAAAACCCAAACACACGGTTATTGCTTGCTATAAAAGGCACAAGCACTACCCAACCTTTCTCGTCAATCTATAATTCGGAACCGGGTCCAACTCCCTTAGGATACACGGTTATCGAATACTCGTGCACCGATGCAGGCTGATCTCACAAATGTAACCACTTGTGTACAGGAAAGGAAATAAATTTCCAAGGAAAGAAGGCTATCGGCCTAGCTGTATCAATCGGGTACCGAGCTTACCGGAGCCTAGACTTCGGCAAGTGCGTGGTACATTCAAAAACTTGACACGCAGAACCAACGTTCTCACCTTAATCCAATTATCATACATGGACAAGAGATCTACACGTACCATCCCTCCCGTCCATCCTTATCATTCCAACATAAGTAGAGACAAACAACTCCTATATCTCACGAGTGACAGGAAATCACTTGACTTTCATACTAGTATTTCAAGACATAGGTACTCGCGAGTGGCATGGTGGCAGGACCAACGGCCGTGGTGGCAAGGAGGCTTGGAGCAGCACGACCGACGATGGCTGCGGCGTGGATTTCCTCCTCCTCCAGCTCCTTCTTGCCTCCCCTCCACCAGATCTGGGCGATGGCCGAGGCACCTCCCTCCACCGAATCTGGGCGATGGCCGAGGTGAGGCGAGCGGGTGGCGACCGTCGATGGTGGGAACAACAACGACACCAACAGATCTAGAGCCTACAGAGTGCAGGCGACCCGACTGTCGACGGTGCCTGGATGGGCCTGGTGGGCTCATCTAGGTTCTTTCTATTCTTTTTCTCTGATGAAGGGAGGTGGACAAACAACCGCCTCCAAAAATGTCGTATTAACAGAAGCCCCACCTTGGAGGCAGACGCAAAAACCGCCTCCGAAAATGGTTTTTGACCGTCTCCGAAAATCTATTCTGTAGTAGTGCGGAGCAAGCGTGGCGAGGCCGGAAGGGTGTGGGTAGCGTGAGAAATGACCAGACAAGGGGTCAGGCGCATGCACTAGGACAAGACTGCCGGCGATTGGCCGAACGGGTCAAGGCGGCAGGCCTCACCAGCCATGTGGCGGTGTTCCCGGCATTCGCGGGCCGAGGCCATGATGGCCACTACATGGGCACCGACGTACGGCTTCGGTTCAAGCGAAAATGCTCCAAAATTTTTAGCTGAACTCTAAAAAGTGCAAATACGAAAGTTGGAGATGGAAAAGTGGGACATGACATTGTTTTTGGGACGAACTCAAAATTCTGATCATTTCGATCTGAAAAAAGCTAGGTTTGAAAAGGAGGTCTCCTCGGTTTTGGGGGTTTTCGAGGGTCTTAACGTGAAAATTTGAAAAGGTTTGAAAAATAAAGGTGGTCTGATTTGTGATGACAAACAACTTTGTTTTTTGGAGATTTTCAAGTTTAGTAGGAGAATTTGGAGATTTGGGCTGGGTTTCAATCAGCCATTTTAAGTTAGATTTGTGTAATTTGATTTTCAAACCTTGGGTGGAATTTGAGTTTCTTGCCTTGATTTTTGGATAAAGGTCATAAAAGCAAACTTGTTTAGTTTTATTTTTCCTTGCCACTTTCCCTAACAGAAAATTTTATGTTCTAAGGTGGTTTTGGCTTTTGTAGCTCAACCGATGTTTTCCTTTTATGCATTTGTTTGAATTATGGATAATTTCCATTGTTTTTCTTTAATCCTCTTTCTTAATTATTCTTAACCAAGATTAATTAAGGTTTTTAAAAGAAATTCAAACACCAGGGTTGTTACATACATTCACTTGCCCACATGGTACCTTTGCATATCGACGCATGCCTTTTGATTTGTGTAACGCACCCGCCTCTTTTCAATGATGCATGATGGCTATATTCTCAGATTTTATTGAAAAAAATTATGGAGGTATTTATGGATGACTTCCTCGTGCATGGGACAAGTTCTGAAAGATGCTTGGCTAACTTGGATAAAGTTCTCAAGAGATGTGGGGAAGTCGACCTAGTGCTTAATTACGAGAAGTGTCACTTCATGTTGAAGCAAGGAATAGTCTTGGGACATGTCATCTCTAAGACAGGGATAGAGGTGGATAAAGCAAAAATTGAAACCATTGAAAAATTACCTCCTCCAACAGATATCTAATCATTGAGAAGCTTTCTCGGACATGCCAGATTCTATACAAGGTTTATAAAGGATTTCTCAAAAAATCACCAAGCCATTGACACATTGTTGACGGCCATTATGACACCTTGTGACCGTCAACATTTCGGATAAAATGAGAACTTTGCACAATGTTCCATGTATATTTTGCTTATATTTAACAAATTCCACAAGTTTTGGTGAAGTTGTGAATGCAGGGACACGTGGTAGAAAATAGGACTAAAATGGGCAAAAGCTTGGCCGACCGACCAAGTCCTGACGGCCGGCCAGACATCTCGGCCAAATGACAAGTCACTGATCCAGGAGCAAACTAGCACACATGCAAAGCATCCAAGCCATTCATCCAATGACGGTTTGATCAAAGGGCCCGAAAGGCACATCACATGGATTAGAGGGCCCACTTGCATGCCTTAACTGCCAGGCAGTTAATAACCGTCATAACGACCGACACCAGGAGGCAATCCAGAGCGTTGCTGCGAAAGGCGGTGCCAGATGGCGACCAACCCGGCCGATCGGCCAGGAACCCGGCCGAACGGCCGGCCACCGACTCCGTTCGAGGCGCTCTTCTGAGGACGGTTGCATGCTGAGCTAACTTAACCGCCAAGATGCTCAACCGACCTGCTCAAGCTATAAAAGGAGGCCTCCACTTCACTTCTCAACACACACCAAGAAGGAGCTTCTCTATTTTTTTTATATTTTCTAGAGTAGATTAGAGTTGGGAGTTAGAGTTGAGTCGAGCTTGCCTCGAGGTTCCGGAGTCTCTCGGAGATCGGGTAAAGTTCTTGTATCTTTTCTTTATACTTCGAATATTTCCTTTATCAATATAGTTATCTTCTTTACTTTATCGGTTAAGCTTTCCTTTCCTGCTTTCCTTAGTTTATCTAGGAAAGTAGTGTGATCCTTTCATTTCATACCCTTTAGATTCAGTTAGAGTCTAGTTAGTTTGTCAGGCTTTTACCTAACGGGTTTCTCGCCCGGACTAGGAGACTTAGCCGTCTCCTAGGTAGAGGGGGTTTCTTGTGAAGGCCTCAGAAGAAATCCTAGCATCGAACCCAGACGTAGTGTTTGGTTAGGTGTTAGCTAGAATTGTGTTCCACCCCACGAAAAGAGAGTGGTAGGCGGCAAGTGGTGACAGCCTTGTCCGTCCTTTGTGCGACCACAACGTTCGGGTGTTTTTATAGCAGTAGTTGCAGGTTGCTGTTAGGTCCCCTTCTATCCCGTCTGGACCTTTCCTCTTCCAGCCGCCGAAGTAAGCTCTTTTCCCTGACAGCTAGGTAGAGTTCTAGTCTAGATCTTTAGAGGCTTTCTGATAAGTTTAGGAGTGTCTTAGGAATCCTTTCTCGCTCGTTGCTCTCCCAGTTTCTTTCTATCTCTAAGTGTAGAAGTCTCCTGTGTCGTGGTCATTTTGACCTTCTATCTAGCTTACCTTTTAGATAAGCTAAGTCATTTAGGGCAGCCACCTAACATATCTTTGCGCCCCAGTTATCTCCCCTAAGATAGTTGGTGTATATTTCTAAAATGTGTTCCTGGTATAATTTCTCATATCACTTTAACCAAAGAGCTTCCCCGTGGAAATTTACGATACCCTGGAATACTCCAAGGTGAAGTGCTACACGGTCATTCTGTGCGCTTGCAGAATATTTTATTCTATAGGGCAAGAGTTTCCCACTGGCTTTCGAACGGCACAATTCCAGTTACGTTAAGAAGTGCCAACACACATCTCCTCCAAAAGGATGTGTCATATGACTTTGATGAAAGTTGCTTGCAAAGAATTCCAGAAATTGAAGCAACCACTCATTAGTGTACCAATTATTCAGCCACCCGATTGGAGCCATTTGAGATTATGTGACACAAGCGACTATGCCGTTGGTGACGTCGTTGGACAATGGAAGGAAGGGAAGGTACCCGTCAATTACTATGCCACCAAGACTCTTAATGAAGCCCAAGTAAATTATGCAACTACGGAGAAAGAGTTTCTTGTTGTGGTATTCACCTTCGAAAATTCAGATCCTACATTGTGAACTCGAAGGTAATTGTGTATACCAATCATGCCGCAATCAAGTACCTTTTGTCCAAGAAAGATGCCAAGCCACATTTGATTCGATGGATTTTG
>JACEFO010001025.1:0-21250 GCA_015342445.1 Digitaria exilis
ACAAGGGCGCGCGACGATGGAGCTTCGCCAGTGGACACCGAGGAAACCGGAAACGGGAGGAAGAAGAAAAGAAGAAGAAAGCAGGTGAAGGAGGGTATTATAACGACGAGAGCCGACCCTGGACGATCGCCACCTCCTCTGATCACCCCGCCACGACGATCTCATGCACGTCGACACGTGCCCGAGCTATCGACGTTCGAACCGACGTCGGCCGCCATGGCTGCCAACTGAGCCCGGAACCGAGAGATTGCAGCCAAGATTTCTCCCAAAACTTCTTTCTCAACTTGTCAAACTCCAAACATAAAAACTTGTAGAGTAATCCAAGCACTACAACTTTCATTTTAACCCATAACCGATTCGAGCAACAACCAAGGCGGAATCTGAGCTCCAATGTCGGGCGAGTTTAACCCCATTTTCAGACCCCAAAATTGAATTCTTTCAAATTACTTTTGAATTTCTATTCAAACTCTCCTCGATTCCCAAAAGAAACTTGTCCGTAACACCTTCAATTTCATTTTCTATTTTGACACCATATTGAAATTCTCGATCAATACGCTCGAATTTGAGCCCTGATCACGGGTCGGGTTAGGGTGTTCATATGAACCTGAAACCCTAACTTGTTTCATAAATTGAAACTCAAATTACTCCAAAAATTTTGAATAGAACATGTCATTCCTCAAAACACAAAAGTTCTCTGGTTTGACTTGAATTTCATTCTTATTTTTGGACCTCTATCAAATTCTCAACGGTTTGAGCTTAATTTGAAGCTGAATTTTTCAGCCTTTTAACCCTGAATTTCCTCAAACCTTTTTTTCTGATTCGATTTTCAACCAGTTTTCTCTTTGATTTACATCTAACCTCAAAGTGAACCAAAACACAAAGTTGATTCTATATTACCTTACTATACAACTTTTGTTTTGTCTACCATGGTCAAAAGATATCAACCAAGAAATTTTATGGTCGCTCAAACATTGCTGCTCAGCATGGCCAAAACTGAAACTTTAACTCCTATTTTCATATTAGGAATAGTAACCCTTCTCATTTTCTTTCTCCATTTAATTGAGCTACTTCCATACTCTTTTTCATCCCAATTTTGTTTGAAACATTCTCCTCCGATCTTTTTTGACCTATTATAAATTTTTACTTCAAATTTACGTCGAAGTTTGACCAAATTTTTGACTTTGGTCAAATTTCGTTCCTTTCAAACATCTGGGATGTCACAATCCCCGTCGCCGCCAAGTTCCACGACGAGCTCCGCCTCATCCCGATGAAGCTCTCACGCCACCCCTCGCATCGCCTCGACCCCAGTGGCCTGCTGCCGACGTCGCCGGAGCACGCCGCTCCGCCGCGCAACGTCGACAAGCCACACCGCTCCACCTCCGTCTCGAGACCGCTCCAAATCGACGCGCGGTGAGCTACTCATCACCCTCGCCCAGTTCTCCGGTCTCCCCCGCCGTTTGCTCACTGGGAATCCGGTCGCCGACAAGCTTGGACCCCGTCGCGTCCCCCTTTTTAGTTCTAGGGTCCTCCGTGTAAGATTCAAGGGCCATTTCGTAAGGTTTTAAAAAGATCTAGGGTTCCCGGCGAAAAAAGATTCTTTAGATCTAGTTCAAATTTCTGAGATGTTCTAAAATCCATTAAAAATCATAGAAAAATCAGAAAAATGCACAAAAATACTCCTGGACCCGTGAGATTGTAAACTCGAATCTCATGTTGCATGTATACACTTTTGATGAATGGTTTTTGAAATTAAAATTCAAACTCAGTTTTTAGATTTTTTTGTGCACAATTTCAAATCTTGAGCTCCTTTGTAGCTGAGCTTTGGATATATTGCTTGTGTGGTCTGTAGTAGCACTATATCCAAAGGGAACCTAAAACTATGCCTGTAACTTCAGTTATGAATTGTTTAGTGATTTCTGTTCTAGCTTAGCTCTAGATTTATTAAATATATTACATGCAGTAAAAAATCACCAAGTTCCACTAATGGTCTAGAAACTTGTTGGCACATGTTAGAAAAATGCTAAACTTAATTTTAGACCCTGTTTTAGGCTATCAAATAAATAGATATAGGTTTTCGGTTTGATATTTATTTAGGACTGTTCAGGTGGTATTTTTTAGCTACCACTTGGCTGAAGCTCTTCTTATGCTCATGACTAGCACTGGTAGAGAAATCTTCTGTTTTTGGAAGTATTTTTTATTTTATATGAATTAATCTTTATTCTTTGAGCAGCAACTTATACTAATTTTAATAAATTCTGTATAGCTTGGTATTTGTGTGTGTTCGAGAGTAGCTAAGCTAGATGTAAAACAAACCCAAGTCTAAAACAGAAGAGATCTCTATCTAAATAGAGGGGGGCGCAGGCCCCTGGCGGCCAGGGGGCGCACGCCCCTAGGGCGCCCAGAGGGGGGCGCATGCCCCTGGTGGCGCCCAACCTAATTGGCCAGCATCTTGTCTTCTGGGTCTTCATTCTTCAATAGCATGATGTAGTTCAATTCTCGTTGCAGGGCCCACGTAACTGGCCCAGATGGTGATGGCGCTGAGCTTCTAGCGCCTGGACTTGTTGCGCCTGCTCTTCTGGCGCCTGGATTGTAGATGACGTAGGTGTACGTGTGGTGTAGTTGGTGTCCTCATCATCCTCCCCTTCTTGAAGCAAAGTCGTCCTCGACGGCAACTCCTCATCCTCGCCCGCATATGGTGTCAAATCTACAACATTAAAACTAGTGGAAACACCAAATGCCGCAGGCAGGTCAAGAATATAAGCATTATCATTAATCTTGGTGAGCACTTGAAAAGGACCAGCAGCGCGAGGCATTAATTTAGAACCGCGCAAAGTTGGAAAACGATCCTTGCGCAAGTGCAACCAAACTATGTCACCAGGTTCAAAACTAACAAATCTTTTACCTTTACTACTCGCAACCTGATATTTAGCATTTGCAGCAGCAATATTTTGTTGAATTTGTTCATGTAAAGTAATCATTTGGTCAACATGTGCAACAGCATCTAGATGTGGAGCATCCGCAGCATCAAGAGAAAACAAATCAATAGGTGCTCGCGGAATGTAACCGTATACAATCTTAAAAGGACACATTTTGTAGAAGAATGTGTGGCATGATTATAAGCAAACTCAACATGAGGTAAGCAATCCTCCCAACATTTTAAGTTCTTGTCTAAAACAACCCTAAGCATGGTAGATTGAGGTTCGATTAACCACCTCATTTTGCCCATCAGTCTAAGGGTGACAAGTTGTGCTAAACAGCAATTTAGTTTCCAATTTATTCCAAAGCGATCTCCAAAAATGACTGAGAAACTTAGCATCACGATCAGAGACTATTGTATTTGGAATACCACGCAAATAAATAATCTCTCGAAAGAACAACTCAGCAACATTGCTAGCATCATCAGTCTTATGACAAGGTATGAAATGAGCCCATTTCCAGAATCGATCAACAACCACAAAAATGCTATCCCTCCCCTTCTTAGTTCTAGACAATCCCAAAACAAAGTCCATAGAAATATCAAGCCAAGGAGAAGAAGGGACGGGCAAAGGCATATACAAACCATGGTTATTCAATCGGGACTTAGCTTTCTGACATGTAGCGCAGCGTGCAACAAGGCGCTCGATATCACAGCGCATCCGGGGCCAAAAGAAATGAGCAGCCAACATCTCTTGCGTCTTGTAAACGCCAAAGTGTCCCATGAGACCGCCTCCATGCGCTTCCTGTAACAACAAAAGACGAACCGAGCTTGCTGGAACACACAACTTGTTAGCGCGAAACAGGAACCCATCCTGCATATGGAATTTGCCCCATGGTTTACCCGTCATACAATGTACAATGGCATCTTTAAAATCAGCGCCGTCGACATATTGATCTTTCATAGTTTGCAACCCAAAGATTTTAAAATCTAACTGAGACAGCATGGTATAATGACGAGACAAAGCATCAGCAACGACATTTTCCTTCCCGTTCTTGTGTTTAATAATGTAAGGGAAAGACTCAATGAATTCCACCCAATTAGCATGACGACGATTCAGATTTGCTTGGGTACGAATATGTTTCAAAGCCTCATGATCAGAATGAATGATGAACTCACAAATGCCAAAGATAGTGCTGCCATGTTTGCAAAGTGCGAACCAAAGCAAACAACTCCTTATCATATGTAGAATATCGCAAACTAGGACCGCTTAATTTTTCACTAAAGTAAGCAACCGGTTTTCCTTCTTGCAACAAAACAGCACCTAGTCCAATACCGCTAGCATCACATTCAAGTTCAAACACTTTATTAAAATCAGGCAGTTGCAAGAGGGGAGCATGTGTTAACTTATCTTTCAAAGTGTTGAACGCTACCTCCTGCGAGTCGCTCCAAACGAATGGCACATCCTTCTTTGTAAGCTCATGTAGAGGCGCTGCAATGGAGCTAAAATCACGCACGAACCTGATGTAGAAACCTGCAAGTCCAAGAAAACTCCGAATCTGTGTAATCATCGTCGGTGTAGGCCATTCCGAATGGCATCGATCTTGCTGTTGTCCACCTCAATGCCCTGTAGAGTAACAACATAGCCAAGAAACGAGACGCGTTGTGTGCAAAAGATGCATTTTTTTCATGTTAGCAAACAATTTAGCATCCCGCAATGCATCAAAAACAGCACGCAAATGTCCTAAATGCTCTTCCATAGACTTGTTGTATATGAGAATATCATCAAAATAGACAACAACAAACAATTCGATGAAAGGCCTCAACACTTCATTCATTAAACGCATAAAAGTGATGGGAGCATTAGTCAATCCAAACGGCATAACCAGCCATTCATATAAGCCAAATGTCGTTTTAAAATCTGTTTTCCATTCATCACCTAGTTGCATTCGAATCTGGTGGTAACCACTGCGCAAATCAATCTTAGTGAAAATAATGACACCACTAAGCTCATCTAGCATATCATCAAGACGTGGTATAGGATATCGATAACGAATGGTGATGTTATTAATAGCACGACAATATACACACATGCGCCATGAGCCATCTTTCTTTGGAACAAGTAACACAGGAACAGAGCAAGGGCTGAGAGACTCACGAATATAGCCCTTGTCAAGCAACGCCTGTACCTGACGCTGAATCTCCTTTGTCTCATCCGGATTTGTACGGTATGGTGCGCGGTTCGGAAGCTGTGCGCCGGGAATGAGATCAATCTGGTCTCAATGCCACGGAGTGGAGGGAGACCCGGTGGCAAATCCATTGGAAAAACATCAGTGTACTCCTGCAAAAGGTTAGAGACTAGAGGAGGAATATCCAAAGGTGGTGCATCATCAAGTGAAACAAGCAAACCAACGCATATGAGGGCATAGCAAGGTAACTGAGACGCTTGTAGATCATCAAAATCAGAACGTGTAGCAAGAAAAAAAGGCACATTCAACTTGATTTCAGCATTAGCAGAAGATGATGGTGTAGATGCAGGTTGTTGTTTAGTTTTAGCGGTGCGAGCAAGATCATCTTTTACAATTTGTTCAGGAGTCATAGGATGAATGATTATTTTCTGACCCTTAAACATGACAGAATAATGGTTGGAATGACCATAATGCAAGGTATCAGTATCATATTGCCAATGTCTACCAAGAAACAAAGAACATGCTTCCATGGGTATAACATCACAATCCACAAAATCAGAATAAGTACCTATGGAAAAAGGGACACGCATCGATCGTTTGATTTTGATCTTACCACCATCATTAAGCCAATGAATGTGATATGGATTTGGATGCTTACGAGTGGGCAACGCTAACTTGTCGACCAACACAGTGCTTGCCAAATTGTTGCAGCGGCCACTATCGATGATGATGCGAATGGAACGCTCTTGTACAACACCCTTTGTATGGAACAGAGTGTGGCGCTGATTCTTCTCGGGTGCGGCGACCTGTGTACTAAGAACACGTTGTACAACAAGATTCTCACATCGATCAGCATCTTCGGGGTTGACATGAACCTCCTCCCTAGCTGCATGGTCAGTGGCAAGTATAGCGTATAGAGTTTCCTCAGAATCACTAGCGCAAGAATACTCACCATCGTCGCGAATGAGCAAAGTGCACTTGTTGGGGCAGTCTCGAAACACGTGGTCGAATCCCTTGCAGCGATGACACTGAATGTCCCGTGTACGGCTCATGGTGGGTGCAGCGCCTGTCGAGGGGGGTGCGCCGGTTGGCTTGGGCAGTCGCTCACTGGGCGGTGGTGTAGCCTTGGATGGTGCAGTGGAGGTGGCTGCTGATCCGGATGACGAAGTGCGTCCTGCAAAAGGGTTAGTGTATGTGCTCGAGCGTCGTCCCTGCACTTCACGTTCAGCTTTACAAGCAAATGCAAACAAGGTGGTTATATCAGCATAATCTTTTATAATCAAGTATATCCTGAATATCGCGGTTTAAGCCACCAAAAAAGTGTGCCATAGCAGCGTCATCCGTCTCAACTAGCCCACAACGAATTATACCCTTTTGGAGTTCCTGATAATATGTCTCAACAGATTGTTGACCTTGATGAAAATGCTGCATTTTATTAAGCAAATCTCTAGCATAATATGAAGGCACAAATCTGTGGCGCATAGCAGTTTAACTGCATCCAATTGGCGGGACTGTTAGCAAGATGTTTTTGTTTATATTCACGCCACAAAATTAAAGGAAAATCAGTAAATTCACTAATAGCAGCTTTAACTTGAGAACTAGCAGGAATATCATGGCATGCAAATTTCTGATCTACCTCCAATTCCCAATCAAGATAGGCACCAGGGTCATATTTGCCATCAAAGGTTGGAATTTTAAATTTAATCTTAGAGAATTAATCATTAGGACGTACCACACGGCTAGGGCGGCCGCGGCGGTTAGCAGCGTCTCCATCATCCTGTTTGGTGTCACCACCATAATCCCTCTGCAACTCTATGATCGCAGCGTTCATAGCATCGAGTCGTGCCATGAGGGTGTCGAGCGTGTTCCTGGTTGCCGTCTATGTGAGGTCGATCTGGTCGAATCGCTCGTTTGCCGAAGTGATCGTCGAATCAAGTCATTCATGCATGGTCTGCATATCTGTGGTAAGGCCATCCACTTGTGCCCGCAGGTCCTGTAGTTGTACATCCGTCTTGTCGTCGTTTCCTGCCATGGTGAGCGCAAACACAAAACAACGCCTACAACAACAAGGGTGTAACACCTCACAAGGCGCTCACTAAAATGCTGTTATCAAATTCTTGTATGTTTTTACCAAACGCATAGGGGTGAAGTGCAACCACAAGTCGTACCACTAGAGATTGGAGGAGCGATTGTCTGGAGAAACAAGGTGTGCTCGTCGGAGAAATATGTGTAGTTCTGGGTAGGCTGCACTCAATTCAAGGGTTAACATAATCAAACAATAATGCAAATTTGAATTATAGTGTCAAACATAACAAAGTTGCTGGAAACAAGGTGCAAAGGTTGAACAAGAATTAGTGAGGAAAAGAAAGTAACAAGCAGGACCAGGCAGCAGGGGCGCCGACGCCCAGGTGGCCCGTGCGACGCCCGACCCCACCCAAGGCAAACGCCCAGATTCTGCTTCCTTTGTTTGGTTTTTTTTCTCTCTCTCTCTTTTATTTTTTTTTACTCGCCAAACAAAGACCGAACAGGGGGTCGATCCAGAAAGAGCGCGATCCAGGAGATTGTCGCAACCAAGGGGGTCAGCGATCTGGCGCGATCCACGGTGGAGAGTTCGGCGTGTCGTGGGCAAGCGTAATCCAGGGAAAAGGAATTGACGCTGCTTCCTGTTTTCTCTCTTGCCTCTTTTTTTTATTGCTTTCCTTCTTTTTTTTACTTCCTAAAAAACAGGAAACTTCGTGCGTGGGGAAAGACGCAGGGGGCGGCGAGATGGTGGAGAAATCGGCGTGTGGTGAACGGCGGCGGCAGTAGAAGGAAAAAAATAGCGATAGAAACACAGTGTAACCAGCAACAATTGAACGCATATGCACATAAATTCAACAATGCAAATTATTGAAAGAAAGTGCCACGCTCAAAAGGGTACTAGGACAATGATCTAACCTGAAGATATATTTTTGTTTTGGTTTTGTGGACTATAGGAAGGGGAATAAAAACACTCGATAAACTCACCGATCAACCTGGAATCCTGATACCACTTGATAGAGCTGGAGTGCCCGATCTTTTGGTGCGTGGAGATAAATTCGATTTGGTGGAAGTAGACCCTCACAATCCGACAACGACGACTCGACGAGCGAACCCGAAGCGCCAATACAATCGCTGAACCAACTCCCTGTGGTTACCGATCCTGCGGAAGCAAAATCAGCCTGATCACGAAAATCAATTCTTGTACGCAATCGAAGAACGAACAAGAACAAGAAGTGAGCAATCTATTAATCACTTAAAGGTGGGGTTCTGAATCACAAGGACAGCACGTATTTGTGCGTGTTCAAGAGTAGCTAAAGCTAGATGTAAAACAAAACCCAAGTCTAAAACAAAAGAGAGGTCTATCTAAATAGAGGGGGGCGCAGCCCCTGGCGGCCAGCGGGCGCACGCCGCTAGGGCGCCTAGAGGGGGGCATGCCCCCTGATGGTGCCCAACCCTAATGGGCCAGTATCTTGTCTTCTAGGCCTTCATTCTTCAATAGCATGATGTAGTTCAACTCCCGTGCACGGGCCCGCGTAACTGGCCCAGATGGTGATGGCGCCTGAGCTTCTAGTGCCTGGACTTGTTGCGCCTGGTCTTCTGGCGCCTGGATTGTAGATGACGTAGGTGTATGTGTGGTGTAGTTGGTGTGCTCATCAATAATGTTTTTGATTAATCATGGAAAATTACTTGCGTGTCCGTGATAATGTTGCATGGTAGAAGTGGAAACTCAAGGGTAGTATAGTCAATTTATAACTACTTGTAACAGTCTTTAGTTAATGCCCGTTACCAAATGTTTGGGTGAAGAACACTTGAATAGTTCATATTTCTCCTTTTAATCTGCAATCGAATTTTGTATCTGGTATTTCTCTGGGAAAAAGTCTATATGACCCCATAACCTATGGATGTTGGATTGCATAACCCCCCACCTATGAAACGGTCTATATCACCTCTGAACTTCTCAGAACCGATCAAATTATCCCCTAAAGCAGTTTTAAAAATCATAATAAATCACAGAAAAATCATAAAATAGAAATTGAACATGTAATATGGTATGCTTTAGTACATTTTCTTCATTATAGCTTTATATCTATGCTTTTCTCCGTAGTTGTAAGAAAATGCATTAAAGCATACCATATTATATGTTCAGTGTGTATATCTACTCATTTGGAGTCCAACGCAATTTGATTTTCCATTTTATGATTTTTTGTGATTTACTTTGATTTTTCAAAATTGGTTTATGGGGGTAATTTGATCGGTTTTGACAAGCTCAGGGGGTGATACAGACAGTTTCATAGGTTGGGGGTTATGTAGTCCACCCTCTATAGGTGGGGGTGTGATATAGACTTTTTCCTATTTCTCTGTCACATGTAATCCAAAATTGCTGATTTTTTTCTGTATTTTTCTAAAAAAAAACCCTATTTCTCTGCATTTTGTAGCGGGTGAGACTAACGTCGTCCCAGAGAAGGACGAGGAGGAGGAGGAGGACGTCGACGCCAGCACGTGATGGTCCTCCTCCTCCGTCGACGGACACCAAGACGATGGTCAACAACGTTGTGTATTTAGTGAACTAAAATTTATTTTCTACGAGAGAACCTGTGTGGGTGGGATGGTACCCAGGTACCCAAGCCCCTGCTACTAGGGATGAAAACAGAACGGGAAAATCCCGTCCCGACCGACGCCGTATCCGTGTAAACCGTATTAACAGGAAAAAATAGGAAACAGGAAAAACCGGATAAATCCGGCGAATACATGAGCGGTAGCGGTTGAGCAGTTTTCCTGACCATAAAGACGGTTCCCGTTTTTATCCAGGAACATTCCCGTCAGGATTCCCTTATTAGGCCCAACAAACATTCAGCCCATATGGCAAATCAACTTGTCCACAGCACAACCTGTTGACCGCGCTTCCTGCTTCATCCCGCCACCCCCTAGGCTTGTTTTATAGATTGTGCGCGGGCAGACAATGGATTCATGGGCGAGGTGGACTAATGCGCTGCATGCTGGAGTGCGGCAGGCCGCAGGCGGCAGCATGTTGCATGCGGGAGTGCTGCCAGTGCGGATGTGCGTGCGCAAGGAGGGCAGAGAGGAACGGGTGGTGCACTGGTGCGGTGATTCCTTGGTGGGCCGGGTCTACAACGTTAAGCTTTGACTTTTTTTTATTCCTATCATTTTCTGTTTTCCTTGTAAAGAGGTCCATAGTTCCGTACTGTATTTTCATAGGTATATTATTGCATGATAATTGAAAAATAAAATCCATTTAACTGTTTCATGCATAATGCCAAGTCCAAAGTTACAAGTAATAGACCTCATCAATTAGTACTGTGTCTATGTATGTGGTCTTATCCATGTGAGCAGAGAGGTTATGTAGACTAATTCTTTTAACTTTGACTATAGAATTATTTTAAAACCTCCTCGTTCAAACAATCATTCCAACCTGCATTTCACTGGATCTTAACCATGTACTTGTCTCATAGTATATTAGACTCTCTTTTTTATATTTTCTATTCATACTACTTTTGTTAGGTACACATAAGTTGTCCCTAATGATCTTATTATGTCGATGTTCCCGACCATAATTAATATTTTCCCGACCGTAACCGGCATGTTCCCGGCCGAATTGTCCCGTTCCCGATATCCCGTAATATCGCTTTCGTTTTCCCGTCCGGCTTTCCCGTTCCCGGTAAAAAAATATGGTAGTGGGAATGGTTAAGGTGTTTTCCCGACCGTTTTCATCCGTACCTACTACGACCGCGTCCGAGCAACATTGAGTTGGGCCATGACAATTTGGTCGTGCAAGGTTGGTTCGACAAAGATATGATTGAAGTACCCGTGGGGAACAATCTCCAAGTTGAGCTTTGTCATTTCATGGCACAAGGTGTCAGCATAGGACTCCACAGAAAGGCAGTGACAATGAGCTTGCGGCTTAGAGCATCCGCGACCATATTGGCCTTCCCGGGGTGATAATGCACATCAAGATCATAGTCCTTAGCCAACTCCAACCACCTTCGCTGCCTCATATTTAAGTGTGCTTGAGTGAAGATATACTTGAGGCTCTTGTGGTCTATGTATATATTGCAGGGAACACCCATTAGGTAATGCCTCCAAATCTTGAGAGCATGAATAACCGCTGCCAACTCAAGATCATGAGTAGGGTAATTTGCTCATGCGGTCGGAGTGCGCGAGAAGCATAAGCAATGACCCAGTTCTCTTGCATAAGGACACAACCGAGTCCGGTGCCGGAAGCATCACAGTAGACATCATAGGGCATGGTGCTGTCGGGTTGAGCTAGGACTGGGGCAGAAGTTAAATGTCTTCTCAACATGTGGAAAGCCTCTTCACATTTATCATTCCACTCAAATTTTACTCCCTTCTTTAAGAGTTTCGTCATGGGTTTAGCAATCCGAGAGAAATCCGGAATGAAGCGGCGATAGTAACTGGCTAGACCCAAAAAACTCCGCATCTCATGGACAGAGGTAGGCGGCTGCCAACCCATCACATCTTGTACCTTGGTTGGATCCACGGATATGCCATCCTTGGAAACCGTATGACCCAAGAATTTCACACTTTCTAGCCAGAATCACATTTGGAGAACTTGGCGTAGAGTTGATGATCTCTCAGCCTTCGAAGAACAATGCGAAGGTGTTCGGCATGCTCTTCCTCATTCTTGGAATATATGAGAATGTCATTAATAAAGACCACCACAAACTTGTCAAGCTCGGACATGAAAACCGAATTCATGTGGTACATGAAGTAGGCTGGGGCATTTGTGAGCCCAAATGTCATTACCAAGTATTCATAAAGTCCGTAGCGGGTAGAAAAGTCAGTCTTGGGAATGTCACAAGGACGAATTTTTATTTAGTGATAGCCAGAGCGAAGATCAATCTTAGAAAACACTCTGGCGCCAGCTAGTTGATCAAAAAGGACATCAATGCGGGGAAGTGGATACTTGTTTTTGATGGTCACCGCATTAAGGGGTCGGTAGTCAATACACAACCTCAAAGAGTGGTCCTTCTTCTTCACAAAAATAGCCAGACAACCCCATGGTGACATACTAGGACGGATGAAACCCTTGTCTAACAATTCTTGGAGTTGAATTTTTAATTCAGCCAACTCATTAGGTGGCATTCTATAGGGTCTCTTTGATATAGGTGCTGTGCCAGGTTGAAGTTCAATCACAAACTCAATGTCGCTATCCGGCGGCATCCCAGGTAAGTCCGGAAAAACATCGACATACTCACATACCAGAGGAATGTCCTTTAGTTGTGTTTCTACCATGGTATCGGCACAAGCATTGGCGCATTTCCGGTGTGGCAAATAAAGTGCACTAGGCCCATGTGCTGGCGAGTTTATTTCCACAACCCTTTCGGCAACATCTAGCACAACCTTATGTTAAGTCATCCAATTTGCCCCCAAAACAATATGAATTCCTTCCAATCCTAGCAGAATCAGATCGGTAGGAAAAACTTTACTACCCAGCTTGATTGGTACTTTTTGAGTGACTTGGTTGGATGCTATTTTACCTCTCGTTGTTGATATCACATATGCTGATTTGATGTGATATGATTTTAATCCACATTTTGTATTAAATCCCGTGCTTATAAAACTATGTATTGCCCCTGAATCAAACAATATGACTGGATAGGAAAGATACCAGTCATGTCCGGTGCTCCCTCAAGTAGATCAGCCAGGGTGGTGTAGTTGAGCCTGCCCTGCCTGACTTGGACTCGTTGTTGCTTGCCTTTGTTTTGCTGGCTCCCAGAGTGCTGATTCTGAGGCTTGTTCTGTGGGCAATCCTTGATGAAATGGCTGCTACTGCCACACTTGAAGCATGAGTAGCCACCTCCAGGACGAAGTGGCTGCTGCACATTTTGCCTTGGCTCCTGCTGTTGCTGCGGCGGTGGAGGGAAACGAGGTGCACCCTGCTGTGGTGGCCTGGTAACCCAACGCCCACCCTGAGGTACGGTGTCCTCTGCTGTCCCTACGGTGCAGCTGGTGGAACCAAGCGGAACCTCTGAGTTTTCCCACTTGAGGGGGCAGCAGAGCCTTTCTTTTCTTCTCGGCCTTATGAGCCATGTTGGCGTCTTCCTATGCAATGGCAATGTTCACAAGCTCACCATAAGTGGCAACTCGTGTAGTGGTCAACTGTGCCTTGAGCTTGGAATTAAGGCCACGACGGAACCTTTCCATCTCCTTGTCGTTCGAATCAGCATGATGGCCCGCATAAGGACACAGACCATTGAAGGCCTAAGAGTACTGGAGCACAATGTGGGTTCCCTGAGTCAGAGCCAGGAACTTGTTCTGCTTCCTCTCAACAAGACCAGCAGGAATATGGTGTGCCTTGAAAGCAGCCTTGAACTCTTCCCATTCAATGACATGGTTCTCCTGCTAAAGAGCCTGATAGTTCTCCCACCACAGGAGAGCTGTGCCATGGAGTTGTTGTGCTGCAAAAACCACCCTGCGGCTGGAAGTACAAGGTGTAGCGAATTGTGGCGGTTCCACTCCGAAATTATTCCAAGTTAAGTACCCTCAGACCACTAATCACGTAGTCAGGCACTTAATCCGGAATAAGCTGGAGCGCCGTCGGATTAAACCCGATTAAACCACGTACTTAACTAGATCGTAACAGCAGCAGGCCCACACGAAGGTGAGTTCAAGAGATTACAACATTCCACAGATTAAATTACAAACATAGGGTACAAAGTTATTACAGACTGAGTTCAAATTAAAATCAGAGTACACAAGTTTTTGCAGCGGAAATTAAAAGTTCAACAACTGAAATTTAGAAGTTCATTGCAGCGGAAGTAAATAAACTAACGACGAAACAAGTAACTCCGTGATGAGGCCTGCCACGAAGCTACTCCTCCCGATCCTCGCCAGAGGACGGGACCCATTCGATGTGCCAGCCAGGTGGAACCTGGGCAGGCCAAGTCATAGCATCCACATCCAAGATTATACCTGAAAAATAATGCCACAAGCAAGGCTGAGTATACTAATACTCAGCAAGGCTTACCCGTCGGGTGAAAACTACATCACCGACATCTAGACAATGAAAGGCTTTTGGCTGGTGGGTTTGTTTGCCAAAAAGCAACTAAAAGTAGATCCTTGCTTTCAAGTTTTAGCACCATATTCTAATAAATTTAACCATTCTAGATTAGCATCCTCTCTAAGCATACAAGTGTAGCAATACAATTTAATTCATAGAACAATTTCATAATCTCAAATTCCACTTATTACTCGATGTGGCCTGACGGTCAAGCAGTCTCATTAACCGCGAGAAGCGGACAGTTCGAACCGAATTTGTGCTACCTGGCCAGGGAAAACCCAACACACACGGATACTCTGCTTGAGATAAAAGGTACAAGCATTTCCCAACCTTTCCCATCGATCCACAATTCGGAACCGGGTCCACTTCCTTAGGATGAAGGTTTACTGCTTCACTCACAGCATCACGCATACATCCACGAGTGTACGGCAAGGGAAAACAAAGTTTCCAAGGAGAGATGGCTATCGGCCCTAGCTGCTTCAATCTGGTACCGGGCTTACCGGCTCCCATATACCGGCATGCATGTGGTACGTTCAAAAACTTGACTTAGTATCCACACCTTCCGACCTTAACCAATTATCAAACACGGACGGGAGATCTACATCTATCATCCCGCCCGTCAATCCTTATGATTCCAACATAAGTAAAGACAAGCAATTCCTATATCTCGCGAGTGACAGGAAATCACTCGACTTGTAACGAACCTATAGCAATGCTCTACCGATCCTTTCATACTAGTATTGCAAGTCATAGGCACTAGGAAAATATTGCAGCTATGGTATTCAATCAACTCCTAGAAACGTAATGCACAAACATAGAGAATTCAAGTGCATAATTTAGTGAGAGTTAGGTCATGCTCCGGGGCTTGCCTTCCTGCTCGGGCTGAGAGTTAGCTCCTGCGTTGGTCACGTCTGCACCGGCGTCGGGCTCCGGAACTTGCTCCTCTTCTGCGGGGACGAGGGTGTAGTCGCCGTCCGGAAGAACGCCTTCTACATGATATGCATAATTTTAAGGCGGCTGCCCTTTTGATGCTAAGACTAGGGCCTTGAAGGCCATATTCACCTAGACATACTTAGATATTTGCATTTTCTCCACCAAAGCAAGGTGTCGGTGTGAAAAAGGTTTTAGTTGAATCCGATGGTGATTGTGTACATATATAAAAGAATTTTATTTATTTCTTCACAAGTTAGGGTGGCTGTTTCTGAATTTCAGATTCTAACCATTTTATTTCAATTAATTACTCAAAAAGGTTTATTCATTTATACATTTCAATTTCCACCTAGATTCTTTCCCATTTTTGTTTCTTCATTTCTGTTCATCAATTTTAGCCATAAACTTTATGACAGCTACTGGAGTATAAGAGCTAAGCTCACTCCAAAATTTAGCTAATTTCGAGTTACACATAATTTATTAAAAATCTATAAACAGCTAGCTGCAGGAAGTGAATTAAAGGCATAATAAATTGAAATTTCATCTATTTCAGGAGATCTTCCTACCAAAGTTAAGCAATATCATGAGGAGGGCTCTGGCCAAGTGGTGGCTCAAAATAACCCTTGGGTAGTCCTCATTATTTTTCTATCCAAAAACACATATTTAATTATTTGCCATTCTAAACAGAGCAAAAATTAAGTTTCTCATTTTTAACATGTGTGTTAACAAGTTTTAAGTTCTCAGGAGCAAAAATGATGATTTTTCGCTGCACAAATTATTTTTAACAATTTCTTTACTGCAGAAAGTCAGAAAACACATTTAAATCTATAACTGGAGCTACACACCATATTTTTGAGTCTCCTTTGGACACAAGCTGTCCAAAGCCTATATGCACAACATACCCAAAGCTCAACCCCAGCAGAGCTATGGATTTGAAATGGTGCACAACTTTAGGTTTTCCTAGTTTGATTTTTAATTCAATAACAGTTCACTAAAAGCAATAACATGTCTAATAGAGATTGTAGTTTAGACTCTAACGATTCCAGAGAGTATTTTTGCACATTTTTCCGATTTTTCTACGATTTTTAATCGATTTTACAAGATTCGGGAAAAATCAAATCTAGGGTAAGAATCTATTTTCACCGAGAACCCTAGAACTTTCAAACTTTCGCGAACAGGTCCTGCACTTTTGCACGAAAGACCCTGGAAAGAGGTAGACGATGAACAATGGCCCTCGGGAGCTCGCCGGAGTTACGCCGGGCAAACCACGGCGAACTGGGCTCGGGGAAGAGGGGGAAAAGGGTCCTTGGCTCACCACGAGTCGTTTGGGCACGGTTGGGAGGCCGGGGGTCGACGGAGTTACGCCGGCGACGAGGAGGTGGCGGCGCGGCCGCTGCGGGGTCTGCGCCGGCGAGCTCGGTGCCGCTCGCGGTGGGGAAAGAGGTCCTAGAGCACCAGCAGAGCGTGGGGAAGCCAACGGCGTGCTCGAGGAGGCTCGGGGAAGGCTCGGAGTAGGGTCTCGACGGTGAGGTGGTTCGACGGCCGGAAAACTCGATTTGGGGGAACTTAGAAATTCGAGCTCGGTAATGGCCAATGTGTTGGGGAAAGTTGGGGGAAATGGAGCTAGGGATGCAAGCTAGCTCTGTGCGGAGTGGATTGGGGAATGGTGGAGCGTGCGCGATGAATTTCGCGAAGGAGCTTGGTTCGGTGTGCGCGGCGCGAGGAGGAAGAAGGAGGGGGGAAGCGAGAGGAGCTTCACTGGAGGCTTGAGCGAGTGAATGAAAGGTGCGAGAGGTTCGGTGGAGTGCTCAAGCACGCGTAGGAGTCACTGTGGAGCCTCGGGAGCGAGCGCGCGCGTTAATGGCCGACGCGACGCGCCATAGCCGCTCTCTGAGCTCGGTCGGGGCGTGGGAGGCTCGGTCGGCGAGGGGGATTGCTACAGCGTCGACGCGGGGATCTCCTACAGTGCGTTTGGCGCGTTGTGGGACGGCATCTCGCGCTCAGCAACGCTCGGCGCAGCGCGCTCGCGCGCGCGCGACCGCAGCGCGCGCGACCGCCATGATGGCGTCCGCGGCGCGAGGAGGAGCGAGGGCGACGGCGGCGAGTTGACGGCTCAACAGTGGACGGACAAGCGCTAGACGACGAACGCCAGGCTCCGCCGTGCCTTGGCCGCGTCAGCGCCGCCTGAGCCGCGCGCCGGCCGCGTGGCGGCCGAGCTCTGGCCGCCGCGGCGCGCGCCAGGGGCACTGTTCACGGGCCGGGGAGCGCCGGGTTTGAATTTGAATTTTCTCCAAAAATTTGAACAGAACGTGAAAAAGTGCAAAAATAAAAGTTGTAGATTGAAGGATGGGACACAACTTCCTTTTTGGGATGAACTTGAAATTCGAAGTTTTTCAAGCTCAAAAAGCCCAAAAACAGAAATGTGCCAAAATCGGAAATTTGAGTTTTCGAGGGACTAAACCGCAAAATTTTCAAAAATTCCAAACAGTGACTAGGGTTTAATTTTGATGCCAAACAACTTTTATTTTGGGAGATTTTCAAGTTTAGTACAAAAATCATGAGTTTTCGGTTGGTGCCCAATAATCCCTGTTTTTGGAGTTTAATTTGAATTTTTGGTGAATTTTTGAGGGATGTTTGAATTCAAACCTTAAATCCCTGTTGCATTGATCTTAATTGCATCTCTTAGCTAAATTTGACATCAGAGATGTCACAGCCTACCCCCCTTAAAAGGAATCTCGCCCCGAGATTCGATTACGCTTAATGATAAAGAGGGGAAAAGAATACCTCAGCTTATGAAAGTATGTCGGGGAAATTCTTCCGGAGATAATCCTCGGTTTCCCACGTGGCTTCGTCTTCAGAATGATGACTCCACTGAATTTTATACATTTTAATTCCCTTCCTTCGTGTCTGTCGCTCTTTCTCGTCGAGGATCTTGACAGGATGCTCATGGTAAGAGAGATCCGGTTCAACCGAGAGTTCCTCTTGTTCAACGACCTCGGTCGGAACACGAAGACACCTCTTGAGTTGAGAAACATGGAATACGTTGTGTACCGCTGAAAGTTTTTCGGGAAGCTTCACTTGATAAGCTACCGGCCCACATTGTTGAGTAATTTCATACGGGCCGATATAGCGAGGTGCAAGCTTGCCTTTGAGTCCAAACCTTTGCACACCCTTGGTCGGGGAGACCTTAAGATACACATGATCACCAACTTCAAACTGAAGTGGCTTCCGCCGCTGATCAAAATAACTCTTTTGTCGTGATTGGGCGGTTTTCAGATTCTCCCGAATGATCCCAACCTTTTCTTCGGCTTCTTTTACAAGGTCAGGGCCATAAGTGTACCTCTCGCCTGCCTGGGACCAACACAACGGGGTCCGACATCTCCTACCATATAGGGCTTCGAAAGGTGCCATTTTTAAACTCGTTTGGTAGCTGTTATTATAGGAGAATTCAGCCAGGGATAAACATTTCTCCCAATTCTTCCCATAATGGATAACACATGCTCGAAGCATATCCTCAAGTATTTGATTTACCCTTTCTGTTTGCCCATCGGTCTGTGGGTGATATGCTGAGCTGCGGATCAGTTTGGTGCCTAAGGACATTTGCAATTGCTCCCAAAAGCGTGCTACGAAAAGAGCACCACGATCTGAAATTATCGTCTTGGGTACCCCATGTAGACAAACGATCCGCTCCAAATAAATCTCCGCATACTTTTTAGCAGAATAAGTGGTATTGACTGGAATAAAATGTGCGGTCTTGGTAAGGCGATCCACAATTACCCAAATAGAATCGTGGCCCTGAGGGGTCCTGGGAAGTCCAACAATAAAATCCATACTGATATCTTCCCACTTCCATGAGGGAATAGGTAGAGGTTGAAGCGTGCCTGCTACCTTCAGGTGGCTGGCCTTAACCCGCTGGCAGGTGTCACATTCCGACACATATGTGGCAATTTCTCGCTTCATTCGAGTCCACCAAAAGTTTTGCTTCAAGTCTTGATACATTTTGGTGCTGCCGGGATGAATAGAAAATTTGGAGAGATGAACCTCATCCATAATCTTCCTCCGGAGTTCCATGTTTTTGGGCACCATGAGGCGGTGTCCAAACCATAGGACTCCTTGCCCGTCTAACCGGAAGCACTTGTACTTCTCCTTCACTTTCTCTTTAGACAATTTTCTTTTGAGCACTTTAACGCCCGCATCATTTAGTTGTGCCATAACAATCTGATCGTGCAAGGTTGGTTCTACTGCAATATGGCTGAAGTACCCGTGTGGAACAATCTCTAAATTGAGCTTTGCCATTTCGTGACACAGGGTGTCAGCGTAGGACTCCACGGTAAGACAATGGCAACGAGCCTTGCGGCTGAGTGCATCCGCAACTACATTCGCCTTCCCGGGTGATAATGTACACTAAGGTCATAGTCCTTTGCTAACTCCAACCATCTGCGCTGTCTCATATTCAGATGTGCCTGAGTGAAGACATATTAAGGCTCTTGTGGTCTGTGTATACGTTGCAGGGAACACCCATCAAATAGTGCCTCCACATCTTGAGAGCATGAATGACCGCTGCTAACTCAAGATCGTGCGTGGGGTAGTTTTGCTCATGAGGTCGGAGTGCTCGCGAAGCATAAGCGATGACCCGGTTCTCTTGCATGAGAACACAACCAAGACCGGTGCCTGATGCATCACAATAAACATCATACGGCTTGGTGCAATCGGGCTGAGCCAAAACTGGGGCTGAAGTCAATAGTCTTCGCAAAGTGTGGAAAGCTTCCTCACATTTGTCATTCCACTCAAATTTAACTCCCTTCTTCAAAAGTTCGGTCATAGGCTTCGCAATTCGAAGAGAAGTCCGGAATAAAGCGCACGTAGTAGCCGGCTAATCCAGAAAACTCCGAATCTCGTGGACGGAAGTAGGTGGCTGCCAATCTAGTACCTCTTGTACTTTGGATGGATCTACGGATATACCATCTTTGGAAATCGTGTGGCCCAAAAACTTCACACTCCCTAACCAGAATTCACACTTGGAGAATTTGGCGTAGAGTTGGTGGTCTCGCAGTCGCTGAAGAACAATGCGAAGGTGCTCAGCGTGCCTCTTCCTCATTCTTGGAGTATACAAGAATGTCGTCGATGAAAACCACCACAAACTTGTCTAATTCAGACATGAAGACCGAGTTCATGAGGTACATGAAATAGGCTGGGGCGTTGGTGAGTCCAAAAGACATGACTAGGAACTCATAGAGTCCGTAACGTGTGGAGAAGGCAGTCTTCGAATATCACAAGGTCTGATTTTATTTGGTGATAGCCAGAGCGAAGGTCAATCTTGGAGAACACTCTTGGCGCCAGCTAGTTGATCAAACAGGATGTCAATTCGGGGTAACGGATACTTGTTCTTAATAGTACCGCATTGAGAGGCCGGTAGTCAATACACAACCTCAAGGAATGGTCCTTCTTCTTCACGAAGATAGCGGGACATCCCCACGGTGACACACTTGGGCGAATGAAACCTTTATCTAGCAATTCTTGGAGTTGAATTTTTAATTCGGCCAATTCATTGGGTGGCATCCTATAGGGTCTCTTTGATATAGGTGCTGTGCCAGGTTGCAATTCAATCACAAATTCAACGTCCCTATCCGGCGGCATCCCTGGTAAGTCATCCGGAAATACATCGGCATACTCACATACCACCGGAATGTCCTTTAGTTGGGTTTCGACCATAGAATAAGCACACGCATCAACGCAAGTCCGTCGTGGCAGATATAGCACACTCGGGCCATGCGTAGGTGAGTTATCTCAACAACTCGTTCCGCAACATCTAGGACAACCTTGTGCTTGAGTCATCCAATTGGCTCCTAACACAATGTCAATCCCTTCCATACCAAGTAGAATCAAATCAGTAGGGAATGTTTACTCCCAGCCTGATCGGAACTTTGTGGTGACTTGTGGATGCAATTTGCCCTCCGCAGTTGATATCACAAAGGAGGATTTGGTATGGTATGATTTTAATCCGCATTTCACGTGGAATCTTGTGCTTATGAAACTATGCGTTGCTCCAGAATCAAATAATATCACAGCAGGTTGAGTGCAGATAGGAAGATACCAGTCATGTCTGGGGCTCACTCGGGTAAGTCGGCCAAGTTGTGTAGTTGAGCCGTCCTTGGC
>JACEFO010001026.1:0-14789 GCA_015342445.1 Digitaria exilis
TAAAGTTTACCATAGCCTATATAGACCACTGATGCAAGGCCCCACCGTAGTAAAAGAATAAAAAGTTAGATAAATAAAACTTTGGAAGAAAAAAATCAAGAACGGCAAAGAAAAATCTTTGGGGAAAAAACGATGAGAACAAAAGTTTGGAAAATTATGAACGAAGCAAAAATTTGAAGAAAAAATGAGAATAAAATATTTATAAAACATAGAAACAAAGAAAAAAGTCTTTAAGACGTGCAAGAACAGGGGAATGTATATACAAGTTTGGAGAAATACAAAGCAAAAAGATAAAGAAAATAAAACAGATTGACCACGCTCAACCGACAGAACTGAGGGCATCCGCAACGGTGATTTGGATCACAAGGGAAGATCTCAGAGACGTACATCCAAAAGCGAATCATTCATGAGCCGAATCATCCTTCTCCACTGGTGCGATGTTCTGACCTCACCTAATCACTGCACATTTGCCCTGGCTCCCAATCAAATGTAGTGGAGAAACTGATTTTTTTTATGTGCTATGAGCCGGTGCAAGATTATGAATCGGATCTCCTCTCTCTTTTCATGCACCACTGTTCTCTGATAGCTAAGCGATTCATGCTGCTGTCTCACAACCGAGCCTCCTCTACGATGGCCGGCGCCCAAGCTATGTTGGATAATTATGTGTTGTCGACCACATTTTAATTTTAATATTTAACAATATTTCTATGACTAATGTGAGTGAAACAAATCATGTGCATATGTTCAAATCCAACACAGATCTAAACAAGAACACGAATAACAACAGAATAAACCAATTGGGTTTCAAAGTATACCCAGGGATGGGACCACTGTCGGAGGCAACAGTTGCATCGTACCAGCGTCGGAGGCAACAGTTGCATCGTTACCAGCTAGAGGAGTAGCCATGCTACTGTGTACTCGTAAGAATTCAATGCAACAAGATGTGCGCAGTGCAATCCCACAAACTGGAGTTGTGCGTCGGAGAAAAAGACGGTGAAGCAGTGCACACGGACAGGAGTTGGCGATGTCGACGATGAACGAAGCGCCGGTGAGGATGACCAAGTTTTGGGCGGGTAGACACGTGAAGACGCTCCCCAAAAACCTGATTGCCCAGCTATCCCATGCAGGATCTGGCGGAGGGCAACGGATCGGAGGAACTTGCTCTCATTGGCACTGTGCGCACAAAGACGGCGATGGGGATGTGGAAGGCAGCGAAGGTGTGTTGTGTTTGCGTATAAGGGAAGAAGGGAGTCTGTGGTGATATAGGCGAGCGGGAGGAGAATGGGATGCACCTCGACATGGCCAAGGATGGAAGGTCCTCTTAAGGAAACAATCAACTGTCCCATAAGGAAACAATCATTTGCCTCCCATACCTTCCATCACGGAAAAACCTTTCCCCCGCCGCAAGCACATCAAGCTTAGGCTAGGCACGTCTCGCCTCGCCCACGACCTCGGCGAGGCAAGCGAGAGCGCGCGCGTGGCACGCTTATTTGGGACGGAAGGAGTAGTAAGCATGCCTCCATTCATTTCCCTGTGTCTAATTTGAAACCTTTTACGATGCAATATACTAGTGTTCCAAAAAGACAATATAAAAACATTAAATGGTTAAGCGTAATTGTAAATCAATGGAAACTTCATCTTTGGTTTAGGCAGTATATACGAGTAGTATAAGGTAGTATGGGGTTGTTTTCAGAAAAGAACACAAATGGTCTGTATGTTATATATTTTATCTGTAGTACGGAACATAGTAAAAACCTTGTCCAGTTTACTGTTGCAAGCAGCTCACTGTCTTCAAACATCAGTAGGCATTGAAGCTTACAAGGAATCAGCATTGCAGAACATTCTCCCGCTTTGAGGAGACCGGAGCCAAGCCAATCTCCTCCGACAGATCCTTCCAGAATCCACTAAAGTATGCTGACCAGCCTCAGTTGGGCTTCCCTTTTATTCTCTTTTCCTTTTTCTTCTTTTTATCTGATTTTCCTTTGAACCAACCACAGGCGATGGTGCCCTCCTAGCAAGCGACAAATCAGATCTGCTACTTATCCAGCACAACACCCACTGTTTGGTAAGGACAAAGTGGACCAAACAAAATATTCGGAGTTGAATCAATATGAACTTGATCAACATACCGAAGACCATTGGAGTCATTAGTGGCCTCAATGAGGGCGTCAATTTCTTCCAGTGGGTTACATCGGCCATATCATCTCTGCAGTCCCAGTGGAATGGAACAGAAAAGAAAAAACTTCAAGGAGATGTACTGCAGATGCAGAGTGATCTTCAATGCCTTAGGGATACTCTACCAGCAATGTACAAACTCATTGATCGAGCAGAGTGGAGGATCCATGATCACTGTGTGGCTGATCTCCTTTCGAAACTTAAACATGTAGTTTATGATGCGGAGGACCTTCTGGATGAGTTCCGATGGCACGAGCTAAAGGTTTCAGTAGACGGTAATGCCACCTCTGTGGAACCTTTCATTATCTTCTTGCAGGGTGTCATTAAAGGAAGCTTCAACACAGTTATTGATATCCAGAAGAGGCTGAACAATCTTTCTAGCCAGCTTGAGAAAATGGGCTTACATCAAGCAACTCCACGTCCACGGTTTGACAAATCAGTAAGGCCAGAGACTACTTCTTTCCCCACCGAGCCAAAGATATTTGGTCGTGATGAGGAACTGAAGGAGCTGATGAGATTGCTCGGTGTACCTGTAAATAGTAGCAGAGCTGGACACAAGAGGACAAGAAGTGGAGTCACTGCATCAGCAACGAAGCAAGCTTGTTCTGCCATTGAAAATGATGAAGAAACAATAACAAGTGTTCCAGTTTTGCCGATAGTTGGGATTGGGGGTGTTGGAAAAACTACGTTAGCTCAAATTATTTGCAATCATCCACATGTGAGATCTCATTTTCACCTGATAATTTGGACTTGTGTTTCTGACGACTCTGATGTCAAGAGGTTAACTAAAGAGGCTATAGAGTCGTCTTAGGTCAGGGGCACCATGTAATCATTTGGATTCTCTTCAGCAAATTCTTGCATATAAGGTGAAAAGAAAAGGCTCTTGGTTATCCTTGATGACATGTGGGATGATGCCTTGAAAGAAAATGGGGACTGTTGGAAGCGGTTTTGTGCACCTTTTACAAATGTACTTCAGGGAAGTATGATGCTTGTCACGACTAGATCTAAGGAGGTCGCAGATCTAGTACGCACAATTGATCCCTTTCCTCTAAAGGGATTGGAGGATGATGTCTTTTGGGATTTCTTTAGACAGTGTGTATTTGGAGTTGATAGCTCCGATATTGATCCAGAGTTGGAGCACATTGGTAAACGAATACTCCCAAAGTTGAAAGGTTCTCCTCTAGCTGCCAAGACTCTGGGAAGGCTGCTTGGAATGAGCCGTGATACTATACATTGGAATAACATACTAACAAGTGAATTATGGGAGCTTAGACAGAATGAGTCTGACATTTTGCCAGCTCTTCGGTTGAGCTACATTTGTTTGCCATTCCATTTGAAGAGATGCTTCTCTTTTTGTGCGGTGTACCCCAAAGATCACAAATTTGAAAAGGCCAGTCTAGCTAAAATCTTTGTAGCAGAAGGCTTTGTCGCGCCTCAAGATCAAGGTAACATTTCACTTCAAGATATTGGTTGTCAGTACTTCGAGGATATGGTAAATCGATCTTTCTTTCAGATGGTTCACTCTAAGTATGTAATCCATGACTTGATGCACGACATGGTACAACTTGTTTCAAAGGACGAGTGCTTCATCATAAAGAACCAAAGTGACATTCATAAAGTTCCACAGAATGTCCGCCATCTGTCAATACTTCCAGAGGACTTTTACGGTGCCTTATACTAGACTATACTACTGTCTAAAAAGGACTAGTACGAAAGCATCCAACGGTCCAGAATAATTATATACTCCTAGCAACTTGACTAGTAGTATATGTAGTATATACCAGTAAGTATGAGTAGTATAAGGGCATTATGGATAAAAAATTATAATCATAATTGTGTATTATTTTTTTATAATACTAAGTGTATTATAGAAAAAAAATTGCGTGTGTATACATTTTACCGACCGTAACTATTTCATCAAGAGTTGTTCATTCTTTATGGTTACTCTTTTTCCTCTCCTCTTCCGTTCATTCATGGATACCGGCGGCAGGCTGCCTGCGGCGAGGGGCGGCAGTGGAACAGAGGTGAACGGAGGGATGGCATTTGCGTCCCGCATCCCCATCGTCTCGCCCTTGCCTGCAAGTCTGCATCGGGCGGCCATGGATCGGCGACGGTCGAGCCGAGGGAGGCGCCAGACTCCATCGGGCGGCGCTCGAGCCCAAGGCAGGCGACTGGCTTTGTGCCGTGCTCTTGGGGGGTGGCTTAAAGCTGATCAGGCTGGAACAGCCGGTCTAAACTGCATGTACACGCAGTTAGATTGGCTGGCCCTGTAGCCGATCTGGCAATGTGCCAGGCGGTCTAACCGCCTGTCCCCGGGTCCGAGTAGAATCAGTTTTTTCACGTTTTTAGATCTGTACAAGAACTCCCTTGCGGGGCAAGACCTCCCCACCCTATAAATATAAAGGGCCGTGGCTGATTGAGGACCTCTACCCAATCGAACAAATCATTATCTTACTTTTTATCTCCAAACCCTAGCTTTTCCAACCCCTTTGCTTTCCTTCTTCGTCTCCGCGACGTTTTAGGACGTTCTAAGTGGCCTTGTCGACCTTAGAACAACCCTAGGTTCGCAGCCTCCGACGGGGTCCCTCCCGAGGTTGTGATCGTAGGCTTTCGTGGCGCCTCTACAACAGGCAGTCTGACCGGCCCCTACAGGCGGTTTGACCGGCTGCGTCCAGGAGCTCCGGCGAGGAGAATTCGACGACCGCGCGATCTAGCGCTTTCATGTGTTGACCAGAAGCGTGTCAACATATTTTGGCGTCTCCGCTGGGGATAGAAATCTGGTTTTTGAAGACCGATCTACTATCCCTAGCACTATGGGCTTCGACGTTGGAGAAGACAACATCGTGACAGCCTCGCTTGAAGATCTTTCTTCTGAAGATCATGAGAGGTTCATGGCGCTCCAGAAGCACATTGAGGCGGAGTTCTTGAAGACGTTTCGGAAAGGTCGTGAAGAAAGATCGGCGAAGAGTGTTCGAGACTTCATAATGCCTTCTTTCAAGATGAGTAAGGGGCAAATTGAGGTAATTGACAATGTAAGCACTTCTGCACCTCAACCCCCTGCATCTACTCCTTCGGCTCCAACTTTTTCGGATCGTGATGCATTAGTTGTACGATTATTGGAACGAATGGAAAAATTGGAAGGTAAATCTATAGATACTCATGAATTACCTGAGCGTAATATTTTCTATGGTATGCCACCAAATTACTTTGCTGGACAGACCCCACCACCACCCAATATGTCCAGACCAAACACGGTCAATGCAATTGGGTCGGCAGCGGTTGGGTCTGCAGCCGGTCAGACCGCCAGCACAGGCGGTCAGACCGCGTGTTCTAGTGGTCAGCCAAACTCGACCAATGCTATGGTGTTCGTGCCGGAGCAACCTTTGCCGCTGTCTACTGTTCCAAACTCGGTCTCTGCTGGCCGCCCTGGTCCAGTAGCTACAGCGGGTGCTACTTATTCCACGACTGTGCATACTGCAAATTCGGGTGGTATTCCCGATGATG
Organism: Digitaria exilis; assembly: GCA_015342445.1. NCBI lineage: Eukaryota > Viridiplantae > Streptophyta > Magnoliopsida > Poales > Poaceae > Digitaria > Digitaria exilis. The sequence continues at coordinate 5,680 of JACEFO010001026.1, forward strand.
TTTTTAATGCACATAGAGATATGCAGAATAGGCAATCACCTCACTTGAATTATATGAATTCTATGCAACCTTCGGCCCAACAAGACCCCCAATGGGCCAAATTTACTAGATTCAGGGATGAATTGTCTGATGTGTTGAGAAATAAGCTAGGTGTTGATTTTGGTAATACTAGAGTATATCAAAAACCCTTATCATTTTAGCTTTGATATTGTTTCTTTTCCCAATGGGTGGCGCTTACCTGATTTTGTAAAGTTTAGTGGAGATGATGAATGTACCACTTGGGAACTTGTTAGTCAATATGTGGCTCAACTAGGGGAGGCTGGAAACTATGAAGCATTTAGAGTACATTTGTTTTCATTGTCACTTACTAGTACTGCTTTTGCTTGGTTTTCTTTATTAGCCCCTGGTTCTATTATGACTTGGAATCAACTATAGCGTAAATGTCATGATCATTTTTATAGTGGCAATCATGAGATGAAATTGGCAGATTTAGCATCGGTTAGACAGGATCGGGATGAAACTGTCTCTCAATTTATGAGAAGGTTTAAAAGCATTAAAAACAGTTGCTTTAATTTGTCTATTTCTGAGGTTGATCTTGCTGGCTTATGCTTTAGAGGTTTAAAATCCTCTATTAGAGAAAAAAATGACAATTGTGATTATTATTCGGTCGCACAAGTGCATATTAGCGCTGAAGTAGCCGAAGACCGAATGAATAAAGAAAAAGATAGTTTTAAGACACGTCGGTCTAATGTTCATATAGTTGATTATGAATCCGATGATTCGATCGATGATGATAATGATGTTTATGTAGCAGAGTTTGTATGGCCTGCTAATAAAAAAACTATGACATGCTCATCTCTTAAGCCGATTCATAAGAATCGGCAAGAAGACATAAAGTTTACTTTTGATGTATCCAAATGTGACCGTATATTTGATAATTGCATAAATTTGGTTACATCAAGATTTCTCATGTTTTACCACCTACAGAAGAATTGAGGAAGTGTGCTTATTATAAGTTTCATAATTCTTTTTCACATGCTACTAATGATTGTAATGTCTTCCATCCGCAGGTTCAATCGGCTATTAATGAGAGACGTTTGAAGTTTCATGAGATGCAAGTTGATGAGACTCCTTTTCCGGTCAACACCATGGAGTTGCAGCAGCCCAAGGTCCTGGTTCGGCCACATCAAGCCGAATCTACTAAAGGGAAGAATGTGGTGATTGGAGAGGAAAGACCGTCTTCAAAAGAGTCGGTTAGAGAAGTGACTTTTGAGAAGACGGTTGATGGCAAAGAGTCGTTCAAGGTTACTGTGAGATCCTCTAGACAAAGGAGGCAAGGATTGGTCACTATTCCTGGACCGCGGGCGCCCGGGGCAGGTCTGCTACAGGCGGTCAGACCGGCTGCACCAGCCGGTCTGACCGCCTGTCCCCATGGACGCCCGAAGATGCTGATTCCGAAGCGTCCTGAAGTTGGTACTTGGAAGATGAACGTGGCAAAGGAGCAGGGTGTTCAGAAGACCAAAGTGACGTTTGATATGCTTTATGACAAGTACACCAAACAAAAGGCCGTTCCAAGCGATCGGCCGTTAAAAAAAGAATGAGATCACCGATTCAGAACGAGAGGGTTCCTTCGCCTCCTCATATGAAGTTGGATTCGGTGTGGGATGACAATGGAGTGATGTGGGTGCCATATCATTCAAACGTGCAGCCTTCGTTTCATCCTGGCTGGGAAGGTCCAAGAAGACGTGTGCAGGACAGGATTATTTATCCCAGGAGAGACCGATTGGCTTTCCGTCAATCTGGTCAAGAGCGGGCACAGGCGGTGAGACCGCCTGTAACAGGCGGTCAGACCGCCCGTCAAGGTCAGCCGCCAAGACTTCCTCCGAGGCAGGTTTATCGACCTAAGAGGAAGGAGGAGGTGCAAAGCATGGATGTGGACTCAGAGAGGACTACTGAATTCGACATTATTCAAGTTGGGACCATGGACATTCCCATTGAGAAAAGTCTGGCTATCAAGCCGACTTCAAGATCAGGGGGCTAGTACTAGCAAGTCTCAGCAGCACTTTCTTCCAAGGTGGTGTCCTGAAGGGTTGACTTGCACGCAGAAGAGAAAGCTTCAGAGACTCCGTTTTCGGGAAAGACAAGAGCAAGAGTTGGAGAAGCAGAGAGATGAAGTCTTCAACCAAGTCAAACCCATGATTCCACAGAAGAAGGAGTGGAAGCTGAAGCAAGATGCACAGGCGGTCAAACCGGCTGCACAGGCAGTCCAGACCGCCTGTCACTCAGGACCGGCGGCCCAGGCGGTCAGACCGGGTGACGCAGAAGCGTCCAGTGTTTCTTTCTCCAGTTCTTCGGCTCGTGATGGCAAGTTAACATCGGTTCCCACTGCTGAGGACGATGAAGAGTTTGTTGATTACAGTTTTTCTCCAGAGCGCATAAATGTTGATGTGAATGTGCTTCATATGTCCATGAATGGGGACATGCTCTCGGAGGAGGAGGTTGCTCATCTTGAATTTGATCCCAAGAAAGCTATATTTCAGAAGCCTAAAGCTGAAGACAATCACTTGAAGGCTTTATATCTGAAGGGACATATCAATGGGAAGCCAATCTCGCGGATGTTGGTCGACGGAGGAGCTATTGTGAATTTGATGCCCTATTCTTTATACAAGAAGCTTGGTGGTTCAGATTCGGAGCTGATCAAGACCAACATGACCATCAACGGCATTGGAGGAGGAGAGCCTATTGGTGCCAAGGGGGTGATTTCTATGGAGCTTACTATTGGGAGCAAGACCTTGGCCACTGCTTTCTTTGTCGCTGAGACTCAAGGTAACTTTAGTTTAATCTTGGGTCGTGATTGGATTCATGCAAACCAGTGCATTCCTTCTACTTTGCATCAATGTTTGATTTAATGGGTAGATGATGATGTAGAAGTTGTGCATGGTGATACTTCTGCTTGTGTTGATTTAGCTGACAGCTCTTTGGTTGGCATTCATGATGATGTTAGATGTTTCTCAGGCTTATATCTTTCTGAATTTGAGTTTATCAGCTGTACTAAGAATTGCTTTGTTCCTGCTGTCATAAAGCCGATACACAATCGGCTGAATCATCTCGTATGACTTAATGGATAATCGAGAGTGGTTGCAGCAGAGACTTGATCACTATCGGGCGCATCAGAACGATATGTGTGAAGCCATTGAAGATTTTGATGATATAAGCAAGCTAGGATGTGGTTTTACATGGCCGATCCTCTTGAGGAGGTAGAAATTGGTGATGGTTCTATACCCAGGCCGACGTTTGTAAATAAGAATTTAGATCCTGCTTTTAAATCTGAATTAATAAAGTTATTAAAGGAGTATGTCGATTGCTTTGCTTGGAATTATCATGAAATGCCTGGTTTAAACCGAGAGTTTGTTGAGCATCGGTTGCCTATTAAGTCTGGTTTTAGGCCTTATAAACAACCAACTAGGCGTTTTAATCCTAAAATTTATGACCGAGTTAAAGAGGAAATAAATCGGTTATTAGAAGCAAAGTTTATTAGACCTTGTCGATATGCTGAATGGATTTCTAATATTGTACCCGTGGAAAGAAAGGAACAGGTAAGATTAGAGTGTGTATTTATTTTAAAAATCTTAATCATGCTACTCCCAAAGATGAATATCCTATACCAATAGCCGATATGCTTATCGATGCTGCGTCTGGACATAGAATGCTTAGCTTTCTTGATGGTAATGCTGGTTACAATCAAATATTCATGGCCGAAGAGGATATATCCAAGACGGCTTTTGTATGTCCAGGCTTTGGTTGGTTTGTTTGAGTGGATTGTTATGACTTTTGGTTTGAAGATTGCCGGTGGTACTTATCAAAGGGCGATGAATTTGATCTTCCATGATTTGCTTGGTATTATCTTGGAAGTTTATATCGATGATATTGTTGTCAAATCGGCTGGAAGTGTTTCTCATTTGGCCAATTTGAGACTTGTATTTGAAAGAATGCGTCGGTATGGTTTGAAGATGAATCCACTCAAGTGTGCTTTTGGTGTGTCGGCCGGTAAGTTTTTGGGCTTTATAGTTCATGAGCATGGCATAGAAATTGATCCAAAGAAGGCCGACACTATTGGCAAGTTGCAGGCGCCTAGCTCTAAGAAAGAGTTGCAGAAATTCTTAGGCAAGGTGAATTACTTGAGAAGATTTATTTGCAATTTGTCGGGAAAGGTGAATACTTTTACTCCTTTGCTTCGGTTGAAAGATGATGCTGAATTTACTTGGGGGGGGCAAACAGCAAGAGGCGTTTGAAGAGATCAAACATTATTTATCTTTGCCTCCGGTTCTTCGGGCACCTAGGAGAGGGGTTCCTTTTAAATTATATATCGTGGCCGAAGAAAGTGTTATTGGGGCTGTTTTGATCCAAGAGACCGAAGGGAAGGAATATATTATTTCATATGCAAGTAGAAGATTATTGGACGCCGAAACAAGGTATACTTTCATTGAAAAGTTATGCTTATCATTATATAATGCTTGTACAAAGTTGAGGCATTATTTTATATTAAATACTTGCATAGTTGCTAGTCAAGCCGACATAATTAAATACATGTTGCATAGACCTATATTAAGTGGTAGAATCGGCAAATGGGTTTATGCTTTAATTGAATATGATTTAGTCTTTGAGCCATTGAAATCTATGAAAGGACAAATCGTTGCCCGATTTTATTGTTGAACATAGGATTAGTGAACATCTTGGTTTAAATGTCAGCTATATTACTTTTACTCCATGGAAATTGCATTTTGATGGATCGGTTTGCAAGAGTGGTTGTGGAGTTGGTGTTATTCTTATTTCACCAAACGGTGTTGTTTTTAGGTTCTTAACCGATTAGATCATAAGTGCACTAATAATCAAACCGAATATGAAGCTTTATTATTCGGGTTGGAGATGCTATATGACATGGGAGTAAAACATGTAGAAGCATATGGTGATTCTCTTTTGGTAGTTCAGCAAGTATCTAAAGTTTGTCAATGCTTAGATGGATTTTTGAATGCTTATCTTGATAAGTGTTTAGATATTATATCTTGCTTTGATGAGTTTGTCATTTATCATGTACCAAGAGAAGAGAATCCTAGAGCTAATGAGTTGGCGCAGCAAGCATCAGGCTATAATGTTCAAAAAAGAAATTTTCATGAAAAGAGGCCGATGTTTCGTGAAGCCGATGTTTCTGCTCTGGAACAGGCGGTTCGACCGCCTGTTACAGCCGGTCTGACCAGCGCGGCCGGTCTAACCGCCAGTACAGGCGGTCTGACCGCCTGCACCTCTGAAAACACCGATTCGGCTGTTAATGATTTTCAATCTATTGCGGCTGATGCTGGTGATTGGAGGGAGCCTCTGGTGAAGTATTTGCAGGATACTAGCAGGTCAGTGGATCGAAAAGTCCGACGATGGGCTTTCAAGTTTACTTTGATTGATGGTGAATTATATCGTCGGACCATGGATGGATTGCTTTTGAAATGTTTAGATCCTGATCAGGCTAGATTGGCTATGGCAGAGGTTCATGAAGGAATTTGTGGTACACATCAATCGGCTCGAATGATGAAGTGGCTCCTTAGACGGTCTTGTTTTTATGGCCTACGATGATAGCCGATTGTTTTCGTTACTACAAAGGATGTGAAGAGTGTCAAAAGTTCGGGGATATTCAGATTGCACCTGCTGTGTTGATGCATCAAATCATTAAGCCATGGCCTTTTAGAGGTTGGGTTTAGATTTTGTTGGTAAGATTCTTCCTCCTTCATCCAAAGGTCATTGTTTTGTGATTGTGGCTACTGATTATTTTACCAAGTGGACTGAAGCAATTCCCCTCAAGAACATGACACATCGAGAGGTGATTGAGTTTATTACTGAGCATATTATTCATAGATTTGTGATTCCTCAAACATTGACGATGGATCAAGGGACGTCGTTTATTTCTAAGGAGGTACGTGAGTTTGTTGGATCCTATGGTATTAAATTGCTTAATTCATATCCATATTATGCTCAAGCCAATGGTCAAGCCGAGTCTAGCAACAAGATTTTGATCAAGCTCATAAAGAAGAAGATTGAAGATCATCCTAAGCGGTGGCACGAAGTATTATCTGAAGCATTATGGGCGCATCGTATTTCTAGACATGGTGCTACTAAGGTTACTCCATTTGAGCTCGTCTATGGTCAAGAGGCCGTTTTGCCCGTTGAGGTAAATCTGGTTGCTTATAGATTGGCTAAGCAAAATGATCTTGATGCTAGTACATATTGTGCTTTGATGATGGATAATATTGATGATGTGACCGACAAGCGTCTGGAGGCCTTAGAGGAGATTGAAAGAGACAAAAGAATGCTCGAGCATATAACAAGAAGGTAAAACTTAAATCCTTTCAAGTTGGTGGTTTGCTTTGGAAAACTATTTTGCCTATAGGAACAAAGAGCAACAAATTTGGTAAATGATCGCCGAATTGGGAAGGACCATATCGTATTGTGAAGGTTTGTTCTGGGAATTCCTATGTGGTGGAGACTTTGCAAGAATTTCAGTTGCCAAGAGCGCTCAATGGGAAGTACTTGAAGAAATATCATCCAAGTGTTTGGCAACATGCTTGAAAGGATATGGCCAATATGTGATATCGCCCTTAGGAAAAATGGCCGACAATAGGGTCGCCTTTAGTCTGATTAAATGTTTTGTGGTAAACAAAGTTTTACCAAAAAACAGGGGGCATATGTTGACAACCAAAAGTGGCTTAAAGCCGATCAGGCTGGGACAGCCGATCTAGACCGCCTGTACACGCGGTTAGACCGGCTGGCCCTATAGCCGATCTGGCAATGTGCCAGGCGGTCTAACCGCCTGTCACAGGCGGTCTAACCGCCTGTCCCCGAGTCCGAGTAGAATCAGGTTTTTTCACGTTTTTAGATCTGTACAAGGACTTCCTTGCGGGGCAAGACCTCCCCAACCTATAAATATAAAGGGCCGTGGCCGATTGAGGACCTCTACCCAATCGAACAAATCATTATCTTACTTTTTATCTCTAAACCCTAGCTTTTCCAACCCCTTTGCTTTCCTTCTTCGTCTCCGCGACGCCCTACAGGCGGTCTGACCGGACCGGCTGCGTTCAGGAGCTCCGGTGAGGAGAATTCAACGACCGCGCAATCTAGCGCTTTCGTGTGTTGGTCAGAAGTGCGTCAGCAGGTTTGAATCTAGCATGTATCAATTTCATCACGAACATGTGTCAGTCCACGGAAATGCAAGAAAGCAACTTAGTCTTTGCGGTTATCCAGGTGTATATCTTCCGGTCTGGTCTGATCCACAAAACATGAGCAACTTAAAATCACTCTCACTTTATGGTTGCAACGGTATAGTTTCTGGGAACTTGCAGCACATACTAGCTGATAACATGGTGGTTGACAACACTTTTCATCCCTGGTTAATGTTGTGATTGAAAAGTGCGAAAATTTAGTCAGCCTCGACCAATTTTTGCAACCAGCTGTTATAACCGCAATAAAAAATTAGCAATCATGGACTGCACAAGTGTGGAATTGGTTCCAACTGAAAGGTTTAAATATTTTCCCTCCCTTGAAGAACTTAAGGTGTGTAACTGTCCAAAGATCTGCTCACAATATCTGTTGGCCCCATCCCTGAAGATTCTGGAAATAGATAACTCTGGGTATCTCGGAGGTGATATTCGATGCAGTTCCTAACCAGATTTCGCTTATCAAACTACCACCCAGCATCAATTGAACTGCAAAAGTGGAGTGTTCCAGTACTACAGGAGCTCAAAGTATGTCATTGTGCAGCTCTGGAATTTATTAGAGAATCTGAGCAGATATCCACTGATCTTTCCGTTGGCGGGGCCAGAAGCATTACTGTTAAGTTCCCGCTACTCACTCACCTAACAATTGAGTTCTGTCACAAGCTGCAGACTGTTGATTTTTTTAGATAATGGAACAAAGGTTCCAGCTAGCTGCAGACTGTTGATAACCAGTTCCTCTATCTCCCTGCCATTCAGAGAATTAGAATCACCTGCTGTAACTTGCTGTCTCTGCCCACTGAAAGATTGGGGAGTTTACCCTTTCTGAAGGACTTGGACATATCATGGTGTTCAATTCTCAAGTGGCAAAGTGGAATGGTTTTACCATTGTCCCTCCAAAAGATTAGGTTATGGAATTGTGGAGATTTCTCTGCCTTGATTCCGAGCTGCCTGGAGAACCTCACATCCATCATATCCCTCGAGATGGGAGCCTGTGAAGGACTAGAATCCATTCCAAGCGACCTATGGAGCAGTAATCTCAGATCACTCAAGAAATTAAGGATCATGTATTGTCCAGACCTTGTATCAATTGGGGGGCCAAACGCAATTTCAAACATAAAAGTCGTGCACATCCGAAACTGCCCAAGTTGAAGGAACTGAAGCAGCCCATGGAGAGAGGGAATTGGTGGTACGTATGTCACTTGCTTGGATAATATATATGTTATGGTGGTACGTATGCCACTTCCTTGAACAATATATGTTAGGTCACTTGTGGATTACACTTTAACATGTGTTTAGTTGAGGGTGGGAAAAGGTACTTTTTCATGGAATACGTGTTATGTGAGGGGGATGAATAGGAAATGGGGGAAAGGAATTTTTGGGGATGCGTGTTCTGTGAGGGGATGAATAGGAAGTAAAAAGTACTTTTGGAAACTGAACACATCACTTTGATCGGTTTCGTTATCCCTAGACGTGTGACTTTTTTTTTAGAGGTTTCTACAGTGCCATATACTACTATGTGATAGTATGGAGTATAGATGAGATCAAACTATCAATTGTGAGGTAATTTAGTATAATTACATATGTATAAATTACCTTTCGTAAAGGGCTAGATTTTTAGTTCAAAAAATATATTATCGTGACATAATCTTTGTCCTTTACCCATAATGAGCCCCTTTAACTATCTTATACGTACTCAGTAGAGCTATCCGAGCTAAGCTACTAGTGGAAGCTTTTAGTAGAATACAATCAATTCTGAGCGAGCGATGTTCTCATACATAGTCCTTTTCGAGCATGCGTAGTAGACACCAGTATATGCAACCGTAAAAAATACTCCTTTTTTTAATATCTTTTATC